>CM035225.1:15020058-15620058 GCA_020226215.1 Sindora glabra | reverse complement strand
GCACCAGAAAAAATTGAGTCCTTACATTAAACTAAGAAGCATACAAAGAACAATAAAATTAAAACAAAATTAGAACTTTAATCTTTTGTCTTTACTCTAGTATTAGGGGATAAAAACTTCTCGAATCTAACTTATTCATCATTTCAACACAAATAGACTTTTGGTACACTGAATGGAGAGAGAGATAGAGGGGGAATCGAGAGCAAGAACATTTTATTTAATGATGAACCCATCATGATTCTTCAATTTTTTATTAAATTAAAATTTTTATTTTATTATTTTTAATGATTCTTTAAGTGTTAAAATTATTCATTTTTTTGTGAGAAAAATATGAAAAGTACCAACTAAATTAATGAGTATAGTCCACCTTAATATTATTTAATATAGGAGTTACAATATTATGATAATGATTATTTAATAAATAAATGAATAATTCAATATACTTAATAGATAATGATTAATAATATTTAACTGTATAATTAATAAAATTTAATCATGGATTAGGTTTCTAAAATGCAAAATTCATTTTAAGGGCAAAAGTGAGATATTGTAACTTTGTTGATAAAATTAAGAGAACGAGTCATTATAAATCTAAAAATTATCTTTTAATTGACTATTATAATTATAATTTATTAAATTTTAAACTTCTAATTTCCTTATTAAAGATTGTAATATCTCATTTATTTTTCAGTGTGCACTTTGCATTTTAAAAAAGTAGAATTCTTTAATCAATTATTTAATAAGATTTAATACCAACCTTAACATGTAGTAATTATAATAATTAATTAGATTTAACCTTAATTATGACTAACATTTATTGAATTGTGATGAATCAAATTACAGATGGGAAGGGACTACAACATCCTGGTACACAACTATGGCGTCCAACCCTGCTTACTTAACCACATATCAACCCAGCAGGACAAGGGGAAAAAGTGGTAATATGAAATGGGATTTAGTAGCTTGCAACTTATTGGCTAGTTATTTTAGAAAATTATACAACAATTTGTAAATTAATACCAAAACACCGAAATTATCCCACATAATTGAATTCTGGCCCTTGTTTGAGTTGGGTTTTTAGCAAATTTCCTATCATCTAATTTTAATTTATATATTTTAATGATTATATTAAAAGTAATAGATCTAATATGATATACACAATTTAATTAATCTATTATAATTTACGTCTTTCTCATTTGTACTTGATAATATGTTACACCTTCATAATATTAGGAATATTTAAAAATAGTTTTATGTATGCTAAATATTTATTTATTTATTATGATTGATATTAGCGTGGGAATTTAATTAAAAATATTAAAATTTTATAATGTGAACAGGAAGAAATGAATTATTTTGAGGTTAGTAAGCAGTTAGGATCAAGTGGATGTGCATGAGGGGGATTTAAGAATTGATTTTTCTACCTAACCCTTGGGTTTGACCAAAATTATCAAATTATCCTCTAGGGCCATTTTAACTTATAACCCCTAAATTAATCAACAAAACCCCACTTTTTTTTTTCCCAGCCAACACACCATTGACCCTTTCTCCTTTTCTCCAACTTCACCTTCTCCACAACAAGGCAAGATTTAGCTAGAGCATTTAAGAAAATCATCAACTACTTCAAAATAATTTAAGGTAATTCTATTGAATTTAAATTTTGTGTCACTTTGCCTTAAATTTTACCTTGTATGAGAGAATTAGGAAATTGGAGAACACATTTTGATTTTTGTTTAAATTGGTATTGAATAAGCTAATTCAATCATCTTTAAGTTTTCCTTATTTCCTCCACACACAAATGAATAGACAATCTACTTAAATCCTTTATTTTGCATAATTTTTAGATTAATATGAGTAAATTGTTAAGCTTAGAGGAATGTGATGTTGTAGTGTTGTAAATTTATTGTGGGAATGAGAATCTTGTTAATGATGGAAATATGAATACGGATGTTGGTTTTGTGATTAAAATCTAGATTTGTGATTATATATGAGTTGGGATTGATAAAAATGACCATTCATCCAATAAATTCATAAGGAGAGTTAGAAAATTAACTTATAATCTATTATGATAATTAATTATAAACCTAGTAATTATTCCCAACAAACCTAAAATTAAATATCATTGTCAATCACTCCTAAAGGCCTTGTCTTTGGAAGCAAAATAGACTATGATATTCGATTATAACATTACATTCTAAATGCCTATAATAAACTATCATAGTTAATTATTACAAAATTTATTGCCTTTGGATCAAAATAATCAATTATCATAGTTGATTAAGTCTTTGGAAATGCCTTATGGATGTAGATAATTAGTTGTAATAGTCTAATATGATAATGAAATTTTCAATTTGAACAAAAATGCAGGATTAAGTAATATGGTAATTTTGTATACATTATTTATAAATATAATTGATACATAAATGTGAATATATGTGATATTGATGATGGAATCTCGGATTAGGATATGATATGATTGGAAATATAATTAGGGAGATGACATATTGAGATTATGATTTAATACTAGATCTAGAAAAATGTTTATGAGGGAATAAGACAAACTTTAAAGGAGCAAAAATGACATTTGTGAAGAGATAAAGCAAACTTTGGGAAAATAAGGGTGGCATATGTGAGGAAATGACAGTAAAGTTAACTTGGGAGGTACAAGGAAATTTAATTGCTTTTTATTTACTTATTGATTATTGCAAATTTTATTGTTGAGGATATGCATATTTGTATGAATTTAAATTAGTATGATTAGAAGGGCTTATTATGCCAATTACAAATATTTCTATTATAACTTACTAAGTAAATTATTTATTAACTGAGTTATAGACCCATTATTTTCTTAAATTTTTTTTTAAAGATGTTCCGGTAGAAGCTCTTCCTTCATCAACATTATAGGAATAAATCCTTTAATGTATAACTTGTTCTGGGTAGCCATAATTTTTTTTAGAATTTATTTTGGGCTTGTAGGGTATGTTGAAATATGATACCATGTAAAAACTTGTTTATAAATATTTTGTTAATATTTGTAAGATATATTTGCATTATTAATTTTTGAAATAAGTTCTATGCTAGTTACAATCACGGTTTAAGTGGGTCATAACATGATATATTCAATTTAATTTATATAATAATAATTTATTAACAAAAATAAAATATAAAAATTTTGCATAAAAATACTGGTTTTGGCATGAGGTTTAATAAAATTATGTAGTTCTCTCTAAACTTTTAAAAATCTATTTAAATCTTTCATGAAGTATAAAAATATATTACTTTTAAAAAATTAAACAAATATAATAATTAATTCTATATTTGTAAAAAGATATATTTTTGCTTTTTTTAACATATTTATCCTTCCCTTCACTCCTAACATTAAAATAAATTATGAAAAGAAAGAATATAACTAAAAAGTAGAAATGTATATGATACTTCAAGGTGAGACTTAATTGATCACTTCAATATTTCTCATTTATTATGAATAGAAGGATAAATAATTATAATAAAAATAAAAATACTAATATGATAGTTATAAAATTTAAGGGATATAGTAATAAATACATTATAAATCAGGAAGTTATTATTGTGTTTACTATAAAATTTCTGAACAAAATTTCAATTATACCGAGAGCCACTCAAGCTTTATATCATCCAAATTTCTATTATAAGAATGTTATACGTTAGATTTAAAATTGAGTTTCAAATATAAATTAAAGATAATCAATTGAATACACAGTGGTCTAATAAATTTATAAAACTTAATTCAATAAGTATAATAAATTTAAAATTTTAATTTTGAATTTCATTTGACGAACTCTAAATATAAAGATGCTCCTCTTTTGTATAATGATTTTTTTGGTATTTAACTTTTTTAGTTTAAACTGTATTAAATTAGTATTTATTTAATCACTTAATTACTAATATTTAACAACATTAAATTGTGGTAACATTCAATTATGGTAAATTTATCATAGTGAGTGGGTTGGTATGCATGAGGGCATGGATTTAATATAGCTAAAGAGAAGAACCAGTGGTTACAGAAGGTGGGAATTTTTTTTTATTAATAAAATCTTTCTAGAATAATTTTTAATGTTGTATAATTGCATTAGCAAACACATATGCAATTATATTTTCTCACCTTATAATTGGTGTAATTAGCATTTGATAAGTTTATAAAAACATATTTGGTACTTGTATAACACTTTCAATAATTTTTTTTTTCAAGTATAATTGATTGGCCAAGTGTCAATTATTCAGAACACTTTTTTAGTGAAAATTTGGTAATTCTGTACGGTATTGCGCACAAACCATTTTGGCAGTAATCAGCAAAGGCACACAAGCCATTGTATACAGTAGGGTAACGCAAATGGAGAAATAAATACAATAATATTTGAATCGAATATTTGCATAAAAAAATTATATATAATGAGTTATTAATTTTGTGTGATATATAAACAGTTTTGCGCTATATTCATGATTTGACAATATATAAGTCGCATTATCCTATGATACATTAATGATTTTAGACCTGGCGTACCATAAAAATGATTGTATAGAAGTAAATGTTTTAAAAATTGGATTGGACATTAAATTAGAAAAACTTTTGATTTATGATTTGAATGGTTCAATTGGATAATATTATATTAAGAACTTATATATTATATAAAATTTTATAAATAAATTAAATATATACTCTTAAAATATAAATCTTAACTTATATAAAATAATAAATTTAACAAATAAAATTATTATAAAATTAATAAAAACTATCAAATAAAAAAATGAAACTTTATATTGGTTCAGTGATAATTTAAAAAAAAAACATAATTATGGATTGAACTTTTCAGAATATCGACATATTTTGTAAAAAAATAAAAAAAAAAAATAAAAAATAAAAATGAATTTCAATAATCGAATCAAAATTTTGATTTAATTTGATTTTTGTCAATTTTATCCTGTTTGAATTTGTCTGACTAACAAAAGAATTTTAAGTATCGATTTTGTGCTATTTGAAGCGCTAA
Source organism: Sindora glabra (assembly GCA_020226215.1). Taxonomy (NCBI): domain Eukaryota; kingdom Viridiplantae; phylum Streptophyta; class Magnoliopsida; order Fabales; family Fabaceae; genus Sindora; species Sindora glabra. The sequence goes on along the minus strand of CM035225.1, from coordinate 15,615,034 downwards.
TCAACAGTTGGACCAGTCCAACTGTCTAGCCTGCTTCAATTTTGCCAACATCAAAGAAAGTTGCTGCTAGATTTATGATTAAAAGGTTGTTTTAATTTGTAGTAACTAATTTAACACTAATTTTAAAATTGGATAGAGTCATCATTCTTCCGTAGTAGTACTAACTTAAAACGGCCACAGTGAAACATATCTTTTACGGACGCAGATGAAATGCGGGGAAAGTGAAATTGAAAATTGTCAAGGACTATCTTGCAAAACTGATATAATAAAGTAAGAAATTCGTAATTGGTGCATTAATTAAGCAAATCTTAATATCTCATTGGTTGAAGAAATTTGGGGTAAGTTGAAGCATATGTATATAACGTTACCGTAACGGAAAATTTTATTGTAATTCATTGATATATTAAGTTAATAGTGTACTAGTACATTACTATATCAAATGTATAAAATTTGACTTTTTTAAAAAAATAAAATTAATTAATGATCAAATTTAATTATACACTTCTCTACCACTAATTTAGTTATGTATCATAGCTGCTCTCCTATAGAATTCTGACTTGCATTTTTTTATGATTTCTTTTGTAAGAGCCTACAAGATAAATGAGTTAACTTTATTTTTTTTAGTTTAATTTATTTTTAAATTTTAAACTTTTAAATAATAAATAAAATTTAAAATTATTCCAAAATCACATATATTCATTTATAAATAAATCATAACATAAGTAATATTAATATATAAACTTAAAATATATTATGGATTTATATATAAATCATAAAATATGTATAAAATTAAAAATATTATTTAAAAATAATTTATGATACAATTGTATATAATTAAAAGTAATAAAGAGAATTTGTAATTTTATATAAATTAAAAAATTAAATTTATATAAAAATTAAAAAAATAAAATCTATATGAATCGATTTATTCGATCCAAGAGTTGCCTCACAAAGCTCGCTAGCCATGCAGATTAAATCAAAATTGACCCACATTGAAACAGACATTTAAAATTGAAGCATGAGTTTGTAAGACTCTGTGAAAAATAAAAAATAAAAAAGGGACCGGTCCAAGCGCTTTTTCAGTAACCCTAGTCGTAGTTTAGCCCTTATAAACGTACAAATGATTTTTATTTTTATTTTAATATTCGTCTCCACTGATTTTTTTTTTCAATTATTATAAACCCCATGCGAAAAGTTCATTATGTGGTGCTTTCTAAGATACCTCTAGTGGTACCAAACCCGAGATGGTGTGACAAAATACAGGTCATTGGATGAGATTACTAAGTCAATGCTAAAATTTTTGTAATCTCATCCAATGGCTTGTATTTTATCACATCACCCCGGGTACCAAATCCTAAGGGCACCATAGCAAGCACCTCATTATGTATGTATATGTATTATGACACTCTGTTCTGTAATTACGAGGACAACTAATTCTAATATTTAATGGATTATTCAAAATCAAATTATAAACGTAAAAGTGCTTTTTTTTTAAATGTTTGACTCCACTGAATTTTTTTTTTTGTAAACACTATACGAAGAGTCCATTATGTAAATATATGTATAAAATAATTTAAATAGCGATTTGGAGATAATTCCTAATAATAATTTGTCTTCATTTGGAAATTAACATTTTTGGGATATAACTCATCACTAAATTATATATTTCACTGTAAGGAAACTTTGTATTATCTTAAAAATCCAATTACTTTCGGATAACGTTATTTCCCCGCTAATCCCCTATTATCAAAGGAAGTGGATCAACAAATTTTTAAAGAATGCAATGAATGAATTCTAAAAAGAGATATATATGAAATTTTTTAATTTGAAATTATGGTTTTTAGTAAAAAAAATAGTGAAGCTCAGACTAAAAATTGTATTTCTATTTCTTTGAAAATAATAGAAGAAAACTGAAAGGTTGGCACTTCGTTATCATATGAGTGCAAAAGTAACAATACATACATACATACATACATATATCCATATATATTTATTTGTCTTTATTTTGTCAATTACAAATCAAGATATTTTGAATAATAAGGAAGATAAAAAGTAATTTTATGGAAATGTAAAAACTTTTAAAAAGTTAAATATTTTTGTTATTAAATTATTTTTTCAATTATCAGAATAAATAAGTTATATAAAAATATAAATTTTAATATAAAACTAGTCAAACAATAAAAATACTCAATATCATGAAATTTAAAAAAAAATTAAAATCGCATCTCAAACTCAGACCTAACTCCTATTATTACCAGAGATTCTACCTTCCTCCGGGCACATCACGAGACCTGTTACATCATATTATGTTTTGTTTGCAACCCTCCCTCCCCACCTCTTCTTTTTATTCTTAAATAAAATATTATTTTTATTTTACATTAACCAACTGTAGTTAAAAAAGTGTAAGAGTTGTCTTAATTTAAAAATAATATCCTAATAAACATATTTTGATAATTATTGCACTAAAGAGTTATTATAGTGAAAGGATATAAAGTGAAGAATAAAGATACAACATTAAAGAGTGTTTAAATACGTTTTTATTTAAAAAAATATAAAATAACCCTTTCAATTTTAAAGTGACTGAGTCTTATTTCTTTCTATTTTGAAAAGTTGAAAATTACCGTTTTAAATTATATAAAACTTGAATTTAACACCCTCCATCAACTTAATATATCATTTTATCAAATTTTATAATTTTTTGATAATATTTTTAAACAAGAATCATAATATTTTAATTTATCTTATTATTTTTCACACATAATTTTTATATTATATAATTAATAGAATTGCATATATACAATTTTAATTAAATAATAAAAAATAGGTTTCCAAATTATATACAAGAAAATGATAAAATAAATTAATATATTATAATATTATGATTATTGTTAAAAAGTTCATAAGAAATTATATAATTTAATAAAATAATTAATTAAGTTGAAAATAAGTATTAAATTTAAGTTCGGTAAAATTTAAAGAGGTAAATTCCAAATTTTTAAAATAAAAGGAAATAAAATTCAACTGTAAAAGGAATATTTAATATTTTTTATTATATAATTTTTAAAATTATTTTGAAAAATTTCTTTTAAAAATTATTTTTTAGAGACTATTCTTGGATTCATGAAGAATAAAAAATAGAGGGTGTCTAACGTTGCAAATAATGAAAATTTTTGTATAATTACAAAACTAACATTAAAAAAATATCTAATTTTTTTTTTCTATTTTTAGGTTACAAAATTATTATTTTCAAAAATAAATTATAAAAATAGTTACTAAACATGAATTTTTATTTTTAAAAAACAGAAAACTAATTTTATAAAGTAAATAAACATACCCTTATTCAATTAATAAAGAAAGAAATTTATTTCATAAATAAATTATATTTTTTTATCATTAAAGAGAGTTCAATCTAATTGAAAAGAAGAAATTTTAGTATATTATTGATACAGTGATTTATCATCAAGTTTTATTGTACATTAAACTCATTTTTAAAAAAATTAAATTAATATATTACACGATAATAAATTAGAAACTAAACTTAGTAACGTAAGAGTACACTACAATCATTTCTTCACAAATAATACCCTAAGTCATGCAATCTTATTATTTTATTAAAAGATAAAAGAGGGGCCCACAAAACTTAATTGGCATGGTGTAGGAGAGGATAATTGCACCAGATAGAATCTCTCCGATAACTACTACATTTATTTATTACAACCAAACCCATCCTTTGAATTGAACTCCATCGCCTCTTTCGTCAAAATTAAGCGCCTACGTCTGTCTACGTGGTGGAATATCAGAAGAAGTTCAGCTCACTACCAAGGCGGTGACTGGTGAACTCAAAACCAATTTCAGAAAGAAAGTTAACGCAATGCGGATGGCGATGGAGGTTCCGTTTCCTCCAGACGACGATTGCTGCCCCGTCTGCCATGGCCAATTTCACCTACCATGCCGCACCTCTTGCTCCCACTGGTTCTGCGGTAAAATTTTCCGCGTTGAATTTGAATCTCGGCTTCGTTTTTGTTGATTGCCATTCTTTTTCTTCTGTGATCGTTTGATGCGATGCAGAAGAAATGAAGGTGTTCGTTCTTGCTGTAGCCTGTAGCATAGGGTTTGGTTAGCATTAGAATTGAAACGTCAAGCTATGTGATGTGTTGAGGGGTTTAGAGAGGATTCTTGAATGCTAGCTCCAATGCTGACCTAGAGATTTCATTTTATCCAACATGATAGGCGGGTCTTAGAAGTATTTGGTTGCTGAGAAATAGTTGTAAAAGAGAAGGGGAAAAGAAGAAGAGGCGATGAAACCGAAGCAAAATAAAAATTTATTTAATTCTTGATACTAGGAATGAAATCTTTTAGTGGTTTAGGGAACTCAGGATACTGTAAGAGACCTGGTAATCATGGCTGTTGCATTGCAGCCATGTGTAATTAACATACTCATCCATCAGAGTTGGTATGAAATTGTGGACCCTTATCTGCTTACGATAAAGATGATATGCCTCAGTAAGGATCAAAGTTGGTAACACTGACTCAATCAACTTTAAGGAGTTGTTTGGTGGTTTTGTAGTGTTCTGCCGTAAATTGGATCCTTGTTAATGTTGTTTGTTTGTGGACGTGCTGCTAGTTTTATTTGATCAGAAATAAGCTGATTACAAGCATATTGTTTATGAAGGAGACTGTATATTACGTGTATGGCTCCATGGAGATGCAATGAAGCAATGCAAATGCCCAATGTGTTGTCGCCAATTTTCTACTCTGGCCCCCTTCCAAGCAGCATTTAACTATAACCAGGACCCTGAAGCTAAGAAAATTATGGATGATGTGAGAAGGTACAATAGGTTGCATATTGGAGGCGTGCAAGGTCTTGTTCAGGTACTGTAAATGCATTTATTGTTTTGTTTGAAAAATAAAATAAAGTCATAAAATAATTGACAGAGTTAAAAGGCATGATATGAGTAACCACTTTACAATCACAATAACCTCCATTGGCAGATGTGAAAATTAATAAAAGAAAAGTGACAAAGGCACAGAAATCAGAGCAATGAAATCCTCCCATTCCTGAGTACCCTAATTCATCATCAGGATTTCTTGAAGAGAACAAAAAGACTATCTCTTTCCTATGGGTTATGTAAAAGAACAAATTTTGCATCATGACTTCTAGTTGATTGATTCTACATCAATGTGTTTCCAATAATGACCAGTGGTGATTTGAGCCTATGGCCATGTTGGAGAGTTGTATATTAGGATTTAGGGGGAGCATGGACTCTTGTCAGTTAATTGCTAGAGTTTTTTTATACATTGAGCTAAACATAATGGTATATCAGAAAAATATCAAAGGGTGCAAAAAATGGAAAATGATGGAAGAGAGGAAATAAGAAGGTTGGGAAGTCCGAACTATTTGAAGGCATTGACTTACTATTGCAGTCTCACTCATAAAAAGGGATATGCATACTCTTCTCAAACTTCACCCAATCATGAAAGTTCTTCATGAACGAGACCTAATTGTAGGTGTTTGCTTACCGTTAGCCTGGCTATAATACTCTTCTTGACCTAGCTTGGTTGGATAACAATTTTCATGACTTTTTATGTGTCTCCAATTTCATGCAAAAGTCCTATCTGTATTAGTGAGATAATATGTTTCATTTTACTTTCTTTTCCTAGGGCCAATGGCTTGAGAAATGAAGTAAATGGATCTTGTAATAGTATTGTTGTTAACTATGAGCTTACATGAAAAAACTGCAAGATATTATACAATAAATGAGATGATGCTCCGATTTGCAGCTAGAATGCACTGGAGTAATTATATGTAATTTATTCATTGATTTATCCATGAATTAATATGTTTAAGAAGTTTATTCATATTTATACTGTGTTATTCTTGAGGTTTAGATCAGTATATTATGCCACCGTTTATCAACATACACTGTGGAATCTTCATTTTGTTAGGATTTGAATGCATGAAAGCTGTTGGTGCCTTAGTGAGCTCTAATTGTCACATAGATTCTTGATACTTTTCTTTAGTGAAGATGGAACCAGAACCGTCCTCATGCTTCTCCAATTGCATAATTTTGAATAAAGGCAGTTCTAACTGTAAATAAATTTCTGAAAATCTCTTTTAAACTATTACTCAGAGTTGAGTTTCAATAGTTTTTACCAAAACAAGACTTCAATTGAAGCATGATTATTGAAAGAGTGGGCTTCCATCATGTGAATACCCTGCATCTGATTATTAAAATTGCTGTAGCTATGAAGTTAATGAGACTATTGGAATATACACACTGTCCTATCTGGGCAACCTTATGCAGAGTACAACGAGGGAAAATGCATTTTTAGTATAACTCTGTTTTATAACATAGAGGTTATGTTTGAAGTTCATAGTTTTTGTTTGCATCAGTCATCTTGCCTTTGATGAGTTCTATGATTATAAAATCACTTATTGAATGGTGGTGAATTTCCAATTCTTCTTTTCAGAAACTGTTTGACCTTCCATTTTTTGTTCGGATCGCTCTACAAGATATGATGGATCCTGATAAAACAAGCTATTACTTGTGCAGAGTGCGCCTTCTTGCAGTAAGTTCATGTTTACTTTTGTTTGGTATCCTTTCCTTTATTCCTTTGTTGTTCGTCGATATTCTTCCATCTCTACCATGCTTCAATTCATCAAATCTGCCAACTTAATCATGTGTTGAATATTGGGATGTGATTTCTACTTTAGGAAGTTGTTGAATATTAGCCATGCCCCATGACCACTTTGTAAGACACCTATTCACAATAAATTAATTCCTGAAAGTTAAGGGCTCCTCTCAGTCGTTGAGTATCTATTTCTTGCATCTATATTTTGTATAATTTTGCTCATTTTCTGTTTTGTTGTTGTATTGCTTTGGTAAGGGCAGTATCAGTGAATTCATTATTTACTTTTGTTCTGTATCATCTGTAGCAACAAGAAGTTAAATCTGCGAATGATTAAATTTATGTACCTTAATATTGATTAAAGATTATAACTTTTTTGCTAAAGATAGTTCCATATGTTTTTATTCAGATGATACTTGGCATGATCTACGTGCTTATCCCGTTGGACTTCATTCCCTATGGTATATGGTCTATTCCAGCAGACAGTTTCCATACCTTTCTCTAACTAATAAAAGTAATGCGCATCATGATTGGTATTTTACAGATAGAAGAAAGATATTAGGTCTGTTTGATCACTGTGCAATCACATTTGTAACTATCATGCACGTTATTGGGCTCTGTCGTATAGCAGCAAGGCGTTTCCTTAGGCGATAAGGCTCTTTCTCAGATGACCCTCATGAACCATAGGAAATTCCAAGCGAATGTCTCCAGCAACTGTGTTGCTCAGCAAGCAACTTGCAGCAATTTTAATGAATTTGTGTACTTCATAGTACCTCTATTTGTGAATATTAGGATGGCAATGCGGATGCAGATAGCATACTTTTCCATTGAGAGGCTGATTAGAGAACACCTTGATGTCTTCGATCTAGTAGTGCTTTACATATTTCCCCCTATAAATAGATATTGAGGTTGTATATAGTGTGATGCTGTAGTCTGATTTTTAAAGCCTGCAAGATGCTATTTGCTCATGAGTCTATTTCACTAGTGTCCCGTAATTGTAAGTGGTCTGGCAATCAAGTTGCTGAGTCACTTATATAGACTAACTTTGTAATTAACATTTTCACGTAAGACAACGCAGCCAATAGTAGCTTTTAATGTGTCAAATCATATAAAAACTAACAAAAAACTAACGAACTTAGTAATGTTAATTACAATTACTACAAATTTGATCTGATGTATTAGTTCGGATTTGACAACTGTTGCGTTTTAGGCGAGAGCGAATAAATTTAAATCAATGTAACTAATATCGCTAGTTAGTTTTACATTCGCTGTGCCAAAACAAAACTTTGGGGGGGGGGGGAGGGGGAATTATGGGTTTTTTTGTTATATCATTATATTAATAAAAAACTGTTAAATAAAAATGGATTTAAATTTAACCCATTACTTCCATAATAACATTCATTCATGTGTCACTATATTAAAAAATTATTAAAATCCTTTTGTTGATGGTAAAAAAATTTATTATTATTATTTTTAATGACATTATTTTTTATTTATTAATAGTTTAACAGTGAATTATATTTAAATTATGAAAAATTAAACCACATAAATCAAGCATCTTACATTTCAATTTTTCAGCACACTATCTTTTTGTATTATGTACATATTTTTCTTTTGGTAAGTTTAGTTTAAAACATATTATAAAGACTAATTATCTATTTTCGTCTCTGAAAGGTTCGTTTTGTTTTGATAAAGTCATTGAAAGAAAATTGGTATCAATTTTATCCTTCAACATTCCCATTATAATTTATTTTAATCCCTTCATTAAATTAAATATTAAGTTACTAACAAAAGTTTAATTTACAATCATATTTTAGTTGTTGAGTAAACTCATTATTTGATCCCTCAAATTTTTACTAAATTTGTATTTCATCCCTCAAATTTTAATGATCCCATTATGAATCCTTCAAGATTTAATCCATCACATCTTTTCATCCTTCCATTAATGGCCATTAACAACTATTGCCGACATGGGATAAACAATTGATGTGTACCCATTATTCTTCCATTAACTACAATTGTCTTTTATTTTTTTTCTTCTTCATCCTGTGTTTCGGGACAATTGCAGAAACCTACCCTATTATTCTCCCTCCCTTCCAACTCCTTCTTTAGCAATTTTTTTTCTATATTTCTACAACACTTTTTGCCAGATATATCTTTATAAAGGAAGCCAAATAAGAAACAAAAATCTGAAAGTATCAGTGCCATATGAAGAAAAAAAGTAATGCTTGAATTTGAATAATCAAAATTTCACTCTTCATTTGTGCAACACTCTGTGCCATGGTATAAATCTTTCTCTCACACGTGCATTTTGTATAGACCTTTCCCAAATTCGTTCTTATTTGATATGCGTCCTCATGTCACAAGATTGACTAAAATTTGTTGTTTCTTTACAATTCATGTTAGAACGAGGTTCCGACATCTTTCTTTAATTATTTTTTTTCCAGCCATCACACTCCCTAACTTCAACTAAAGCATTGTAATCCAATTCAAAGCACTACATTTTCTAGCAAGCTCGTTTGTTTAGATACCAAATTGCAATTAACCTCTGGGGGGCATCTAACAGGTTTGCCAATTGCAAATTTCACTTCAATTCGATTTTATTATTAGTGGCAAAGCTTTTCTTGTTAATCTCATTTTATTTTGTATTTCTAGCTTTTTATAATTTTGGAAAAAAAATCATTCATTTATATTTTTGGATCTACGATGTCGAAACTTAAATGATGTTATTCCTCTTTTGTAGTTAAAATTAATTGCCACTTCAACACAATTAATATTGATAGACACACTCTGTTAAAGTCTTTTGACGCAAGGATGAGAAATTCTGGTTGAATTCTTTTTTGAGGATTCATAATGGAAACATCAAAATTTAATGGACCAAATCATGGTTTTTCTCTTTAGTTGTTTAGTAATTTCACTTGTATCAATTCTATTCATCATAAACTTTTTATATCAATTTCATCATTCATTGTCACAACCTATCCCTAACATATGATCAACATAGGAGATTATTACATGCAATTGCTTACCATCCTTTTCTAAATGCATTTAATTCCATATTTCTTATAAAATTTTGCTTGTCATGAGGAAACATATGTGATTTTTGAATATTTATTATGAAAAATTTGTTATGGAGCATGCAAGTGAATTTTCATGCACAATTATTCTAAATGTCTTACCTTAGCATCAAAATTCTTGAATGAGCCCACATCTTATCCATTCTAAAGGGAGAAAGTCCTCAAAGAAAAATAAGAGAAAAGGAGAGAAATAAGTTTTTATTAAACTTAGTGAATAACCAATATTTTAATAAAAGGTTAAGGAATATACAAATGATGTGGCATATAACTTACAATTTAACACCTATGAGAAACTTTTAAGTTCTACCCAAAGGGTATAATTATACTCTTATACTTTCATAGAGGAACACCAAAAAGTATACATATAGATAAATATTATACAAATATACATTGAGACCTATTAGAGGTTGCACTACTTAATTCTACATCTTTTTATTCATGAAGAGGAAAATACAATCAAAGGCTAACACATTTGTGACTATAAATTCAAGGCTTAATCATGATATTTCCAATAGTACTCAATAGAAATAAAAGAAAGAATAAAACATGCAAATCCCATTATGACCTTGATTATTCTTATTCTTTTACAAATCCAACCTTATTCCTCCAAGGTTTATCTTATCCTTTCATAACTAAACACATGGATTTAGAGCATAAGAAGTCTATGAATGTAGCTGCCCCACATCATTATTTTTATCAAATTACAATGCAACGAAGGTATCTCAACCAACATTTCAACTTTCATATACACAAGCATTCAAATTCATACATATGCACACAAGTATAATTGTAAGTGGATTATCCTTCCATATCATCCATAAAATTGCTTTCTTAAAGGTTCATAATATAATGAGATCAAATTATGCAACTATATTCACATTTCTACAAAACCATCGAAAACATCAAACATTAAGCAAAATCATAAGTCTAGGTTGAAGTTTAGGTAGGATGTTGCTGGCCTTGCTTGAAGGAGGCTTAGATGAAGGAATATGCAAATTTCTTATTGGTAAGCAATCAAAATTGTCAAGTTTCAAAGTTAAGGTTCTAAACTCCTTTTTAAAATAAATCTTTAATTATGCTAAATTAAAAGAGAAAATGAAGAAGAAGGCTTGCAAAGATTGAAATTTATGAGGATTTACCTTGTTTGGATTAAAAACAGAAAGTAGAGAAGAAAGAAAAAAAAAGGAAGATATGTTAATAAAGAAAGTGGGAAGGATTGATTGGAAATTAGAGTTCTAAAGGGAATAAAGCCAAGGATGTTTTTGAAAATGTATTTTAAATCTTTTTCATATTCATATACTTACCTTTAAACAACATTAGTTTGTAAACATTTTGTTTCATCTATCCTTCCTTAACTAATTCATAAAAAACTCTCATTTCAAATTTATTTAAATAAATAAAAGGCAATTTTATTCCATATTTCTTTATGTTTATTATTACTCTTACACAAAAACATTTTAGGTTTTAAGGAGTCATAATATTCATAGATAAAAAAAATTGATTATTTAAATCCCTATTTAGTGTTTCTATTAATAGATTGACAAATTAATAAATAGAAACAAAAATAAGAGATAAATATAATGTGAGGGATGAAATCAATATTGAAGATTTGTGAGTAAGCAAATAATATAATTTGCATTTGCAAGGGCTAAAATGGATACAACAAATACAAAGAAAAATTAAAAGTAAATTAATTTATAATAATTTAAAAATTAATTTCTAATAAAAATATAAGTATGCCTTTATTTATATATTTTTCATAAATAAATTTTTTGAGTACGCAATTAATAATAAAAAATCATAAATATATAAATATATATCAATTTGTAACACTTGTATACTTACACTTGCATACTTATTAGTTATACATTTATATGTAATTTTTTAGTGTAAATATTAACATAACCATACTCTTAATTAAATTACTACAAAGGCAAATCTAATTTGAAAGAAGTAATTTTTTTTTTATAAATTATTGTTGTTTGTTAAGTAATTGTAACTTATATCATTGTACCCTTGCAAATCTTCAGTAAGTAATTAAACTATTAAAAAAATGCCCATAAAGGGATTAAAATAATCAATTTTTTATTTGTAAAGTATAAAATTGATATAAAAGATTTATTAGAGATGAAATTGATATAAATAAAATTAGTGAAGGATTAAATAGGATTTTAGCCTATACGAAATCAAATTTTCATTAGTAACTTAACAATTAATTTAACGAAGGGATGGAAATAGATTATGGAAGAAATATTGGAAGACCAAATTGATACCAACTTTCTTTTGAGAACATTATTGATCGAAGCTAGTCTTTAAGGGACAAAAACACATATTTAAGGAATGTTTAGCAATTAGTTTATGTATAAACTTTTAATTAATTGAGGCATGTAACAAATTGATTAGGTTAAACAATTGTTTTAGATATTTGGTAAATAACTATTTTGATCAACTAATTGGTATTCAATCAACCATTCTAAAAAATATAAGAAACCTAATATTTTCAATTAATTGATTCATAAAAAGTAGGTAAAAATATAAAATTAGCCCCCAAAATGTATAGTTATATATGTTTACTATTTTGCCTAAAATGTCATATAAAAAAATTGAATCTACTTTTAACTAATTCAAAGGCATGTAATTGATTTGTGAAATTAAATGGTTATTTTTAGTATTTGATGAATTGTTATTTTGATAAGCTGGTTGTTTCATAATCAATTATTTTGAAAAAGTTAAGGAATTTAACATTTTTATTTAGTCATTCATAAAAAAGTAAGTAAAAATATAAAATTACTGACTAGTTATATATATTTATTATATTGCCTAAAATGTCATATAAAATTATTGAACCCCAAGCCATAAAGTGTACAAGAAACAATTTAAACATTAAACCACTAATTATTTTTAATGATATATATTTAATATATATTAGAATAAATATTTCTTCATAAATAATAAATAATTATTTATCTTTTTATTAATAAAATTAATATAGTAAAATTAATATATAATAAAATAAATATTATTATATTCTATGATCATTTAATAAATTTAAATTCTTTTTACATTAGAAATAAAAATGAATAAGATTAAATTGTACATATACAACAATTTTTTCATTTTATTGTTCAATTTAATTTTTAAAATGTTGCTTAAATAAAAAAGATTCATTTAAATATAAAATATTATAAATAGTATAACCATTTTTTATTAAGTTTTTTAATGTCATAATAAGGAATATATATATAATATGAAAATGGTATAATTATTATAATATATAAATAGTATGTTGAAAATTTAATATAAAATAACATAAAAGTGGATAAAAACCCCTAAACATATTTATTTCTTAAAATAAAATTAAATAATTATAATAAATATAAATATAAATATAAATATTTATTTTGTAAAGAAAATTTTAACAATTATAATGAATTAAAGTCATTTATTTTTTGAAGAATGATTTAATAAATAACAAATTACTGTAATATATCTTTTAGGAGAAATTTTAATTTAATGAATAATATATAAACTATAAAATATTATTAAAATAAAAGAATATACTCAAATTAATTATAAAATATATTCATATCATTATATATTATTTTATATATAAATAACTAGTTTTATCAAATATCCTTATTCAACAACTAATATTATTAATTAATTAAATTAATTAATATAATTAGCTATTAAGCTAGCAACTAATGTGATTAGTTGATTGTCATATAAGGTCTTAATTAATGGCGGAGCTTCACAGGGACATTAAAATATACAATTAAAAATAAAAAATAATTATATATTATTTTATTAATATATAAGTTTAAATTATAATGCTTTTAAAATTGTATGCATTACAATTAAAGAAAATCATTATGTTACATAGTTATCTTAGATGTGATTTCATATTTTTAAATTATCATTACTTGATCTTTCACAATATTTTTTAAAATAATATTTTTTTCATTTTTGTGGTTACATTTAAAATTAAGACTACATTATTGTTAGGGTTTCTCAATTTTCTCAATTTTTATTTGAAATGAATAAGAGTTCACACAATTAATCTTACTAAGTTTTAATGGTTTTGAATATATTCATTATATTTATTATTTTAGTTAATATTTTTTTAATAATCATAACAATATAAAAGGACTAAAAAAGATATAATTAAATCCAATAAAATAAAGTTAAGAAGTAAATAATGTGGGTTTTAATATTACAATGAAAGTAAAATTTTAAACATAATAGGAACATTTTAAATTATATATATTATAATACATAAGATTTTAAGAAATTTAGTAGAAGTATATATCCATGTTGAATTATATCTAACTTCGCCATTGGCCTTAATCTATGACCTTATTTGGAGAGATTCTATGTTACTCCTGAAGTAAGGTATAGTACCTTACTCCGGGAGTGAGAGACAGAAATAAGAGATAGAGTATGCTCCACCATGCAGGTTCCACTCTATTTCTTTCTCTCTATATCTCTCTTCTGGTGTAAAGTATAGTACCTTACTCCAGGAGCACATAAGAATTTTTTCCCTATTTGGCACTTACTTATTCACATGGGCCATTAAGTTATTCAATTAATTATAAGTTGATAACTAATGGTATTAATGGATTTAATTATCAAATAATATTAATTATTTTAATAAATATATTTAATAAAATTAATTATCTATTATTTGTTATTTTCATATAAGGTGACATATAATGATATAAGTATATTTTAGAATTTATTTGAATATATATATATGTTTATATATATATATTGTATATATTTATAAATTAATATTATAAATTTTTATTTTGAATTTGGAAAATTTTAAATTTATTAAATAATTATATAATAAGTATTTTATTAAGATATTAATTTTACGATATAAATTTATATAATAAAAATTTGAATGATTATTTATTATTTACAAAAATATTTTATTCTAGTATATATTATATTGGTACGAGCATATAATATCACAATGATTAAATATCAAGATATAATAATAATAATAATAATAATAATAATAATAATAATAATAATAATGGATGTGAGTTCAATTCTTCTTACTTGCATTTTTGATAACAAGTGAAAAGGGTTATTATTATATAATTTAAGGACATTTTTATTTTTTATATATAATGAATTATTTGTTTGAAAATATTAAGATTCCTTTGATTGAATTAATTATATGTTAAATATTTAAAATAATTAATTGAATAAATTAATCAATTAAAATTATTTTGATCAATTAAAAATTGATAAAAAAGTTGTTTATCAAATAATTTTTATTGTTACTAACCTTCACTTCCTCATATTAAAATAAGCACTATCCACTTATTCATTTAAAAAAAATTCTTAAGTAAAAAATAACATAATAATTAAAATATTTAAATAATTTTAATAAAAAAATTTTAAATTTAAAATATTTAAACAGAGTTTAACAATTCTCTCTTCTATCTCTTTTAGGTGCTTCATAGTTTTCGTATTAATCACTGTATTTCGATTTTATCCACCCCCCCCCCCCAAAAAAAAAAAAAAAAAACCAAAACTTATAAATCAACATCATCAAATCAACAAAATATAGATACAATCAGTGATACGATTACGAAAACGACAATGACAGCCAGGGTAAACCCGTCCTAGTATGTGCCTTTTCTTTCCCTTCGTTCCTGCCAATCCCACGCGGCCCCATTATTCCTGCAATTCTAGTAGCAGAGCTCCGGTTTGGGTTAGTGTTTTCTTCTTCCCTTTTCAATCGCCCGAAATCTGATGATGCATTCCATTTGCAACCATTGTTGTTGCACTTTCTTCAAGACCTCTTGTTTCTGTATGTCCTGTTGTTCCTAGTGCATATCGTATCAGCATCGTATTTATACATCCATACGTGTACATAAATTTCATCAATTTGAGTTCAGGTTCAGTTTCAATTTTGCTTCTTTCATGGACTTATCTCATCCCCAGTCGAATTTGTCTCTCGGTTTTTCATCTCATGCTTCGCCTCCTCCTCGTCCCCAGATAGTGGATGATTCTATCTTCTTTCAGCTGGACAAGAGTTTCCGTGACCCTATGCACCCGGTTCCTCCGGTTCCCCTTCAATTGTTGGAGCCACAGACGGAGAATCGCAAAACCGAAAATGGGCACCTGGAGGCAGAATCTGATGAAGACGAAGACAAAGAAGTAGAAGAGTTTCGTATTCTGGGGCATTCAATGTGCCTGAAGAGGCGAAGACATAGTGAATTTTCATCGTCGTCTTCAATTTCGTGCAAATGGGCTTCTGCTGAACCAGGTCTCGAGGCTCGGAGAGCTGCTGTTCGATCATGGGGTGACCAGCCTCTACGAGTTGCGGACCCTGATATTTATGAGATAATGGAGAAGGAGAAGCAAAGACAATTTAAAGGGATTGAATTGATAGCTTCTGAGAATTTTGTCTGTAAGGCAGTGATTGAAGCACTTGGAAGCCATTTAACGAATAAATACTCGGAGGGAATGCCTGGTACTCGGTATTATTGTGGGAATCAGTATATTGATGAAATTGAAATGCTCTGTTGTCAGCGTGCATTGGCAGCATTCAATCTCGATCCAAATAGATGGGGTGTGAATGTGCAACCTTATTCATGTACTTCTGCTAATTTTGCTGTATTTACGGGATTGTTACTTCCTGGTGATCGTATTATGGGGTTGGATACACCGTCTGGAGGGAATACTAGCCATGGGTACTATACCCCAAATGGGAAGAAAATTTCAGGGGCGTCAATATTCTTCGAGAGCTTACCGTACAAGGTGAACCCACAAACGGGTTATATTGATTATGACAAACTTGAGGAGAGGGCACTTGATTTTCGTCCCAAGATACTTATTTGTGGTGGGAGCTCCTATCCTCGTGAATGGGATTATGCAAGGCTTAGGCACATTGCTGATAAATGTGGAGCTGTGTTATTGTGTGACATGGCCCAGATTAGTGGTCTAATTGCAACAAAGGTATGAATTATCTCTGCGTAGTTCAAGATTAAGGGTTTTTCTATAAATTGCTTTTAGTGACTTCTCAAATTTCAATATTTTATATTTTGCACTTCACATTGAATTTTCTTGTTTGATACATGTTAGTATAGTCCTAGATTGCAATCTTGGCTTCTTTTGGCAGTTGGTTACAATTATAGCACTTGCATTATGCATTCCACTTAATTTACACTAGTCTGCGCCTTGGAGCTCTTGTTTGTAATAACTCCAAAGAGCATGCAGAGTAAGTTCATAGTAGTAGAATAACTAGGGTATCTGATCTTGTGAAAATTTTGTAATTTATAATTTCACGTTTTTTCAGTTTATAGTTTGTTGATTTGCTGTACTTCCCTTGGAAGTAATTGGTTATTTATTTTGCTTCTTTTGTATAGTTGCTCATAATGAATGTCTGCTGTCTTTTTAGATGGCGGATGTTACTTATAGTGTCTATAAGACAGTGTTACTGATGCAGGAGCATGAGTCCCACATTGGCAGGGTATGAGACACAGATCTCCCATAAATGAGTGGAGGCTTTCCCCTCTTAACAACCTGACTTTTAGGAGTGGGTTCTCCTTCATCAGTTACGCACGTTAAAATATTAATCTTTCTACATGAATAAAAGAATTCAGGTCAGAGGCAATTAGCTTGTTAATTCGTTATTGCAAGGTTTTGATTATTGCAATATCTGGTTTGTACGATAGTAGTTCATGTAGTTCATTGCATGCAAATTTTCTCATACATCTTTGTTTGCTTGTTCTGAAAAACAAAAGGTTTTATGATCTCATCTTGATCTCCTCGTTGAAAATTGAAGTGCAGGATCTAAGCAGTGTTTTATATATTTCAAATTTGCTGCAATACTTATTTGAACAGAATACTTAATACATATTAATTGATGCCATTAGCCTGTCTGACTTGTTCTAATGTCTATGTTTTTTCAAATTAACTTTGACTGGCGATCTTCTGAATTTTACTGTGAGTCCATTACTATCTCACCAATAAGTAGGATTTTGTGCAACTTTAGCTTTGACTAGATGCTCATTTCCCGGAGTGCTTTGGGTTTTGGCCTTTGCAGGAATGTATGAATCCTTTTGATTATTGTGATATTGTTACTTCAACAACTCACAAGAGCCTCCGAGGTCCTAGGGGAGGTATAATCTTTTATAGGAAGGGTTCAAAACCAATGAAGAGAGGGATACTTCTTAGTCAGGGACATGAAAGTGACCATTATGACTTTGAGGAAAAGATAAACTTTGCGGTTTTTCCAGCATTGCAAGGTGGACCGCACAATAACCATATTGCTGCTCTTGCTGTAGCTTTAAAGCAAGTTGCTACTCCTGAGTACAAGGCATACATGCAGCAGGTCAAGAAGAATGCTCAGTCTCTGGCATCTGTTCTGTTGAGAAGAAAATGCCGCCTGGTAACTGGGGGTACTGACAACCATCTCATACTTTGGGATTTAAGGCCTCTGGGACTGACAGGTATTATATCATCTTTTGGAGAAGTTTGTGCATTGGATCTTTATTTGTATACTGTGCAGGATATACATATGTGCCTTTCTACCTGATTCCAGTGGGTTAATTCAACAATTGAGTTTGGATACTTTTATGTTTGTAGGTAAATATTATGAGAAGGTCTGTGAGATGTGCCATATAACTTTGAATAAAATTGCTGTTTTGGAAGATAATGGAACAATAAATCCTGGAGGTGTAAGGATAGGTATTTGATAAGCCATTGGTCTTAAATTTTCAAGTCCTCTATTCTTGGCACATTTGATGGACTGCACAGTTTTATGACTTTCGTCATTTTGTGTCACACAGGTACCCCTGCCATGACATCAAGAGGTTGTCTGGAGGCTGATTTTGAGACAATTGCTGAATTTCTCTTCAGAGCTGCACAAATTGCAAACTTATTGCAGAGAGAGCATGGGAAGTTGCATAATGCTGTTCCGAAGGGACTTGAAAGCAACAAGGACATTATTGAGCTCAAGGCCCGGATTGAAGTTTTTGCCACACAGTTTGCAATGCCGGGTTTTGACTTCTGAAAATAATCTGGTCACTGGATTATTTTTCTAGATCATTATTCTGTTGAGATCTTTTGCTGTGCTTGCTTGCTAAGGAATGAGATCCCAATGTCATTTTTATCACCCCCCCCCCCAAAAAAAAAAAAAAAAAAAAGAGAGGAAAGAAACAAGGAACGAGAAAGAGAGCAATCCTCAATGCTGTGCTGGCCTGGCAGTATAAAAAAGGAGTGCATTGCTGTTGAGGTTTCTTTTAGTAATCAAGCATCCTGTCAAGAAGGTGGATGCACCTTGGCTGCTAATTGCAGCATTTTTGGCCATTTTATATGTTTGGAGAGAGATTCTTAGTCAACCAAATATGATTACAGCTTTGTTATTGGTGAATGTGCAGAATATAATTAATTTAAATAAAAATAGCAAAGGTTAGACACCTTAAATGCTTTTGCCTTGCTGCTTGATACTGAATGCAAGGTTATCCGGTAGTTCCTGTGAAATATTATCATTTTCATGAATAATCTTATTTCTATTGGCATAGCTGCCTTGTTCATTGTTAAATAAACAGTCTAACGTGGCAATCTCTATAACTAGTTTTTCACCAAAGGTTGATTATCTTTTGTAGATGTAACGACGAAAAATAGCTTGCTACCTTTATCTTCTAGTTTTTTAAATTTTAATATAAAAAGTAACAAAATATACAAGAGAGTAGTGTTATCTACTCAATTAAATTTGTGATAAGTTCATGTGGAGTAGTTTTTCCCAAGTCCAAACGTCTTACACTTTCTCACTATCATTACACACGGGATACTATATTCAAATTTAGGTTAAAATACCGTCAACTATCACTGTATCATTACATTTACGAATGCTTCTAGAGTAATCTCAATTTAGGCAGTAGTTCAAGTATATCAGTAAGCTAAAGAGAAGAATCTCCTTAATAATGGTGAAGGATTTATTAAAAATTCATCATGAAAATCGATCGCTCTTGTCAAATGAATTATACTTTAGAAAAGTGTCTTTAGCGGCTAGGTCCAAGTCCTCTGGAAGGAAGTGACAAACAAGATGAGAGTTCCATTGTGCCTTAACCCTATTGCATCACAAGGCGTTGTAAGCGAGTTGGGTTGTTTGGGAACGCAACCTGCAATATTAGATACTATTACATCATTGAAATGCCGGCTAATATTCCCAGACTTCAAATTATATATCTAGATAAAAATATTTTATGTTGTGATTTATTTCTGAAAGTTGTATAGTAGAATTACTCAACTTGAATTACTTTCCCTTTGAAATAGCTTGCTTCTTTTTCTTGAACTTGTATTTTTTTTTTCCTCAATCCATTTGAAACCAAAATTTCCCCAAAATCATGAATTATGCATAAATTCAATGCGCAACTCTTTAATTAAAAAGAAAAAGGGGTGGTGCCTTATGTCCTCAGTAGAACATGACGCTCAAGACTAAAGCAGAAAAATGAAAACAATTATTGTGATGTGAAGACTACTTATTTACACTTAATTTTTCTTCACATGTTACATCATATTTTCAAATTGAATATTCAACAAAATAAAGTTTATCATTATCTCTGATCACTTCAATGGAATCTATTTCTGCTCCCTCTTCGTTTATTACGACTGCATCTTTTGCATCAAAACCAAACTTGTCACCTGTTGGAAGAGACAACAAAATTAGAATGCCTAAAATAAGATAAACAGACCATATTTATCAGAAACACCAGAGAGATTAGATCAGACACGTTAATTTATTATTATTATTATTTCTTTTTGTAAAAATAAAAGTTTAAGGTGATAGTACAGATGCATAAAATATAAGTTAAAAATATCACATGCTGATCAAAACAAAGTTTTCAGTAATTAAATATCAGATAAATTTAATTAGTAGATAATAAAAAAAATTCAATATTACTACTAAAAAACTATAATTTTTGAAATTATACCTGCAACAGTCTTGAGCTCCTCTAGTGAATTAGGCAACTTTATCAACTTCCCAGCTTTCATGCTGCCTTTTTCTTTTCTCACTATAGGGTGGCCTCTGTATATGTTTACCCTTGGCCTGTTTCGTCCATTGCATCTTCCACAATTGTGCTCCTTTTCTCCTTCATGTACCCTTACTGGAATCTCCCCAGGTATGCTCTCATGCACTGTAATTCGATGTCCAGTCTCGCGCTTTCGCAGCATTTCATTCAAAATTAAAGCAGAGAATTCATCAGTATCTATGCCAGCAACATCAGCACCATTCATGACGAGCAGCTGAACCATGTCCACATGATTTTCTGCCATGGCAACCTGGATTGCTGTTGAACCATTGCCGTCTTTGGAGTTTATGTCCAGTCCTTGCTGTAATAGCTCATTCATCACTGTCAGATCATTTCTTTTTGCAGCCATACATAGGAGTTCACCTGCTGTGTGTGGATCAGAGAGGGCTGCAAGTTGGTAGAGAATCTTGAATATGGTGTAGTGCTTTGATGCTATGGCATCCCATAATGCAGTGTTGCCATCGTTATCTGCCACCAGTGAGCATGTAAAGCACCACATGAGTGTCAAGTGAGTTGAAAGAAAATGATGATTTTGTAATGGGATTGGCTCACAACCGCTTGATTTTGGGAGAGACTCTGTGTGTGTGTGTGTGTGTTGGAAGAAAAGGTTCTTACACAGTGCAACTCCTCATATTGTCTTCACACGTGAGAGGGACTGACGTCAGCTTTACTCTCGTTTATGAGGAAAATATGAGGAGAAATTCTATTGTACTCTTGTTGTCTTATTTCAGATGAGAATGAAAGTGGCTAGGTGAGTAGAGCCCCCACAGGTAGGATCCACCTTATTGTGGATTCCACCACTCTATCTCTTTTTCTTTTCTCCTAAAGTAAGATATAGTACCTTATTCTAGGAGCGCCACAGAATTTCTCCAATGTGAGAACATGCATTGCATAGATAAAATAAATTATATTTTGGGATCTCTTTCAGAGTGAAATCATTATGAGTCAATTTCATTGTATAAGTAGCATGATTTTGAATAGAAACAAAAATGGAGAGCCAAATAGATGTACAAGGAAGATATAGACATACTACACCTTTAATGTGCACGTTGCTTGCATGCTTAAGTAAGACTTTTACACATTCCTCGTGCCCATTTGATGCTGCTATGTGCTGCACCACAGGAGATTAAATTGTTAGTTCTAATAAATATTGCCTATATTTTCATTACTACTTTTAGAGCCTCGTTGGTCATGGCCATTTGGAAGCAATCAATCAACCAAAAAGCTTAAGTAAAGATCCATTAACCTTCTATTTTGTTTTCTGCTATTTTTTGGTGCAAGGAAAGGAGTAAGAGTAGAACCCTCATCTCTGATACCAAGAAACCGGATCCTCTAGTGATAGATCGCATGACTGTTGGCTAAGAGATCGGTTCTAATTTCTAAATTATAGTTTTACTTTCTTCTCCTTCTAGAAAGTGTAGAAAGAAACAGACAAGGGCATAAGAATCAAAGGGAACAGACCAGTGGGGTTTTCCCTTTAGAGTCTCCTATGTCAGGATGCAAGCCTTCCTTGAGAAGCTCTTCAAGAAAAGCATCGTTGCCAGTGCTGGCCACAGTTATCAAGTTCACAGCCATCTTGGGATCGTCTTCCTCCTCATTCTTCCCCATTAAATTTCTAATATTTAGATCCTTCAGCTTCCTAAAATGCTGCATTTGGATCATATTCACAATGAGTTATAGAATTAAGGCATAAGCAAAATAACCAAAAGCCAAAGTATGCCCACATGAAGCAAATTCTTGAGTATTTGTATATTGTCTTCTCTTCTAGCCTCCATTGCTTCTATGAGATCATTGGTTTTGATCCTCAAGAGCTGGGCGAGTGTCTTTGTTCTGTACGTGAAGTCATGAGGTCTGCAACAAAGTGCACCAATTTCTCCAAACATGTCTCCTGTTTGCAAAGTCCCTAAAACTTCCTCTCTATCCCTCTGACAACCCACGATATCCACTTCACCGGATACTATAATGTAAACGTCATCTGGGGCTTCATTTTGCATGATCATATCCTCTCTAGGTGGTATATACTCAGCCTTCATTTTTGCAACCTATAGGTTGATAAAGATTATTGGTAGAGAGTTGTACTAATTCCACTTCCATTCATTTATAACTTACAACTGCACACATGATACAATATGAGTCAAACTGTGCAGGGCTGATCTAATTCTAACATGGGATAAATTTGGCTCAATTATTTCACTCTGCAATTACAAGAAAAGCCGTGAATAAATTAAGCTACCATCAAATGTCCCACTAATATCATAAGTATAAAGTAGTAATATTTGCATTTCCATTAATTTACAACTCACCCAAAGGACAAATCGTCACTCGAGGAGAAGAGAGACAAAAACAAGCGGTGGGGCCCATAGGATCCACTTATTGTAAGCCCCACCTCCTTATTTTTCTTTTCTTCTAGAGTAAGGATTTTTCTTTGCTCCAGGGTTGAACTTCTCCTGTGCATGGTATAATACAAGAAGGATTTTTCTTTGCTCCAGGGTTGAACTTCTCCTGTGCATGGTATAATACAAGCCAAACTGACCACAGTTGGCCTTTAACCAAGTGCAAGTTGGGTTATTTTGTCTCAAATTATTTTACATGTACAGTTATGAAGAAAGCTGTAAATCAATGGAGTTGAGAGTAGCATTTTCCTTGGTACATTTCTAGAGCAATGTTGAATCAAACTGTAGTTTCATACCAAAGATAAGAGAAGTTCTCTGGAGACGCCTTTGAAAAGATAGACTCTCTCCACTGTTGGGAAAAACAATCGCTGACAGATGCTTTTACAGATAGATTTGGGTAGCTGTTCTCTGAGTTGTTGCTGATTCAAGCTCTCGGCCTTAAATCTCAGGCACATGTAAGCTATGATCTGCTCTTTCAATCTATAAGGCAACTGATTCCGGCGCACAAAACTATTTGCTGCTTCGATACTGTTTCTCTGCATGAAGTATGCACAGACTAGGAGTTATCACCCCAAACATTTACCAAATATAATAAAGAGTAAGAATATAGAGGGAAAAAAAAATCATCCAGCATAATCCACAAATGATGCTACCTGAGACTTTGTTTCAACAACGGTTTACTATGTAAGGAAGTGGTCTCCACAATTATTTGTGGAGCTCACCTCTTTTGACAGGAGGGTTGTTGATTGCATACCCAGAGGAGAGTGTGTGTCCCACCTCTTTTGACAGAAGTTCTTTTATAAACTTAATCTAAAAGGTGTGTAAATTCAACTAATTACTTCATTGTTTATCGATTAAAAAAATAGAATGAAGTGATTAATCGAATTTACACAACTTTGACTGATCAAATCTATAAAAGAATTTCTCTGATTGCACATTCAGCACCCCTTTTTAAGTGTTGAGTTTATCCAATTTCTAATTGTTGTCAATTATTAATTGTTTCTTATTGTGAGTCATAAGGTTTCTGTATTGAGTATGATTGAGATTCTTTATTAAGCAAATATTTTTGAATTATAAATATTTGTATTGATTAAGAGTTTGAAGTATGAAAAAGATATGATCTGAATACTTATGTAAGTTCTGTGAGAAGTTTCACATAGATTTGAGAAATGTAGGAATGGTGAATAAGAAGTTGTAAAGTTATAATTGAGAATTTTCAAACACATTAGTATGTAATCTTTTTATTATAGTAGATATTTTCTCATCCTTGATTTTTTTCCCAGGGTTAGGGGTTTTTCATATTAAATTGTTGGCGTGATTTATTGTGATATTTTGATTAATTTAATTGCCTGATGGTTGTGCACTTGGAGAAAAGATATTTTAGCAAGCACTCATAATGTGAAGATTGTATGGGCCCTTAAACACGCCCTCTGACATTTTGAAAGTCTGCAAGTAACCGTTGAGAGCAGAGGAAGCATTTTTGCTCTCACAGAATGAGACATTGCAAACCAGAGTCAAGTGTAAGTAGCTGTGTACTCCTAATTTATTCTATCCAACATAAATGCAAGGCAATGCTTACAAATTCCATGGTGCGACGAGTTCCTTCAACGACAAGATTTGTCATGTTACCAATCAAGTATGCAGTTAGGCCAAGGTTGAAGAGCATGTAGAACATGATGAATATCATTTCGGTGGTGTTCGCAGCATGGAGATCACCATAACCAACTGTAGTCATGGTGGTGATGGACCAATACAGGGCTGAAATGTATCTAACCCCGAGACTCATCTCCCGAAAATTTGGGTCGATCAATCCAATCCACGTCTTTCCTCCATGGGGAAAGCGATCAGCAAGAAGGTAGCAGAAGCAGGCAGCACAGTGAACTGCAAATAATGTCACCTACAGCAAGTATATTACACACTTGTTTGCATGTATTCTCCTTCTTTTCAAAGTACAAAGAAATTGTAGTAATTGGTCTCTATGAGCACATATTTCAGTTTATGAAGCATTTGTTTAGGCAGAAAGAAAAGATGGAAGTGGCAAAGTCACTAGACCCATGCTAAAAACCCGGGATTGAATCCGGATTGCAAAGGGAAGGTAGAGCCTGTTAAGATCATCGAATGTTAGTTAAGCGAAAAATTTTCAGCTGCTTTTAATCTTCTTGTTATTTGTCATAAGCTATAACTTGAAAAATTAGTTGAATTGGACATTTTTTTGGTTAAATGGGATTCAAATGAAGTATGACATACAGAGAGAAGCTTAGCACATCGGACCCAGAAATAGCTGAACCTGATGTCTTTCTCAAGCCTGACAAAAGGGTTGAGCTCTTGTCAATTTTAACATTTGATAATAACAAAAGACCTAATTTTTAACTAATTAAATTATAGAATTAAAAGAAAAAATTCATAGCATGGCGATTATAAAAATAAAGATTGAAAACCTGGTGAAGTATTGCTTGACCCTTCTGAGTCGCCAAAATCGGAGAATTTCTAGAATATATGTTGGTAGACCAGTTTTGTGAGTGCCAGTGAACAAATAGCCAATTGCCTCAAACGGAATTGTTGATGCCACATCCATTATGAGCCATGTTGATAGGTACCTACCATCACAACATCATCCTTATCATCATTATAATATTACCATTGTTAGTTTTGATTTTCATTTTTCTTGTCATCACAATGTTAGAGGCTTAATACTATTAGATGCATATATATAATAATTAGGGATTGAAATTTGAAAGTTATTTTAAGCATAAAATTTTTAAGAAATATCTGATATCACTTAAATCAAAATTTCCAAAGCTTTGAGCTACTTTTTTATTAAAAAAAAAATTACAAACCAAGTAAGCACTCGATTTTGGTTTGAATCCAAATATTGTGACAAGTTTGTAAATGAGGAGAGTATGGAGACAAGTTTGTAAAAGAGAAGAGAATCAAGTAAGACAATAGTGGAGGATGTCATCTCGTCTTCTCTAATTAAAAATTTCAAACAGAGAGAAAGTAATATTAAAACTTTCCTTTCCCTCTATCGTTCCCCTCTAGAACATAGTAGGAAGAAGAAAAGTCCTAGGAACAACAATGTCATTGCATTATTTAACTTGTTAAATACATTTTTTTATAATAAATTGTATAGAAGTAGTCGTTTGACCACTATCTTCTATCACTGATCCGTTGTCAATTACTTAATTATTTATATGGATATATTTTATAATTTTATCGTTTTCTTTGTAAAATATAAAATTACATAATATGGCACTCCAATTACTCAAATTATGAGCTCGCATTCTAATTTAATAAAATTGCATTCATCCATTACAGTTGAAGTTTGGAAACATCATGTTCTCACATCTCATGAACTAAATGCTTGTGTGGTGAGGTGGAGGAGGAGAACCCCAAGAGTTTGGTGGTCTTTTGCTTGCCCTTCCGTCCCGTTTAGTGTTTTGTGATGTTTCATTGCCTACATGTAGTGCAGTGATATATCTGAAGATTTATGATTCAGATTTATCTAGAATTATTTTTAAAATGACTTCTCTTTTTCTCAATTTATATTTCATCCATAAGTCAAATAGTGCAAATTTGCACCAATCTAGAAGTGGTGCATTATGAACCATCTCTATTTCTTTTGATGTAGATTTAGATATATTCCTACCTTTTTATCTGTTTTCAGAGTTAAAAAAAATAAAAATAAAAATCAATAGCATCGAAAGGTTGGGTGAAGGAATGAGAAATCAGGCACCAAATTAGAAATGGTCAGCCATTAATTTTAGCTGTGGCAGAACTGCAGAAGGAAAGTTAGTATATTCTCAAAATGTTACCTATTCTTGGATATAATTAATAGTTGGAGGATAATTATCAATTTTTTTTATTTTTAACATTTTAAAAACTCAAAAAAAATTTTGATATTTTAATATCCATGAAGTTCGTACACAATTGAACCCTCGTCGGCTACCACCTTATCTCACTCATTTTTGAAGCATACTTTTCCAAATCTTCGACCATTTTCTTTTCTAATGTTTCTTAATTCATATTCATGTCGAGAGTGACCGACTCACCCTTTTGTCTTCTCTCTCTGAGTACAGTCTCATTGTTTCTCTCACCCCTGTTTTCGTCTTTGTTCTTTCTTGGTTCCTTTTCATCTGACTCTGTTGTTAAGCTTTTCCATCCCTCACACATTTTTCATCCCCAAAAAAAAAAAAGGGCAAATATGTGAATTTTTTGGCGAGCTTGCAGATTCGTGTGCGTCACATCTGTGAGTTGCAGAAGATAATATGTAAATGAGACAAAAATCTAGTGAAGAGGAGATCAGGTGAAGATTTTGCTGGATCAAGAAGCATAGATGATATTTGTCTATGCGCTGCCTAGTCCTACTTGAAGAAAACTTCTTGTTATCCAATATTGTCGGTTGGTGTCATTGCATTATAGGTTTGGAATGATCATGTGTTAGTATGAGGGTAAAATTCATAATACTACCGTATTTCTAAGGACTATTTCGTATTATATTGAGATAAATTAATTTTTTTTTTAAATTTTGGATGATCATTTAATTATAATATCATATTTGTTGATTTATCTTGATACAATAGAAAGTAGTATGATGAAATTCGAAATTTTTCCTAATATAAGATAGGTAAAGTGACAACTTCAAGCATTCGATAGAATTTAAAACTTTGAGAAGTTCCATAACAAAAGTATAATTTGATAAAATGACCTTGAAGCTTGAAAGTTTGTTTAATAATAATTTAATTTTTTTCATGACGAATAATCTTATAAGATTTTTAATAAAGAATAATTCATTATTCCATTTTGATCTAAATTAGTCAAGAACGACCCACTTTAATAGCAAATTTTTAACGGAGACCGGTTTTCAAAGTATAACGAAATGAACAATTTTAATACACTTGGTGGGTATAAAAAATGCTGAACATTATTCGAAGTTAAAATTAAAATTTATTTAATGATAAATTTTCATTTATATTTGAAATTTAATTTTAAATTTTATTTTTAGTACATATAATATTATCAAATGAATAAATGAAGAATTTTATTTTATCAAAACATTTTTTTCCATGAAATGTATTGAAAAAGCTACTCTCGTGATGTAGAGTAGCAGGGAATGGAGGTGAACTGACCTGAGAGCAATCCTTTTGGAATCAAAAACAAGGAGATGAGTTGTGCGATCAATGTATGCCAGGAAGAATGTCAAGACAATATCAACAGCAAAGAAGAGATCAACAATGTTGTCCGCTATGAACAGTTTCCTATGTGGAGAGTCATGTATGAAGGCTACTTCAAAGGGATAAACCCACACTGAGTATGCCACCAAAACCACCATCCAACTCTCCCAACACCTGCACATTGTATGTCAAGTTTCACCTTTTGTCATGCTTCTTACTGTAGACAATCAATTATACAATAAAAGTTTTTCAAAAGGGAAAAACTTGTAAGGCGTTAATTTTTTTTTTTTTTAATAACAAGTGACAACTCATTGACACATACAAATTCTGAATTCATACATAAAATATTAGAGAGAAAAAAATTTTAAAATTAACATCAAATATCACTAATTATTAAAAGTGCTCATAAATAAAAAAAAGCGCATATCAAGACCACGTATAGAACTTATCCCTTCTTAAAGTCAATTGGGTTAGCAGTTTTTTTTCTCCTTGAAAATCTACTGCAACCAAGTTTTAGTACTAAGTTATTTTCCCACCATAAAAAAATTTTAAGGTACATCACTAACACAATGTATAACTATATCATTAAATCTAATTGTTAAGATGGTATCATATAATTTTAAAAAATAATAAATCTGATACATGATTAAATCTAGTAATATATCAATAATACATTAGTATTGTATCAAAGTCTCTCATAGGTCAAGCACTAACATGCATCAACAAACTTTGGAATCAATTATGTATACTTTTAAGCAGATTCAGCTAATTGAGTGTTTCTACAAAAAGGTAGAATCTATATATCTGGATAATTGAGAAAGACGAAACAGAAAGTGACTCTTGTTGAATAGTTTAAAGGGATGCCTTTAAACTTAACTATGAATCTCCTATCAGTTCTAGAAGCTCAGAGAAAATGAAAATCAGAGTCTAAACTGCAACAACAACAACAACAACAACAATTAACTACCTGTATCTTGAATCCATTGGAGATATGATCCACCTCCTTTTTGAGGCCACCGGATTATAACTTGCAACACCGAGTGGTGGAAGTATGAGCTTTGAAACATTCTGCAGATTGAAAGATGGGGACATGTAGTCTGCTTCAAGATGAGCCTCCTCTGAGTGATCCTCATGCTGCTGGTTTTTCTTCTTACTCTCCTTCAAGCTAGAGGCCAAGTTATTGTTATATGAGCTATAATTTCTCTCCATTTTGGCAGAGAAGTTTTTGGTAGTGTCTAAAGGAATTTCTTCCAAGAAGAAGGGGAGAGGAAGGAAATGGTTTGTAGAATGTATTCTAAATGGGAAATTAGATGAAAGGAGTAAAAGTCTGAGGGGAAAGACCAATAAAAGAAGATTTTCTGTAGTGATGATATTATCTATTGTGGGTGGGGAAAGTAGGTGTTCCTCTATTTTAATTCCATTCAACAGTACTTCTTTTCCTTTACTTCATCAATCTCAATTGTTTGCCTGTAAATCTTGTGTGAGCTTAAATCCCACATCGATTAATGTTTTTGGTACATCAAAATTGGTAATTTGAACCTTTTTTTTTTTAAAAAGAAAAGAAAAAAATAATATAAAATATTTAATTGTAAACTCAAACTTCATCTGTTAAAAAGATTGAGGACAAAGTTTGTGTCAGTAGTGACTGATGTTAGAGGTTAGATCAATTTGAAGTAAAATTGGATGGTGGACCATTATCACTCAATTCTTGGCTTCACGTGCTTATCTCCCTCACCATTCTCTCTCTCTCAAATAATTACGACGTAATAGTATGGGTGAATTCTATGCCATTCCAAAAATTTTAAAATTTAAGCATTATTAAATTAAAATTATTTAATTATATTTTTTAAAAAATAAATAGTTATAATTAAATTAAATAATTTTAAAATTTATTATATTATTTTAAATTTTAAGCAATAAGCACAGGTAAGCATAATAGTACGATGTTACATGTTTGGTCCTCCATTTTTCATGTCGTAAATTTGAAAGGGAAAAGGCGTACCATGAGTATGACCCACGAGGAGGATCGCACCCTTCAGTTTACGTATAGTACCATATGGATTTTTCTTGGCATTTTCCCTTGGTGCTTGAAAGAAATAGAAAATTCGGCATTTAAGAGTGGGGTCCGCACACCCGTAGTTTGACATTTTTAACACCGGCCGACATAACTAATTCCACCTTTTGCAGCATGTTATTGTTTTAATTTGAAAAAAAGGGTTTGTTGGGAGGGTATTAATTATTTTGTAACTACCGAAGGGGTAATATTTTGAAACAAAATTAGGGTATATTTGATAATTTTTTATTTTTTATTTTAGAAATTGTTTTTAAATATTATTTTTCAAATTTTTTTAAAACTTTTTGGCATCTAAGAAAAATAAAAAATAAAGGGTAATCATTATTGCAAATAAACAAATATTTTATTATTGCAAATAAACAAATATTTTATTATTGCAAATAAAGAAATATTTTATTTACTTAAAAAATTGACATTGATAAAAATAAATAAAAAAATATTTAAAAATTATTTTTTAAATTATATGTTTAAATTATTATTTTTAAAGATAAATTTTGAAGATAGTTTTCAAGTAGGAACTTTTATTTTTAAAAAATAAAAAAAAATCAAAAACTGTTTTTAAAAATAGTAAATAAATAAATCCTCATATTTTACTCTTTCATGCTACAATTTTATTTGTAACTTGTCTACTCATGATCTCAAAAGTGTAAAAAAAAGGCCACTTGTAATTTACATTTCTAATATTTTGTCTACTTGTACATGTTTGTCATTCAAATACAATAGAGTTTGATACATATCTCTCATATGCCCTTTTTTTTCCTTCTTTATTAAACTGAAATGAAATTTCAAATATCTAATTCATATCATCTTTTTTTTATTCATTTCTTATAAAATATTAAACCTCATTACCACAATCTCAAAAAAATAAATTAGAATCATTGTTGAAATTCAAAATAAAAGACATTGTGTAATTTATACATAATAATTCTTGTTAAATTTGAATAAAAATCTAACATATTTGAATAAAGTGTTAAGGATGTAAATTATAAATTGCCTCTTTTTTATATTTTAAACTTTAAAACACATATAGGCATGTTGTAAATAAAAGCATGCATCTTACAAATAAAGTGTATTTCTCCCTTGTTCTTTTTTCTAAAATCTTTTTTGGAAGGTTACAGTGGTGAGCTTTCCTTGGTAGCTGTTACCAAAATGCAAATTACATTCAGCATACACTACTATTGTAATGTACAAAATAGATAGTAATGAGCTTTCTACATGAATAATAATTCTTATTAAAGTAAAAATTTCGTGAGAGGTTGAGTTATAATTATTACTATATCAAAAATTATGAGAGAATATTACTACAACAATGTAATGTTCCTTGAAGGAATGTTACCTTTGGCTAGAGCTAAAAATGAATTGGGTTAGATCATGAACCATTCATGATTTCATTCGAAAATTAACTTAACGAGTTAAATTCATGAATAAAATGAGTTGAACCTAAACTTAAAAGATTGATTTGATTGTTAAATGAACCAAACTCAATTTATGATTAATTTGATTTGTTTGATTTATGAACCAATTTGGTAAATTAATTATATATATAAATATATCTCAATAATATTTATGATATTAAATGTAATTTTATGTAATATGTACTATATTCAAATAAATTTAAATAGATTTTTTAATATTGATTTTAAATTATATGAACCAAGATAATCAATCAAAAATACAAGTTGTTTTGGTTCATTTTGATTTAGATTTATTTACTTGAGATTTTAGCTCATTTATTTAGATGAAACAAGTTATTGAGTCAAGTCAAATGATTTATGAGCTTAATTCAAATTGAATTCAAGTAAAATTTTTTGATTCATATGAATATGAGTTGAGTTAAAATAAATTTATTTAATTAAGTTAAATTTATTTGAGTTGGACCAAACTAATTTACAGTTCGATTCGTAACCATCCCTACCCTTTAATTTACGTATTTTTATAGATGGACCAGTTGGAGATATGTTTCTATCACATTATCAGTGTTAGTATTTGCTTTTAACTAGATATGCTATTGAACATTCTGAGTAGAAAAGTGGAAGGCTGCATATACCAAAATAGCTCATTGTTGAAGAGGAAGAATAGTCAATTTTGCGTGAATGAGTATTTTTGTCTAGGAGAAAAAGAGAGAATGGGCTACCAATACTGATTCTCCTCCTTGAGAGCATTATCAGAGGAATATTATTTTCCCTTAGAATATTCAATTTGAATTATAACTTCTTACGTCAGATAAA
This sequence comes from Sindora glabra, assembly GCA_020226215.1. NCBI lineage: Eukaryota > Viridiplantae > Streptophyta > Magnoliopsida > Fabales > Fabaceae > Sindora > Sindora glabra. The sequence goes on along the minus strand of CM035225.1, from coordinate 15,582,401 downwards.
ACTAATCACTTTATTAACAAAAAATTGATACCTTCTTACATTAGAATTTATAACTTCTAAAATGAAATAATAACTCCATACCACTAAACTAATCACTTTGTTGGTCTGGTCAACTTTGTGATGATTATTAAGTGTATATATATTTAGATAAAACCATTCTTCTCATTCATGTGAAATTTATTTTTTTCCTTATTTTTATTTTTATAAAATAGTTTATATTAATTTTATCTTTATAAAATATTAATTTATTTAATTCTATTGCTAGAAGGGATGAAATTGAATAAATAATATTCATATAAATACAAGCAAAATGACTAAATCGAATAAATTAACATTTTACAGGAACAAAATTAATACAAAATATTTTACAAAAACAAAAGTAAGAAAAAGGCTAATTTTAGGTGGACAAAAAACGATGTTTAATTTATATGCATTTGAATAAGCACCGTTGAGACCCTTGAAGGACAGTCTGAGATGGCCGTTGGCCATCCCTGTGCCACCTTCGTTGCTATGGTTGTTACAAGTTCTCTCAGTCACGGTACGTTTTCATGCTCGACCGTTCCTTTGTATGGATGTTCATGCTTTGCTGTCTGCATATATTTTGTATTCATTTTTTTTTGGTAAAATCATTTTTCATGTTTACCTACCATCGTTGGCAAGATAATAATTGCAAGTTATTTTATAAATATATAACAAACCCATAACATGAAAAATTCTTTCTGCATATATCTTGAAAATTCATAAATCTCCTTATTTAAGAATTAAGATAACAGTCTGTTTCCTACAAGCATAGACTACAAGCTAAACTGGATGACTTATGTGGCTTTATCGGCCTTATATACAAGAGGCCCTTTAGAGTCCAAACGGGTAGCATTCCTAACCTCCCAATTCTGGGTCCAGGGTCAAATGAGACATATATTTTTGGAAAAATGATCATTGTTCTGTTTAAAAAGAGTGATTATCCACTCTCCTCTACTAACGTTATAATCAATGAAAAGAGAAATTGAATGTTGTCACTTGTCTTATCGCATGAATGTTGCAGAGATCATATGATTGGTCACTTGTTAACAAAGAAGTCGTTAAGTACAGTACCCAACAAAGAGGAAAAAAGGTCGTTAAGTATGATCCAGTAGTAAAGATAGTAAGTAATTTGCTCCACTATGTCGATGTATGAAAGAAATGAACAAAAAAATAGAAGTCGTGTCTGATTTAGATATTACATATAATCATGAAGGTTGATGGCAACACTTCATGATGTAAATCCAACTACCCCGCCATTGAAAGGGGTCACATACGTATTCTTCCTCTTCAAATATTACCTTTAATTTTCTCAACACTTATATTTGAAATTGTATCTGACCGCCCTAAGTTTCCCCTCCTCCAGGAACAAAGTTGCTCCTGCTTTGGACCAAGTAGTACATCACTCCAGTCCAAATCAAGTTCTCCCGCTCAAAACATCACATTTTCAATGCTATCTGTCATCCTGATTCTCACCATTTTCACGCCTAGGAGGTTCAGCAAAAACTTGTCCTTGATCTCTCACATCTCTAAACATGGAAAAAAGGGAGTTGAGGCTCTCAGAAGAAGCTCCACCCAATATCCACAGTAACAAGGAACTGAATGAATTCATGTTTCCTGGGTTTGGACCGCTTTCTGCCTCTACTTGTCCAGGAATCTGCACAGGGTTAGCTACCCTGTCTGGAGTATTGTCCGACTGCCCTCGAGGCTCCGTAGCTTCAGCTTGATTTGGAGGTGTTGATGGACCAAATCCAGACCCAGACCCTCCTCCAGAGGTCATATCTGTATTAGTTAAGCCCTGGTTCCTTGTGTTCAATCTTGTGATGTGAAATGTTGATGCAAGGATAGTAGATGAGGTGATGTGGAAATCTGGGTGTTGTTGAAGCTGCGACCACCGGTTTTGCAGAAACCGTTGTAGTGCCGGTACCTAATAAACACAGCAGAAGTTATACACGGTAAATAGAAAATGTATTGCCCTAGTAAAAGTAATTTGTTCAAGACAAGGACAATATTACCCCACTTCAAATGAAAAGCACACAGAACATCCAAGGATTAGCAAGAATTACTACAGTAGAATAGAAAATTGTGTTCAGTAAAACTGGCAACTCTAAAATGGAAAAAATATTTTCTTTTTTCCTAATTCCAGAATTATCATTAGCAAAATAAGCCCCCAGAACATAATTCAAGGCTGAAGCAGAGACAAACTGACACACCTTACTACCTAGTTTGCAAGATATAAAATGACATGGCAATGCTGAAATCCACTGTTTAGAGTATAAGTTCTTTCTTCATCCACATGCAATGATTTTAAATAAATAAAACAGGGGGGCATTACTTTTTCACACAAACCCAGAGTTTGTGTCATGATTAGTAAAAGCATCAAATAAAAAGGGGATAAGAGGGCAACATATTTGAGCAATTTCTATAACAACAACGTCCTAAAAAGGTGGAGGTGGAGGATAAAAAGGCCAGTTATATCAAACTAATAGTCCTTACCTCAAAACGATTCCAAAAGTACAGAATAAGGTGCTGCATAAAAGCAGCAGTCGCAAGAAGAGCCAAATATGAAAAACCTGGAAAGATTTCAGAGATAATTATTTCAAATAGTATTAGTTAATATCAACTGAACCAAAGAGGATTTAAAGGAAGTAGTATAACCATACCATAACTGTAAGAGAAGAAATATATGTGAAAGACCAGAAAATACAGCAAAAAAAATCGAGGGAAGAACTTCATTGATATTGGTGTTCGGACACTGCAAGTTATGACAAACCAATCATATCAGAACCAGACACTAGCACGGCCACAAACAAGTGTAAATTGGAAGAGAGGACCTATGGCAGCCAGAATTACCATACCGACTAAAGCAATTTGATCCATTTACAGCTTAATGAACCATGATGCCCACAGATAACATTCAGGGCCATGGACTTCAACACCAGAAAAGCAATTCCAACTAATTACAAAGTACAAATTAACTGGTTTTTCAAGTAAGACCTGGTACCTCATGGCTGTACATTTCAACTTAACACCATTTTTACAAGTTTTAAAATATTGAGAGAGGGAGAGGGAGATAGAGAGAGAGATACCTAATAAGAGTAAATAGTTCACAAATCCAGACAAGAACCAAGACCAAGAAAGCAAGTAGCTGGTCATCATAAAACTCAAACAGGAAAAACAGTATTCCAATCATAATCTGCAAAAACCAACAAGCATTTAAACAGCAAAAATATCTACAACTATGAAAGGGCACAAAAGAACGAAACAACAAAAACAGATGCATGTTGATAGAAGTGAATCAATTAGGGTGAGTGCTTACTGGTACAAAGACTAGTGATTCAATCACGTGTACAAAGATCAGCTGAAATATTGGAAGACGATGCTGGGCATGGTGTTGAAGCTGCACTGCAAAGATTTCTAGAAGTAAAAACCCAATTCTATGTGCAGAAAAGACAAACCATGAACAATTATGGCACCCTTAGATGAATGACATGACTTTCTTCTTTAATTGGCACACTTAATCCCAAATGAATGACCTTTTAAGCATACCTTCTGCTTCTAATAATAATATATAACATTTGTAGACATCCCTAACCATTTAACAATTGCATGATTTGCATCAAATTAGGAGACAAATTTTAATTTGAAACTATGCAATTAATCCATGGACATAGGCTAATTAAAATTATAAAAGCAAGCAGAAATTACTGAATTGATCCTCACACAAGGAGACATCTGTATACAAGGGTAATAATGCTCACCTGTAAACTTCAGCATGCGAGTCTGTGTCTCTCTTAGTGTAAATGACACTGACATTGTGGTAGTAAAGAACACAAAGAAGGACATCATAAGAACACCACACTTGGTTACAAGGTAGTCTGCAAGGGCAAAATAATGAAAAGCATACATAAGATACAAATCAAGAGTAAAAATTCCCCCGTTTTACAACTCACAAGTCAATAATTAATTTTATAATCACCACAAAGTTTAATAAAAGCACAATGAAAGCAAACAAAATTAAAAAGCTGAGGATTTGTAGACATAAACACCAATATTAGAATAATCCCCAGGATAATCACTGTCTTTCCAAAAACATTGCATATTTGCTGGTAGCAGAACAAAATTTTGATCTACAAGCGACTATTGCAAAAACCTAAATGCAGATTACTGCATAAAATTGAATGCCTTAAATTTACAGACTTCAACTCTTACAATGCTCCTCACTCAATCTGTTCCAGAACTGGAAGGTTCCACTAGACCACCAACCAACCATTTAATGTCCTCTTTAATAACCATAACTTTGTAACATTGATTTTACTGGTAAATGACTCTGTCATAACCCTATATAGTACACATCATAAAGCTTAAAAGGTGTGAGGCACTTCTACAAAATTTAATCTTGAGTGTTAGAGGTATTAATTTAACTAAAGTACAGAAGGAATTCTACATTGCTTCCAATGAAAGCCTAAATCTAGTAATGATATTATACAATTCCAAGATATGCCATTCCCATATTTCATGCATTTCAACATTTGATTCTTATTCAGAAATATTTCAACATAGCAATGGTGGCAATTAAAAATCTTTAGCACATTGATTCCTTCCAAGTAAACCTAAACCCAGCAATTGACGTCTTAGTGTAAAGGCAAATCCATAAATTACAGCTGCTTGTTGTGACCGTCAAATATGATACCTCTCCAAAAACAGAAGGATAAATGAACAAACCTCCAAATTTAGCAGGGCCTTCTGGAGTTTCTTGAGTATAACTAAGATTATAGAATTCCTTTGTTTGATAATTAAACAGATAACCTGCAACAAAGTGCCAAACCAATTTTAGCCCTAATCAAATTTTGTTATTCAAGTTTATGACTAGAGAAAAGAAACATATCTGACTAATACTAAAATGCAACACATCATCATCCCACCGTTAACATTGATAGCTTACACCAGAAATCTACAAATAAATATCTCACCCTTCATAGTGTATTAATAACATTATTATGCTATTCAAACTAAAGATGTTACTTCTGTTTGAATTATCATTATTACTCTATTCATGCAAATAAATAGAATTTAACAACACAACAAAATCACTAAAAGAAAAAAAAAAAACAGGATGAAGTCCTGGTATCACAAATTCTAAATAAGATGCCATTAAAAAATCTCTCAATAAAATGACATGATCTTTGCCTTTATGACTGTTCCTTGTTAACTAGAGTATACTACCATTACGGTCAATGTCAAGAACCTAAACAGGGAAATGGAAGTCCTTAATAGGACAAGTGCAATCCCTAGATGACCAAAAAATTAGACTAAATTGAATATCAAATGTGTATAGTTCTCCCACTTCTAGGCAGAGAACAAGGTCATTTACCTTGACCAGGAGAACTTAACAAACTATTTATTAAAATGGTATCATATCCAACTAATCTGTTGATGAGTAGTTGCTGCCACCTGGAAATAAGGAAGATATCCCATTAGAAGAAACTGTACAGCCTTTGAAGCACCAAAATAAATATATTTTTTTATAGACAGAAGAAAGAATACAATATGAGAGGATAAGTAATCCTTAAAAATTAACACAAAATTGCTGCCCAATCTATGCAAATCAGACAAGCTCAGCCCTCTAAAAAACTATTAGCTTTTTCCTATCCCATAAAAGAATATTTGATTGACTTTGATTCCTGAAAATTCCAGCATTTCTTTCCAACCAAATGCACCAGATAACTAAAAACAAAACACAATTCCAAGGAGCCTTCTTATCTTTATTTCCCCCAAAATCCCTGAAATTAGTAGATAAAAAACAACCCAGATTTGAGGGCCCAAATAACACCAAATAAGGAAAATAGGTCCAAAGCTCCCAAGCCATAGCACAATGCAAAAATAGATGATTGTTGGTCTCTGAATTCTGACAACACATCACACAATATTTGGAGATAGTGCCTTGTGAGGCCTACACACCTAAAGCATAACATTAGCATGGATCCTATCTAAAACAGCAGCCCATACAGAGACTTTAACCTTAGAGGGAACCTTGGCCTTCCAAAAAGACTTACAGAAAAGCAGAAATTGACTTGGAAGGGTTTTTGACCAAAAACTCACAGAAAGATTTACAAATGTAACAACCAGAAGGAACTAAGGACCAAGTACATCTGTCTAGAAGAAAAGAAAAGGTCAAGGAATCAAGCAAGCACTAAACTAACATAAAATTAGTTTACAACAGCCAGTTAACAAACTAACAACAAATTAGTTGCCATCAGAGAAGCGCTGATTAACGTCAGATTATTATACTATCATGATCAACTATGTTAAAAGAACAAACCGGTTTCCAAAGCATGAGTGTCGAGCTGATATGCTAATGTTCATAGTACGTATATTATGGCGAGCCTTGGCACTTTCTGGCAACAAGAAGTACCCCTGCAGATAAATTTTACCCGATCAATTATAGAAAAGAACAAAATCTGATAAAAAACAGAAGCCAACTTCAAGTAGCTTGAATATACTTGACCGACACACTTCACATGTTACACACATGTAATTAACTTACAGAAATTTCAGTTTTCATAAACTTGACGCTAAATAAAATGAGAATGAAGAAGACAGCATTACCTTTTCCATGGTGTATAAATATGTTGGTTCCAATGCTTTGCTCTTCTTTTCAAGCCAATGCACTGAAATTGAAAATCAAACTTATTGATCATCAAAACAAACATAATGGAAAGTCAAAAGGAGATAGCAGGTAGGAAGCACTTGTTCATTTTATTTGGGATAACATTATAATGTGAAGGTTAACCTATTGATTGCTTATCATAATCAGCAGTTCAATTGCTATAAGTATTTATCACCATTGGACATAAATGGCATCTACATTGGAAGATGAGTGATCATGAAAAGTTCCTTAAAGTAAATTTCTGCAACTTCAAATGTTTTCCCTAATGCTGAAACTTTTAAAAAAGGATATATAAAGATGTTGGAGGCTGACAGGTGTGTGATAAAAGCATCTTAAATACTTTCTGCTGCAACACCACTTAATTTCAGAGTTTTTGTCAATATGAAAAATCTCTTCAAGGGTTTTCTTTCATTAACATATTCATGCCAATGCAATTAAATCTCAATTTATATCTTTCCTTGTAGTTTCTATCATAAATACATTTCTAATGCAAATGTTTACCCTTTTTATTATTTATAAACATCTTTTATTTACTCTACACGACAATAAGGCTAGCATAAGTTTGCAACATGATCGTAGGTGTCAAACAAAAGTGAACAAAAGCAAGTTTACCAGCATTAGAATTAAGCTTGTCCAAATGAAGGATATGCATCCACTTCAGAATGTCAAGATTTAGGTGTAAACCTGTAATATTCTGCACTTGAAATTCAAATTTGGACACATTTGAGTAAACTTGATTAGTGACTAATTTTTACATTCTAACTAGAAACCAACGATTTAAACTTGATCAGTGACTAAACTTTTACATACTAACTAGAGATCAATGAATTTAAGGTCCAATCTAGCTCCAAGAAAGACAGTCCACTCACCCACAAGCTTCCAATAATCTGCACTGTGTGTCTCCAAATGAATGATATACGCCTATGCCACTTCTTTCCAAAGTGTACAAATGCTGCCTTCAGCGTTTCTTTGGCTGATGAAGAAAAACTATTCCGTGCCTCCTCTTTATCATTTATGACAGTATCTCCAACCACTAACTTAGAGTTTTGACTACTTGCTGTAGATGTTTCAGCTTGAGGCTCAAGAAGCTCCCTATCAGTCTTCCAATACTTGAACAAGTTTACCCTCCCATCATCTAAATTTATCCAATTCAACCAAAACTTGTTTGCAGAAAATGTAAACCCTTCTCTATTTGCATCAGAAACCTCTACTTCGTCTGTGGTTTTTGTGTCAGGAGGTTTTGTATCTACACTGTTCAATTCTGATTCGTTATGTGACCACAGACCAGCACTAGTTATCTACAGAGATTTAAAAATAATGTCATAAATGGAGCATTCTATTAAAGTTTAACCAAAGACACATATGAGAATCAGAATGAAAACTTATATACTTGCTAGAAATTTAAAGTGGATCACTAAAGCTATCAAACCGAAAGACCTATAACATTATAAAGGGCACTAGTCGTCAAAACAAAAAATTTTAGCAAGATTTGTTAAATTACTTCAGTATCTGAATTCTTGCCGTAGTATAACATCACAAATTATATATCATATAGCTTAATTGATTGGTACAAACTGTCATACTTAAAAGCACAAAATACAAGTCAGCATGTACCTTAATTTGGATAAGTTGGGCTCCTTTTGTCACAATTCCAGAGAGCTCGCTTGAACAACCAGGCTTCATGTAAAGTAGAACAAACAGTTGGACTTACAAGAAACCAGAGAACAGAATAGCAGTCTCAAATGAATAAGTTAAGTCCTATCTCTGCTGTTACTTTACAATTTCTTATGCACCACAAAACCGATAAATACTGAAAAATTATCCAGAATAAGCATTGATTCCCAGTAACGTTACTCTAGTGTTAAAAAATCATACTTACTCCTAACTGATTTTCCTTTCATTTCTCTGCTCAACACATCCTAATTACTTCAAAGACTTAATATGAAAAAAACGGAACGTTAATACTGAAAAATTGTTCAGTTCAAGGTATTCAAGTATTGGAAGCCAAATAACATTTAATTCAGTATTGTAGAGGAACAAAACGGGAAATTCACAATTTGTAGAACAAAAACTGATATTGAAAGTTAGCAAGCATAGGTAGACACCTGCTGAACATAATTGGCGTGCATGACAACGAGGATACAGAACAAGGTGATGGCTACGAACAGGCACAAATACTCCAAAGTAGCTCTCAATTTTGGGGTCATAATTTGGGAAAACCTCTGCTGCACACGGATAAAGGTCTGCTCTGGATCCATCGCGATGACAAAGGATACACCTTTTCCCGAGAAAGTAATGGAAACAGAAATTTTTCGTCGTCGTCGTTCTAAAGAACGGTTTTGGCCCTTTGAACAATGAGGAACAAACCTTCACCAAGCTTTTGATGAGGGGAAACACCAACATAAAAATATCGTGGTAATCAGCCGGCACTTCAACGGTACACGGCGTTAACGTCGCTTGGATGGAGTCACATCGAGCCGAATAATGTTTTAAAATTTGATCTTGATAAAAATGAACGAATTCGAATTAAATATTATTAAATTTGAATAATTTAAGTTTATGTTTAAATTTTATTCAAATAAAAATTTAAATAAATTTACATAAATTTATTTTATTAATATATTATTTAATCCTAATTTATTCTCAAATTTGAAATATTTGGAGTTAAATTCAAACTTTAAATGAATATAAACATTTACAGCCTTATTTGATCAAAATTTAATTGTATAAATTTTTTGTAACCATTAAATTTATCAAAATAATATTTATATAATTATCATATAATATCAATAATTATATTTAGCGAAAGTTAATCATTCTAATCAAATTATTATAATTTTTCATACAACATTAATTACTTATATAATAAAAAATTGTATGCACTACATAATATATACATTATAAAAATAAAATATAATTTTTATTTTTAAATTCATTTAATTTTATAAATAGTTTGAGTCAAATAATACAAAAGTTGAACCTCAAACATATATTAATTGAGGTCAACTCATTTATCTTTGACTCATTTAAAGTTAAATTTAAATAGAATTTTTTTACAAATCAATTTTAAACTACTTACGTATTACTTGACTCATTTTTCACCATCAAATGTTGCCTAGGGAATTAGAACACGATGTTGTCTTATAATTTTAGTATGTAGATGAAATTGATAATTACTTATTTTTTGATCTTCTAATTTTATGCAACCAATATTAAAATTATTTTTATTTCGATTTGATATGGATTTGTTTTTCATTGATATTTTGAAATCGTGTATATAGTTTCAAAAAGATATATAATTTATTAAGTTTGGCTTATTTAAAAATATAATAGTTGAATGGTTGGAATTAAACAATCAAACTATATTACAAAATTAAAATTATTAAATTATCATGATTCATAAATTTTAGGAAAAAATATACTTTACATCCTGTAAATTTTGTTTAATAACTGGCCCTCTTAAATTATAAACATATATAAATTAGCTCTTTAAAATTAAAAAAAAACTATGGAAAAAAATTAATCAATTTCTAGATTTAACCTTAAATTAATAAATGTATTGCATATACACCATTGATATCTTCTTCTTCTTCTTTAATGAGTAGGAAGGATTAAGACCTTGAAGACAAAACAAAGAAAACTATTAACATAAGTCCCTTAAGGTAGTGTCATAGCCTTTATATTATTGTAAATAGCATGGAATCCTTAAACTTAATTTTGCTTATCTACATTGAAAATAACAATAATGAATATAATACACTAGAAAATAAATATTTTCAAGCATCATGATTAAGGCAAGTATGAAAGTGGAAATCATAAGTTCACTTTCATTTAATTAGGAATATCTTGGAGTACATGAGGTTACTCTAAAAGAGAAATTAGACCAACTTATATGCTTAAATTATACCAAGAATAGGTTAGGTTAATTAAGCCCTAAATTAAATATTTCTTATGCGAATTTATGCTAAAAAGATATTATGTCAAATCAACAACGAACATGGGTCCTTGTCAAAAGTCTATAAAGTACATATGATTACAAAACAATTACAATTTTTAATATGTTGTCTAATCCACAAAATAAAGAAAAGGTCCTCGGGAAGGCAACCCATCTATTAAGGTGAAGGTGGTGGTAGCATTTCAATATGTGCATTTGAAAAATAAAACCATAAAAGAACGAAGTTTAGGAGTTTACTAAGATAGTATTTTACTTAAAATAATATATTTGTAAAATGATTTCTTATAAAAAATTAATAGTTTATTCATGAGATAGATTCTTATGTAAACTTACTATAAGACGACGATGTGCACAATAGTTTATATTTTATTTTTTCTTATGCTCTATCTTTTTAAGGTTATTTGGATGGATTTGGTCCTATTTGGTAATTAGGTCATGATTTTGCAAAGTTATTGAATTGTTTAGTTAACATTGGATTTTGACATTATTTCAGTTTTTTCGTTATAACTTGAGTTCTAACAGTCCAAGCAAGGTAATCTTTATAGTATTGAAAAGTTAAGAAGAAAGTCTACAACTTTTGTATTTTGATTAAAACTTAATTCAAACATTTGGAAGGCCAAATTTAAACATAAAAATGATGTACTGTTGCCATCTAATCTAACCTAGTCATGATTTTCGAGCCATATATAAAGTTCTAAGAGTTAAATGAGGTGAAACTAATGCCTAATGTTAGCTTAGTTTGCCTAGATCTAAACCAATAAATTTCTATTTAGGAATTAATGAAATTAAGTTATTTTAATAGTCAAGCATAGATTAAAAGTTAACCTACAAGAATTTACTATTATAAATATTGTTAATAATTTAATTTGTAAATTAGGCTATGAGCTTCTAAATTAATCAAAGCTCTATTCATTGCAAACCCAAGAAGCATATTAACTTGGTCTAGTAGGTTTTTCTATTTTAAAAGATTAGATCTAATAATTTTTTTTTCCTTCTAAAGGCAACACATGCTTTATAAACATCTTTCTCTTCTTTTTTAATTTTTTTTGGTAAATCACCATGGGCAATTAATTTTCTATATTAGTTTAAAGAATTAACACTCAAATTTAATTTGGTTTTACTTAATCTTACTTTCGATTTAATTATCTCTTTTTTTTACTCTTATCGTAAATGATTATTTAGATAGTTTGCTAATTATGATCGATTAATTGATTATCTGTTGTAGTTTATAATTAAACAATTAATTTTGATTGATTCTTATATGTAGGTTAGTTATGATTGATTGTAATTAACAATAATTAAGCTTTGGTGATTTGATGTATAGATGAATTATTAGTTGCCTAAGAAAAATGGAAGATAAATTAATAATTTTTACATGTAAAGTTGTTAATTTAATCTTAACCTTGCTATTAATGTTTAATGTTATTATTAATTAGATTTAGGTATGTATCTTGAATTGAAATCAATAATGAGAGGTTAATTTATGTGCTTAACCTAAATTAATTATCATTTGGAACTTTGCATGATTAGTGCCAGCATTGGAATAATTTGTGGTTAAGTAACTAAATCAATTGTGAATTATGTTAAGGTTTATGATAAATTTGAGAATTAGAGTGTGCTATTTCTTAGATTGAGTTCTCATTTTCTATTTTATTCTACTTTAATTCTATTTTCATTATTTTATTTAAATTACTTTTGAAAACACCTTATTTTACATTTAGTCTTCACTGATTGACTTTTATTCTCTTAGGTTTGACTTGGACTTACCCTTATTACATGTTTGAGTTAGTTTAGTAATTAATTTTGGTGTAAGCGACATGTATCACCAGATGATCAAATAAGACTTTAGACATAAATATCTAGAAATACAATTCAATTATTGAATTTAACATTTAAACCGATTAACAATAATAATAAAGTAAAGGCACAAAACAACATTCAATAAATATATAAGCAAATAACCTTCATTATGACTTGTAATTATTCTTATTTTTTCATAAACTTAATTGTATCTCTCTAAGGTCTCATAAATGAGCACATAGATCTGTTGTGTGGACTTCAAGGCTTACCTATGTTATCATTAACTCTCAATTATGATTCTTACAAATATAAAATTCAACATATCCCAATTCAATTGGCATCACAAAAAGGTAATCAATAAGCTAAATCATTATAATACCAATCATAATATCATTTTACAAAATATCACATCACGATATCTCTTTACATAGCCTCATCACATTCATTCATTATCTAACATAGGAACACATAAAGTATTTTGTTCCTAATATTTCATACTAAGGTTGCTTATCCACACATTATACATGTAAAAAGGTGTAATGTAATAAAAAAAATCTTTGAAACATATAGGTTTTAAGAAGAAAACAAAGTATAATCGATTATATAAGTTCAGAAGGCAAATTTTTAGGTATAATCGATTATATAGCCGACTATAGAAGTCTATATAGTAACCTTTTATTTTATAATAGATTATATAATTGATTATGTAGGTTTGAAAAGTAAATCCTAGAGCTAAAATCAATTATATGGGTTCAGAGACTAGTTTGTTAGCTATAATCGATTATACAAGCTTAAAGGATAATTTTTTGAGCCATAGTCAAATTTATAATTGATTACATTGGGGATTTCAATAGATTCATTGTGAAAAATACTATTCATTCACCAAAATTTAACAAAAATCTCACTCAACCTTAATCTTTTCACTAAACTATTACATCTTATATAAACTAAGTTATAACAACAAAACCTATTAAAATAATCATAATTGTGCAAGCTAAAACACAATATCCACCTAAATTTCTTCAAAATCTCATATCAACCAAAATACTAACATTTCTACGAAATAAATCAAATACTCAAGTATAATGCTACTCATTAGTTAGAAAAGAAGGGTTAGTGTGGGTTTTATGTTGGATTGAGCTAATACACACAAAAAAGAGCTTCTTAATTTAGCACACAATTTCTCTTAAGCCTAAACCATTTTCATTCAACTAAATAATTAGCAATTTCTATATGGCATTACGGAGATTCAACAATAAAGCTTACTAGGATGGAAAAGAGTAAGGATCCTTCACTCTGATAGATTGATTAGTAACAGGGAAGGTGAAGTTATGGAAAATGATTGAAGAAGAAGCCTTGAGAATGGGTGTAAGCTTTGAGTGAGGAAAATTAAAAGAGGGAGAAAGGTGGGAAAGTTATATTATGAAGGGTGGTAAATGGGGTAAAATGGAAAATAGTGCAATAGAACTCCTCTAACTTTCTTATCCTACTTTTCATATTATACAAGGTAATGGATAACTTTAATAGGTTACCATCACTCATTTTCTATATCATTAAGTCACCATTAGGAAATCATTTGATCATAATATTCAATCCATAAATTTACTCATTTGTAATTCATCTAACAATGTTGTTAAGTTTTTAATAAACTTACATATTTTTAACTTTATACTTAATTTTTACTTTCACTCTAAAATTCATAAATAAAAGTCTAATTAGTAATTTAAAATTTCCTAATTCTATCATATGTAATAGGTTGGGACCTTAGAAACATCACTAAATTATAGAAACATTAAAACTATAGGAAGCTTGCCATAACTAAATGTTTCTAAGTCATAAGAAAGAGAGTTGTTTGCTAGTTAATTAGCACATAAGCTTACTTTCTAAATACATGTTTGATGACTACTTTCTGCTACTAACCTATCATTTTCAAACATATATGGATAATATTTTTATGTTTAATAAGTATATTCCTCATATGCTTAAGATCATTGATAAGCAAGCACACTAGAATTAACTTCTTTTATTTCTTATTTGAAACTTAATCTTTGAACCGATTCTAAAACTTTCAATCATGACCTGTCCCATAAGCACATGAGTAGCATAAGAAGTTACTATAGGCAATAACCTACCAGCCTTATTGCTATAATCTATCTAATGCAATATGTACCATATGCAAGATAACTATACTTTCAAAAAGGATGTAATTTTCCAAATTTGAATTTAGATGTATGGATGACTCATTATACAAAGATACTTTCACTATCCAAACTCTTACCTTAATGCCAACATTCTTATGTGAGCTTACTTTCATTCCATTGAATGATAATTGGACACTTAAAGGAAAAGATTCTTAAAAACACAAAAAAAAAAAAAATGAGTTTCCTTGGAATATCAATACTAAACTATGAAATAATCTTGGTTAGGTTCTAAAAGGAAAGTCTCAAATTTATAACCTAAGTAAAAAATCATATTCTCATACCTTTACCAAGAAATAAAAAGAGTTTAGCAATAGTTGTACAAATCCATCAAAGGAATACAATGCATACACATACATAATGGGATCTTAACTTCATTTTCTTTATAATTCAATAACAATTACATTAAATCACATAAAATTTTCTATTACTGATAACACATTTGCTAAATATTGCTTACATTGATCAATGCCATCATCCACATACACATAATGGTTTATGCCACAATTTTATCTTATCTTATACATAAATATGAGAAAGAAAATAAGTAAACCTCTTTGTGACTCTCAATTAGCCTTATACCCTTTACAAATTCCATTTTTGTCCCTTCAAGGTTAACCTTATACCTACCACACTAATTTCCCATTGATAAATCATGATCCATATATCATAATTTACAACATTTCAAGCTTGGTAATTTTTTTTCATATAACATATTTTTACAATTCATTATTCACTATGCCTCTTTGCATGACCACATAATTTAGTTCATTCTTGATCACAATAATAACATCAAATAGCAAAGTCATTATGCCTTCATTGTATGGCCTTAAATAATTATCCAACAATAGTTATCCATTTCATATACATATAACATATCAACTTAAGATAATAGTAATATTGTGATGCCTTTGTTTCATGACCATAATACCTACTTAACAATCATCCTATTGATATAAGTATTGCAAATTCCCATCACAGAATAAGCAACAATATTTTCATCACATTTTTTATAAAACAATTAAATAAGTGTATAAAATATTTTCTTTTTCACAATTAACTGTGTGTATATAAGTACCTTTATATGTATAACATAAGCATATAAATATTCGCCCATATGAAAAAATAGTAAATTGAAGAATTTGATAGTTTAGTAAGGTATATACTATTGTATTCATTTAACTATTTGAAAGCTTCATTACCCAATCCTGTATCTTATTTCACTCATTTAGGTCATAACCTTTATATTTTAATCTCCATGCTTATTAAATTATGTTAGTATTTCTTTTGACAAGAGTGTGAAATAGGTGAACTATTAGTCAATTATTGGTAGCCAAATGGTCTACCATTTGTTCATGGTGAGTGATCATTTTAATAGGCAAATAGGTAGCTATTCTACTAGGATTCTACATAAATTCTTGCATGAAAATACTATTTATAGTGCTCTTAATTCCAACTAAACTCATTTGTTACATAATTAACCTACTCTTAATCATCAATACATATTTATAACACTTTATTTAAATCCTTTCTATCATTAAATCAAATTAAACATCTCATATGAACTCATTTTAAAGAATTTTTTTGTCAAACTCAAAACCTAAACTCAACCAAATAATTTTAACTAAATATTCTAGATTAAGGTTAAGATATTTACTCACTTATTACAGAGAAAGTTTTAGAAGGCTAGAATTGTTATCTCCTAACCTTAATCAACTAAAATTCTAAAGATTTCAAGTTAGGGTTCCCTATCCCTTTTTGAACTAATACTTGGATTTCTCTAAATCCAAAAGGAAAATTAAATGGAAACTTAGCATGAAAGAATATTTTTATATTCCTACCTTAATTATGTGAAGAGATCAATAACAAATAATGCTTTTCTTGCTTGATCGAGGAAGAAATGGAATAGGAGGGAGAGGAAGATGAGAGAAAGGTTAGGATTTGAGGAAATATGAGAAAAGGAAGGGTAGTGGTTGAAGTTTATTAAGAATGAGGTAAGGGCATTTTAGGATATGTTTTAAAATTTTTTTGTACTCACATGTTCACTTATAATCACTTGTAACCTTTTAATTTTTTCATTCAATATATTTTTCTTAACCAATCATTTCGAGTTCTTTATCCTTAATCCAATTAAATAATTTATTTTCTATTTATCCATACATCTTATTTAATAATCTATATTTAGTTAGTACTTATTTCCTAATACATATAATTTATTTTCTAATAACTTATAACCTTTTAATTTTTTCATTCAATATACTTCTCTTAACCAATCCCTTTGAGTTCTTTATCCTTAATCCAATCAAATAATTTATTTTTTATTTACCTATAAATTTTATTTAATAATCTATATTTAGTTACTACTTATTTCTCAATATATTTATCGAAATTCATTTATTCTTCACAAAACCATTATTTGTAGAAAAGAAAATTTTACATGTTAAAATTTACTGTTCTCTCTTTTAATCACTTCATAAAGAAATTTTAAATTAATGTAAATTCTAAGAGTGATTTAACATTTTCATAATCCCTTTGATTTTTGCTAGAACAAAAGAGTATATGTCAAGAATTTTGAATTAAACCACCACAATTGGCTTAACCTAAATTATTTTTGTGGGTGTCATCAATATTAAGCTTAACACATACACAAAAAGGAGGAATCCAAGACATTTCCAAAATAGAGTAATATTTGTTTATTATAAATGTTTGAAACCTTTTTTATATTAATGACTAATTGAGCAGAACTTGATAATGTAAATTAATTTTTAAGGAAAATGGAGGTTTTATATGAAAATGGTAAGATTTCTCCATATCTATAAAAATTAAATAGTTACACCCCTACAAGGGTTTAGAAAAGTTCATTATCCCTCTTGATGCTCATAGATAGGTTATTATGGATAATGCCTAAAATATTCAACCAGCCTAAGGCTATTTAGTCTATCCTAAATTATTAAAACTAGTTTAAAGGCACCTTTAGTTACTACAATCCAACCCATTTTTGCTCAAGCAAATAGGCCACGAAGAAATTAGGCCTTGCCTAGGTAGCTTAATCCAAACCTACCAATTTAATACCAATTTAATTGTCAACCTTTACTTATGCACTACTTGTTGGCCATTAATGCCATTAAAGGCTTATAACATGTCACTATTTCAAGCATAACTCTAACTAGAATAAAAGCTTTTGAATGGCCATCCATATGTATCATCCATATTAGTCTTCATAATTTGAAAAAAGCTTATAAAAAATCAAGGCATACTTATTTTTAGAAAAATTATTTTCTCTTATTGTTGCTTTGACAAGATAACTACTAACTTAAGCATTTGATTCACTTG
This sequence comes from Sindora glabra, assembly GCA_020226215.1. Taxonomy (NCBI): domain Eukaryota; kingdom Viridiplantae; phylum Streptophyta; class Magnoliopsida; order Fabales; family Fabaceae; genus Sindora; species Sindora glabra. Next base: position 15,564,427 of record CM035225.1, on the reverse strand, counting down.
ACTACTTCTACTATATGCTTCTACCTTCTAACCTTTCTACCTTGTGCAAACAATTTGATTGAACTAAAATCTATTACTAGGTTGACCGAACTTTTCATGAAATGTCAATTACAATTCCAATCCTTTTAAGTCCCATGTAAAGAATTTCCCCTACTTCTCTTAAAACAACCAAAGAATTTTCAACTTTCATTTGACAATTTCTACTCTAAGGATTACCTAATAATTTTTTGCTTATTTTATGACTACTGAGTAATCCATCGCTATAAACTAGCAAGTTGATAAACTTGATATCTTCTTGTCCATTGCAATGCCAAAAATTCTTTCAACAACTAAAAGCATTTTTAAGGGCTATATTGTCAAGATTAATTCTATTGTATGTTGAGCAAATTCAATGTATGCATGAATTGAATTTACTAGTGAATTGTAAGCTCTTAGATTGAATTTTTTTTATCCTAAAAAATATAAAACTCAATATGAGACATTAGATACTTAATGTATGCATGAATTTAATGCATGGAAAAATTCACCTACTGTGAATCGTATTATATACATTTTTTATTGAAAGTTATCCATTCTAGCAGATTTAAACCAAAATTCATATTAAAGGGTCAGTTGCAACACATCAAAAAAAGAAAAACAACAACATGATTCATCAAAATATCAAGGATATAATGCAATGCCTAGTCTTTTAAGTACATTTGTTAAGCTACTAATCATCCCAAAATAAAACAAACAACCTTGAGAAATTTTCAGAGAGCTTACAAGGAAATTTACTTTTTAAAAAGTTTAACTTTTTATAAAAACTTACTTCTTGTGTAAATCAAACAACTCCTTACAAAAAAATTTACTTCTTAAAAAGTCTAATTTACAATGAGAACTTACTTCCTATGTAAAAACAAATTCTCATATTTTGAAGAGAAAATTTTAGCAACGAAAAAGACAATAAAACTAATGTTTTGACAATGAAAAAACAAATTTCCAATAAAATATATGTTCAATATATTTACACTTATGGAATTAAAATTAAAAAAAAATTTCAAATCAACCCATTCAACATTGAGGTAGTTTTATTAAACACTCACAATTTATAATTTATACAATCAATAGCCAAAATTATACATAAGTTTGAAATTTCATTTGATGTTTACTTTTCGTTAATACATAATTGGCATGTGATCCATCACATGATTTCTCCTTTTTTTTTTCCGTTCAAGCAAACACCAATTTCCATTTCTATGGAATGTAATTCATATTAATTTCATTCCTGCAAAATATAATTTATTAATTTTATCTCTAATTTATTTAAATTTGTCTGCTTTTATCTTGAGAAATATTTTTTCTCAATTTCTCTCATTACTTATTTAAATTTATCTAATTTCATTTCTCATTATTGATTTGATGCACAAACTAGTAAGAAGAGAAATGAAATTGAAAAAAAATTTAAATAAGTGATGGGCAAAATTGATAAATTATAAAAAAAAAATGGAAAGAGTAATTAATTAGCCTCAAAATTTTGATGTGAGAAAAAATTGAAATATATACATACCTATTAAGTAACCAAGTTTTTAATGAAGAGTGAACGTTGAGTGTTATTTTAAATTTGTGCATCATTTTAGTTGATAATTGCAAAAATTGAAAGTCACTAGTATTATGTACAACCACTCAAAAAGCCGGGAGAGATAATTTGTATTTTTTAAAAAAATTATTAACTAATGAATGTTTCCATAATTTTATTTTAAGGAAAACTCTATAGTATTCTTAGAATTTCAAAATCTGGAATAATATGATAGTTTTAAAAATTATTAAATCAAAATTATTTAATCCCATCACTAAAAAAACTAACAACTGTAATTAAATAATTTAAATCCAATAATTTTTAAATTTATCATGTCACTTTGAGTTTTGAAATTCCCAAATATAATAAGCACTTTATTTTAAACTTTAAGAGACTAATTTGTAATTTTAAGAAGTGTAAGGATGTAATTTATAAATTCTTAATGTTTGAAGGAGTATTTGTTTGTCGATAAAATCACTTCTGCAAAAATACATGACATATAAGGATAAATCAAGCTCAAAAGAATGTTTTTGTCAAGTTGTGGTTCGTGGCAAACAGCCAAACACTAGAGTCCAAGTTGCAAGACACCAGGTGATCAATTAACAGCGTCACACGGGATTTTCAACAGCTTTTCATTCCGACTTGACAGAAGAACAAAATTGACTCACAATCTTTTAAAGACTAATTGCAAGACTTCAAATCTTTCAAGAATTATAATTAAAACATTTTTTGTGACATTAATTAAAGCATATTGGTATAGGTGCATATATGAAAAAAGGAGAGAGAAACAAAGCTCCATTTGTTTCAGCCAAAAACATTTACCATTGAAATATAATTATGAAATATTAAAATAATAAAAAATAACTTAAATATTAAATATCATAAATTATAACAGTACATGGTACTCATTCCCTTATATATAAATAAAATTTTCCCATAAAAATTATTTCTAAAAAACAAGAGCCTGAAATTGGACCATTTATCAAGATAATATACAATGCGTAAAAAGGATTCACTTTGATGATGCATTAACCTCAAGCAAGAACACACACTCTCACCCCCTCCAAACCAGTGTAAAATTAACACACTCAAAAGTCTATAAGGTTGGAAAAATAAAGAATATTATTGCCCTAAGTAAAGAATAGCATATTTGACTATGAAACCAAACAAAGAAGAAACGAGAAATACAGTGTCTCCGAAAGAAAATTTGAGAAGACACCGGATGGAGCAGTCAGCAACCTGCAAAAACAAGCACTAGTATATTAGTATGTATATATTTCTTTGATAGATAAATATTAGTATATTACCAAAAGTAAACAATTTAGACACTGTGCATCACGTCATATATGTAGGAAACCAGTAATGTTACCTTCTGAATTTTCACTCTTAGGGGCCTATGGGATTGATACAAAAGTCAAATGTGATGTTTCAATATAAGGGAAACAATAAATTTGATATTCGCTTTCTAAATAAAGGGTGTGGGAGCCAGGGTGAAGCCCAAATTCTTTTAGAGTAAACCACTAAATTATTCATAAAAGATACAGATTACATCAAATTTCTCCTGAAAGTTTGTTTTACGTCAATTAACTGAAATTTTACGGGGAATCTAATGTAACATCTATCTTTCAGGAATGAAGTTAATGTAAGAATTTAATGTAAAACAAACCTTCAAAAGAAATCTGATGTAATATGTATCTTCGAGGGACCAATTTGATGATTTTCTCTTTTTTTATAAGAGGATGGGGTTAAGAGAGTGAAAATAGCACTGTAGGATGGGAGAAGAATGTCACTGGACCAATAAACAAATGAGAGAGAATGCAAAAAGTGGTGTCACTGACTTTGTACATATTTGACATGGTGTACACTGGGCAAACGGAGATTCTCACAATTGAGGAAAGTTTTTAGGTGAAATTGGCCTCACAAGGAAAGCTCTTCCTAGCAAATTTGATATTTCCAACATAAATCTGAAGGAGATCCAATAATCAAATTATAACCCCCCCCCCCCCCGGGGTTCCATATTACCTGTCTTTTCAGGATACGACATAGGATGATTCTACAAACAAAGATCAGTTTACCGTGTCTAATGAAACCAGAAAAGCTGGCTGCACAACCAATTTATTCATACATCGCTCACACCCAAACACAAGTGTGGGCCCCCTATCTGTGTTTGATTGTAAGCCAGTTGTGAATATACTGGTAGTGCAAACCCCTCCTTTTGAAGACCCAGTACACTTCTATTTGAAGATGGAAAGAACATCCCTCAACTGAATGATTACCTGGAGAAGGCAACCATCTTCTGCCCGGGCTCAAGGGCTCCACTTAAGACTGTATCCGTAGCAAACCATTCCTTCAAAAAAGCATGCTTGCAAAGTATAAATAAGAAACAAAAAAACCTTTGGAACAATTTCTATTTGCCTCCCATATCAACTCCTTGGGGTAAATGCAGATAATGCATTTGCATGTGCAGGTGGGAGATTACTTAGAAGGGGTTGCATTTGGTTGCCATATAAAGTAAGCAGATGCGAGAAGGTTCTGCCAACTAAAGCTTTAACTTCAGAGGTCTCATCAGGTGATGCCACTACTTGGGCAAAAAGATTCACCAACTCAGGGACAAACGAGAGGATCTGCATTACATTTAGGAAAGGACAAACAGAATTACGGGAAAAAGCAAGGAAAGAAATTTTAAGAAGTTTGCAAATTAATTAAATTACCTGGGGATTGGAAGAGAATACAAGAGTAGAAATGCAACTATAGACAGCCATGGACTCTTCGCGGTCTTCTTTCAAAGGAAGAACTCTCAAGAAAACAGGAAGAACCTGTGAAACATTATCCTTGAAAAAATTTTAAGGAGAAAGGGAAAGATTGCAGGAACTAATGGTTACATTTTTATCCACTGTAATTTGACTTAAAGAGTATGCATATACAAAAGGAGTGAAGTTACCTGATTTAATGGGATAGACTCCGGGTGAACCATTATCATCCTTGCCACAGCACCAGCTGCATTATCTCTCACTGCATCATCTGGCTCAGACTCACCAAACAAAGGATGAAGCCCACGTAATATATTGTCATAGTATCTGGTATTGGATTGAAGGAAATAGTAAATACAAGGTATGTAGGAGCAGAAGATTCAACCCAAAATGACACCAATGGTGGCGATATAAGTAGTGTTCACTGAAATTAATAATCATAACTGGATCTGTGTCCATAAGCTATCTAACAGGCCTACTACAACAGAGAGAGAAGATCAAATAGAGTTTGCTGCAACCATTAGCGTGGAAAAGGATACTTTAATGCTGAGTCACCCCCATTTTTGCACAACTCTCCAACACAAAATGCAGCATTCCTTCTATTTGTTGCATCAGATGAAACCAGTTCTTTGAGTACTAGAGGCATCACCCGCTGAGAAAATAATACAAAGAAATGCAAATTAACCACATTTCTCTAAATCACTAAAATTGTAAAATGAGATCGAAAAAAGGGGGGGGGGGAGGAAGAGTAGTAAAAAAACTACATCGACAAAGCCCACAATAGGAGAACCCATGTTCTGAGCGACTTCCGCAAGGCAAGCAACAACCATAGTCCTATCTTGAGGGGGACGTGAAGCTTTCTGCATTTTACAATGAATATAACAGTTTACAAGCACTCAAGAAAAAGGAAACAACAGCAAAATTTATTGATCGCTAACTTACTGCAAACTTCATTAAAGGTTCAAATAGCTGTGCAAAGATGGGAGCAAATTGAGCACCCATGCACTTAGCAAATGCAGGAAGAAGATCAGAAACTGCATCCATAAGCACTTCATCATGTGCACTATCATCCTCATCAATTTCACTATCAGACTCTACTTGCTGACAAGCGGACTCCTCTCGAAGCAACAACAAAGTTGCATTCACAAGCTGGGGCAAGTCTGACATCATGCCATGTCAATAAGCAATGCAAAGTCAAATCTCTCATTAGCTTAAGAAAAAAGAGTTTAAATTTAGATGTGAAATACATCCTTCTAAATTCATGCTTACAAGGCTCAATGGTTGCATAACCATAATCTCTAATGATGTCCGCTACACTCGTGCAAGCTTGAGCAACAACTTCCTTGTCATCATCTTCAACCATTGTCTTGATGTAAATACTCATCACTGTATCTGTAGAGTGAAAACAACCGTTTTTCTTAATTATTTTGATCTAACAGACCGTAGCAGATCACAATGAGAACAAAATATAATTATTTTGCTATTCCAATTGATTCTCATACCAAGAATTTCTTTTGCTTTTGCCGTTCCATCCTGAAAAGTAAGTAAGGTGTTGATCTTAGTCACATTAAAAGAATAGTTTAAAAAAAAGAAATATTTGAAATCATTGACAAAAGACATAATTCTTTATTTGTTATCATGCAATAACCCATTTTGACAAATATTGACAGAATAATCAAAATGATAGTTGTATTGTTAGTATTGTAATCCCCCACTAAAAAGTAATTGGCAACAATTAGAAACTTAGAATATATTAGGAAATTGTCTTGGATTGATTATGTTATATTAGGAGATATCCTAGATTAATTATTATTGATACCAGATTCCAGATTAAGTTATGGATTTGCTCATCTTGCACCTAGAGTTAAAAGTAGTTGAATCTTTATGTTTATTAGTAACTCTGCATAAATAGAGCATTAGGGTGACTCTTATGTAACATTTCAACATATCACTTAGTCAATAATATTTCATTTTCTCTTATTCTCCGTAACTGCTCTTTCTCCCTCTAAATCCCCAACCATGTTTCTTAACATAGTACCAAAGTGGTACCACCTGCCATGAGCCTGTGAGTTATACACCGTTGCCAGCAACCTAAAATAAGATTGTGTTGCTGCTATAAGTCAGTTTTAAGTTTTCCATCTTTCTGTTCTTATTTTTACTGGTTGTCTAGTATTTGAGTGTTAGAGGAAATATATATATATATATACATATATACATATATATATATATATATATACATATATACATATATATATATATTTCTTTAGTGATTGTTTTTTGAGTTTTGGGTGAAAAGAGAGAGAGAGAGAGAGAGAGAGTTTAAAAAAAGAAGGGCAAAAATTAGAAAATTTTATTCTTGAGGAAGGGATTCAGCTGCAACAACTAAGGTCTGGCAGATTTGCTCTCCAGCTATCAGGGATGTGAAGTTTGACGTAGTGAACAAGGGTTCCAAGGGTGGAGCAGGATGCAATCTCAGCAGAGCAAGCGAAGAAGCATTCATGGCCAAATCAGAAGTCACCGTTGACATAAAACATCTTTTGAACTTTCAGTGTGTGTGTGAAAGAAGTTTATGTCTTCTGTTCTGGAAGATGTACAATGAAACAAAGGAAAAGGAAGCCCTTCAAAATCAGAGAAACATGATAGGATTGAATTCAATTGTTTCAGATTCATCTCCAAAGACAACACTGGTGCTGCCTAAGTCAAGGTCAGTTATCATTGAATTGCTGTGAGTTATGGCTGAGTTTTGTCAAGTCATCATTGAGTTTCAGAGTTGCTACCAAGTCACACACGGTTTCATCTGAGTTGCGCGAGCTCTAGTGATATCTTTCTGTCTGGATTGCTTTTGAGGAATTCTGATGGTGTTTGAAGTTATTTTCAAAGGTTTTATATGCAATTCGGCGGGGTTCTTTTTAGTGTTGCTGTTCTGGTGGGTGTTTTTGGCAGATTTCAATGAAGACTTGTTGCGTTGGTTGATTTTGAAATGTTTGGAGCACAATTTGAAATATTTGGTTCTATTTAAATCATGAAGGTCTTGTCTAAAGTGTCTTGCTGAGTTTTATTTTAGATGCTATTTGGCAGTGTTTGGTGTGTTTTAACGGTGTTTGAGTGATCTGTTTTGAGGTATGCTGTTGCTGTTTGGCATGGAAAGGTATTGGGGTTGTGTTTTCCAATATGTTGACATTGGAGTTTGCTATGTAGTCCACTGGGGTTCATTGATGGACTGGTGTAGTTGTGATCTGGGGAGTTGTTGTTTGGCGCTATGCACATTTGGCTTTTTGTGGTTGGGGCTACTGGTTTTGGTATCTTCATGTGATTTGAGACAATGTTTAGAAACTTATGTTTACAGATGTCTGATTTGGCGAGGTTATCCTTAATCTAAGTTGGTTTAGGCCACTAGTTTTGCCAGCCTAGCATTAAATTGGTTCATGCAAGGTGTCAGTATTTTTGGCGTGGAAGTTGTGTAAACTTTTAGAAGCTGTGTCTAACCATAGGAGTTGGTTGGCTTGGAAGTTGAAGGAGCGGCTCAAGGGAAGTTAGCAGTTGTTTTTGACTTGGAAGTTGAGGAAACTTCTAGAAATTGTATTTCTACCAAGGTTTTGGGTTTGTGAATGTTTCTATTTAGGGGGAATTTTTGCAAGTTGTTTGTGAAATTTGAAGTTTATCAAGTATTTCTTAGTTGTGTTTTATTGTATTTTGATTTAGGGAATTCAAGTCTATGTTACAAGCTTAAGCTTTGTAAGCTTCAACTTAAGGGGGAATGTAAGAATATATTAGGAAACTACCTTGGATTGATTATGTTATATTAGGAGATAACCTAGATTGATTATCATTGATATTAGATTCCAGATTAAGTTATAGGCTTGCTTATCTTGCACCCAAAGTTAAGGGTATTAGAGTCTTTATGTTTATTTAATAGCTCTATAAATAGAGCATTAGGATGAGTCTAATGTAACATTTCAACCTATCATTCAGTCAATGATATTTCATTGTTTTCTCTTATTCTCTCTAGCTTTTCTCTACTCTTTCTCCCTCTAAATCCCAACTATGTTTCTCAACAGCAACAAGAGCCAAGGCTAGTTTTAAAAAAAAAAAAATATTGTTTCCATGCTTGAAAAAGGTAGGGGTCTTGAAGATGAAGAGGAAAAGGTATTGATGCAGACTTACATTATGACTTTGGAGAATTGCATGTGCTGCAGATAAAACATCTGCAGTTAAAACCAAGAATATATCAGCGTTCAATAGGCTAATTTAACTTTGTTTGACATTTAAAAGCCCATCAACCATCTGGTTCACTCAATCTTTAAATAGTTTCAAATTATGAAAAACAAATAGAGGCTTTGGAGAACCCAGGTAATCTAAAATAAGCTGTTCACATATATTGTCCAAAGCAAATTTGTAGGTGTTTCATGCCCAGACCAGAAATGGTAGTCTGCATCCACTAAATTCTAAGTTTACCTCCTTCCACAATTTCCTCTAAGGTGATATTTGATTTAATAGATTTAACGCATCTTCTGGGTGATTCTGCCCCACTTGGAACAGCATAAAAACATATTGCCATGAAAGAAATATATGATGACATACAGCACAAAATGAGGATAAGCAGAACAAGAACATATAACCTGAAAACTGGACAGCTACCATAAAATAGTTAGTACTCACGTTTCAAAGCAATGATTGCCTGAAGTCTGACATCTTCATGAAAATAACCAGAATGTCTGACTAAGATTTTCAATGTCTCCTCCAAATAGCTTAAAATGATTAAAGAATCCATGCTCAACTAAAAATGTAGATTTCATGCTATGAAAGGAGTATTAAAACAGCAATCAAGTCATTCAGTCAAAGGATACGGAGCATAAGCACTTTTTGTGTGCTGTGCAAATAAGCCAAGAGCTTGGGTTGCAGCTGCCTTTTCATCCAACACTCCAGTTCTTACACTTATATTCCGAACTCTTGGCTCATCATGAGCTTCATCATCTGATGACACTCCTCCAAATCCATTAGCATTATCATCATCAGACTCATCAATGTCCACTGCAGATCCATCATCCAGATTGCAGGAAGAAAATGCCAGGGGCACAACATGAGGAAGATACTGTTTACCAGTAAAAAGTTCCACTTGTTACAACAAGTGCAGAGAAAGCAATATACACACAAAGTTAATCTATGCAGACCTGTGCAAAGCTATCATCCAAAATTTCTGAAACATTGCTGAAGAAACCATGCGTGTACTCCCGAAGCTCACTAAACTCCAGTCCAAATCCCTATATATAACAAACAAATCAAGTTATATCAGGGACAAGGGGAAGAAGTGTCAGACACAGACTCAAGTTTAAGGTCTAAGGTGATTACAGAAATTGCAGCTTCTATATAAGGGGGTAATATTGGTTCCATTTTCATTTTCCCTACAGACATTGCAACAATTCCAACTAGTTCAGTAGCCCTTGCACGAGACCGGAGATCTTCATCATTGGTTAATACCATGAAGTTTTTCATCAATTCTAAAACCCTTTCAGCATAAGGAATGAAAGCATGCTCTGCAGCTGATGCAATAGAACCAATGGCAGACTGCAAAAAATAAATTCAATAAAAGAATCAACTATGATATAAAACAATGACTAGCAGCTAAGTCCTTTATAATTATGACAGTTCTTAAAGAACACGGAATCCTTACCATGCATGTTTCCTGCAAATTTCGAGGACTATTTTGGAGAGCTGCCAGTAGTCTTCCCATCAAAGGATCAAGAAATGGAAGAATTTCCTCACCCATGTTCTCACAAAACGCAGCCAAAGCGTAGTATGATTTTTCCTGCATCATTTGTGAATATTTACTCAATATAGCAAGAATATATCATTTTTATGAACAAAATCTATAATATACCAATGAATCATTCTCTTCTCCAAAGGAATGGATACCTTTACTTCATCAGATGTATCCTCAAGAGCATTTAAAATGCAAGGGAGAACACTCTCATAGTGTGACACAATTTCAGGCTGCAAGTGTTCAGCAAATTGACCCAATGCAAATGAAGCTGCCCCTCTAACCATTTGTTCTGGATCCCTCAAAGCTCCCAGAACAATATGGAGAACAGGTTCCAGTTTAATTTTCATAAGCTCCAAACAACCTTCTGAAATGACGCCTAAAGAAGTAACAGAAGCTTCCCTGAACTTTGGGTTTGCATTTTGACAGCTCACAGAAGCAAACTCAAAAACAGGAGGAAAAACATATTTTGGAAGGTTCAAAGCCATAGTATCAATGACTTCTGCAGCAGCTCGATCTGGTGCAAGATCGTCATCATCATTTTCATTCGTTGATTCAGCAAGTAATGGACATAAAACTTGTAGGATAGGGATAACTAGCTTATGCTTTTTCAGAGTATTGGATTTGTACTTTGCCAGCCATGAGATAATCTGAATTGCCTGTCAAATGGAACAAATAACTTAATTAGGCAAAATGATTATAACAGCCAGAGCATAGAATTAACAAGGTTAGTTTAGGCTCCTTTCTGACCTGATGACGCGTGTTAGATTCCAAATTCTGACTTGAGCAAACCTCAAGGGAGAACTGCACTATGGATTTAACTGATTCTCCAAGAAGAGGTGCAGGAGATTCTATCAGCTCATCAAAAATTTCAAAAGCAATTATAGCAACATCTTCCTCTCCTGTTGCAAGGCATTGTCGTGATACATTCAAGATGCTTGGAATAAATTCACGAAACTTGACCTGTAAACATGTGGTTGAAAATTTTTTTCAGCAAAAACTAGATAGAAAATAGTCAAAATACATAATACACAGCTGCAGGGAATAGTCAACAAATTATAAAAGTCATTAGAAAAGGACAAGTCAGGTGACCTAGAAATTGCATTAAATAAACAACTACCAGCTTCACTATAATTATGTACGCACTCACCACTTCATCCCCATCATGAGTGAATTCTAGAAAAGATCCCACTGCCCTGGAAAAAAGGCATGGCTTTTGGTAAGCATTGTAACTGACATTCAAAAACAACTTTTAGAAAAAGCACATATTGACCTACTTAAGAGCAGCAACTCTAACACGGTTGCTAGTCTCATCCTGCAAGCACTTGAGCAGAAGAGCTTGCAGATCAGCAAAGTGTGGCCGAAAAGTATTGCCAATTGTTTCAGTTAATGAGCTGAAGAGAATCAGTGCTACCTGGAACCACAAAAACAAATGATTACTTGTTAGCATGAGTGAAGTGCTAAACAACAAGAATGAGCTACTGGTACAAACTTAACAATAGTTTCATCTTCAGAAATATCATTCATGAATACAGTATTGACATGTACCATCTACCATATAATCAATTGCACAATATAAATGAATGCTACGATATATCAAATGTAACATTTAAAAATAATACAGTAGCATGCCAAGCCTTCATTTTTATCATGCTAACATATTATTCGAATGTTCAAGTTGCCTAAATAAGACTGAATGATCAAATATTCAAATTGTTTTTGGAGCAGGACAGTATCACCTACCAGCAAGAGATACGATGATGATACAAGGAGAATGTAATGGCTTTCAAGTTTCAAGTTTCATTAATTTACTTGCCTCTCTGTGCTCTTCTTGTGCACTCTGACTACATTGGAACAGAAATGGCAATAAATCTGGCCACTCGCCCGATGGAACAGCATATTTTGCAACTATACTCACTACATTGGCACTTGCTTTTCTTACAGGCGGACTGCAACTCATAACATGTAACCATTATGAGATTCCTGAGGTGATGATTATGATCAAATGCACTAAAAATACTAAACTCAACACCTTAACAGTACAAGACACATGATAACCAATTATCAAAGTAGTACATATAACCAAACAAAAAAAAAAAAACTAATGCAACTATGTGTGTGATGAATGTCACGCGAAAGATAATAGCATACAAGGTCTGCAATCTCAACGAAATTACACAACAAATATATCAAGAAGGTTTATCCAAAATAAAAACAACAGTTAACTAAGCTGACTCTTTTTGCATTATCCAGACATATGTTAATGTGTTGATGGAGAAAGAACTTCGTTGCCATCATCCACCCTATTAGCATCACTCCCAAATGCAAATAGGAGATTTTGCAGAAAAAGATGAATGATCACCAACTTGGCGTGCAAAAGAAATCTTAATGTCCAAACAGAAAATGGTGCTATGGTGAGCCTAGGTACATCATTTCAAAGTCGAAATACTAAAACTCTCAAAGTAAAATTCTCTCATTTTAACAAATTGAGCATCTAAAATTCATCAGAAAATCACCTAACATCAATTCCATATCACAATTCAATTACTTTTCTACTCATATAACAGAGGATCAGCAGAACTCCAATCAAACAAGAGCCAGATGAACAGTACCTATGCTCCATTGTAATGCTCTCAATAAGGGACTGCTTAACGAGCTGTTTAAGCTGCGGAGAGAGCTTAGCCCAATGACCTGTGATCTTCTTCCGGAGCAACACGGCAGCTAGCTGGCGGACGTTGGGTGTCTTGGCCGTTCGAAGATGCTGAACCAAGGCTGGAACCACTTGTGGATCCTTAGCAAGACGCTTAATTTGGTCCTCTGCTTGACGCCGAGCATCATTGTCAGGCATCAGGAATTGTATCAGCAATAATTCCAATGACTGCGCCATAACTCAATTGCCAGCTTCTGAAAAATTTGAGCAATTGGGAATGGTGGAAAGACAAAGCAACACAAGCCTCCCCAATGGAGGCTAGAAGGCTACGTCTTAACGAGGGTTTTGGGGTTTGGCTCTGTATTTAAGGGACGGACTGGTTTTTAAAAAAAGTTGGGGACTTTGGTCCCCCGAATGATCTATTGTGTGTATCTGAGACCACAACGGCGGAGTGATGTCCTCGCTTGGGGAAAAATTATTAAGATTTTTACTTTACTAAAAGCAAACAAAACCGTACTCAGAATCTCGCGTTTTATGTTTGTTTGGTTCAAATGCTTAATCTGTTTGGGCAAGATGAAACCCAACCATTTCAAGGGGGGGGGGGGGGGGGGGGGAAGGCAAAAAAAAAGGATTGAGGTTAATTATGGAAATATCTCAATTTTGTTAAATATAACGGTATGTTATTTATGAATATGCTCCGTATGTAGTATATGCTATGAGTATTTTTTAATTGTTAGACGTGTATTTTAATATTTGAAAATTAGTACATTCGTGGGTTGTGAGAATCCCAAACCTTTAGGTTAATTGACAAAGGAATTTAAAAGAGTTTAACATTTTGTTTGACATACTATTCAACACCTAATAATATAAGTTAAATTTTATAATTAAAACTTATACAATGACTCTATTTAGTCTAAGTAATCGATAATTAATAAATTAACTGAATGTATTACAAGTATTTGATAAATTTTTTTTCTAAAAATGGGAAATCTAGTACATGTAAATTCATTGCCTTTAAGAATTATTCTACCTCTTTGTATAAAGTTTTTTGTAACAATCCCTAAGATTCAACAGATTCTTTTTTTTTAATTGTGTGATCAAAATAGAAGCAACAAGAGGAAAATATATATATATATATATATATATATATATATATATATATATATATATATATATATATATATATATATATATATATATATATATAACGCAATAAAAAAATAAAGAAGGCTATATAAAGGAAAGAAAGAAAACTTTCTTCGAATGATTAAAATGCAATGAGGTTATAGGTTTTTATAGGAGAAAAATATAACCATTACAAAATTATTATTATAAAATAGTTATTAAAAATAAGTATTAGAATTTGACTATTGTAAATTAGTCATTAAAATATGATCGTTAAAAAATAGTTTGTTGGCAAGTATAAAATTTTATAGTATAATAACATTATTTTATTAAACAAAATTTAAAACTAATTTATAAAATCAAACTTAAGTTGAGCCTCACGAGATGCTCACATGCAAAAGGACATGTTCAACTTTTATACTTAATTTAGCCCAACTTATGCATACAAACCTAATACTTATTTGCTCATCTATTATTTCATATATGAGATCTTATATATAAACCCTTCCATGAAGTCTAATTCAAGTGATATGGGACTTCAAATTATATTAAGCCTTTTAAAATGCCCTCCTTGCCATTTGCCCTATCAATATTTATTCTTTCAAGTCATTTTATTCAAATTCAACTCAAAATCAAGGATTTTCATCACAAGCTATGCCTATGGCTTCCCCTCATGCATTATGCCACCCCAAAAGCAATTGATCAATTTTTAGGTTAAGGGATTGAAACTTTCAAGATTTTCACTATTTTCTTATTCTACTGTTCATCGACAATCCAGTGTGCTTTTTAATAACCTATAGGAAGATGTTTAGACCAATAGGAGTGAAATATTCAATTTCCCAAGAGTGTGGAAGATGAATGGAGTTAAGAATTGTTTTGTCTTACCTTATAAAATAAAGAGAAATCCACAGCCTAGCCACTACAAGTGACTTTGTGTTTGAAAATGAGAACCATAGGTTAATTCTAGAGTATAATATGTTTGACTCTCCTCCAATAATCCCTAGCATATTTCAAAATAATTTGAAAGAAAACAAATATTTTGAAAAGATTTTAAAAAAAATTGTTGAATTCGTAAGTAAGTGCAAATCCTTGACTTGGTATCTTTTGGACTATGAACTAAATGTGAAAAGAATAAGACATAACCTATAGATTTATCAGTGAAACATATAGCTTTTGTTATAACTATTTTATGAATTTTCAGCTAAATGTCTATGTTGAAAACAAAGGTACTTGATTTAGTCAAAGAACTTTCCATTTGTTAGCCACTTTGTGAAAATTCAATCAAAATGATGATTTTTGGCTAACTACTTATGTTTAGCCAAATGAATGTTCAACTTTATATACTTTGATGACTTTTGGCCAACTATTTATGTTTGTCTAAATAAGGGGTTTGACTTTATACTTTTCAACCAAACCAAAGTAACTATCTTGACAATTAACAAATTGAAATTAGAGCTTCCTAAGCAAGTTAATAAAAAAAAGTCACAAGAAATAATAGTTGATGATTATAATCAATTTTTGCCAAAGAAGTTACAAGGGACAAAGGTTGGTAATCATAGCCAATTTCGACTAAAGAAGCTACAAGAGATGAGATAGATGACTATAGTTATTTAGCCAAAAAGTAATCATAAAAGATAACAGTTGGTGACTATAGTCAGTTTTAGCCAAAAAACTAAATTCGGTTTTTAAAATAGTCAAATCCTGAAATGACCAAACTAGGTGGAAAGATGATGATAATAGTTTTTAGGCAAAAACACTTACAAGCCAAAGTGAGCTTTCCATTGTAAGTAAATTGGTGGTTGACTTAATGTGGGAATATGCCATATGGAAGCATGGGATGCACTTCAAAAAGCCAGTAATTACCATCTAAACCACTAACTTCCCTTTTCACAAAAGATATAAATAAAGAGTAAAAAAGACACAAAAAAGGGCTTTTGACAAATACATATTAGACATATGTATCAATGCACTTTGCATTAACCTACAACACTCCATTACCCTCTTTTTCTTTTTTCCCTACATTTTTACTATAATTTATGCAATTCTTCTTCACTAAACCTTTAGGTGTAAGCAAATCAAGATGTTGTTTCCAAATCCATCTACCTCTATTTTCTACATATTACAATTGTATTTGATTTGATGTACATATCTTTCAAATGACTTTACAAGGGTTTTTTCAATGAATTACATTTAAATTGCTTTATCTTTTACTTTTATGTACATCTTGTTGTCTATCTATGTAATTGCTCTTTTATTATATGATTACATTAGTTATTGATCATTTCTCTTGCATTAACACCATTCTACTAATAAACTAGACAAAATTCGTAGCTTGGAAAATAAGTTGAATCGCCTTCACTCTCATTATGAATTTTTTACTTAAAATAACTTCTATAAGCTAATCATTTTTTATTGTAAATTAGCAGCCTTACTAATCAATTTACCCTTAACAAATATTTGCTTATGTATTGCCATTTTGCTCTAACAGGTCATGTACGAGTCAAGTAATTCATGAGTTCTCTAAAGATCTTGCTATGATTTCATAAGTGTGGCCCTATTCCATAATTATACAAGTGATTCCATTAAATATACAATGCAATTAAATACAACTCTTATAAGGTTTATGAAATTCATTAAGAGCTTAGTTTATCCTTATTTATAATTTGCACTTTAAAGCACTACAACTATTAGAGGGACTAAAAAATAATTATACTTTTAGAACTAATATTGATTTATTATTACCTATATAAACCTGCTTGATATGATCATTAATCATATAAGTTAAATTACTATCAATGTCAATTTCGAATTGGCATAAATCTCATTCCCCTCAATGTTTTAATTATTTGCTTTCTACTTATGGATTTATTAAAGGATTAACCAAATTCATCTCTAATTTCATATGATCAATGGACATTATTCCATCTTTTAGTAATTGTTTTGCCACATTATGTCTTAATTGAATATATCAATTTTTACCATTAAAATATTTGTTCTTTGCACGGTTATTATTACTTAGACAACCACAATACTTACACATTGAGAGTATTAAGTTCATCCCCCAATACACATATGCTAGGAGGTTTAGTATTCATCTTACTTCATTCCAACTAAAGGTGTACATAAGTTAGGTTGCATGAGTTTCAAGCTAAGTTAGATGAGCCAAATAGTAAAAAATTTATGGCTCGAGCTTAACACAACCTAACCTAATTATATTTTAAAAAAATTTAGCTCGATTCGACTTAATTTTTAACATATATAGCCTGAAGTTTAGCCTAGTGACCCAATTACTTTAATTTTTTAAGTAAAAAATTAATTTTTAAAATAAAAAATATGCATTTAAAGAAATAATATGACACTTAAATATATAAAATATTTAATTATATTAAATTAATTTTTTATATTAAAAATAATTAAATATAATTATTTTTTAATATATAATTATATTATAAAAATAAATTAATAAAATAAATGGGCTAGGCCAACATGTTTTTTTTATTCTAACTCAAGCCCAGCTTGATTATTAATTAGGCCATGAAAAAAGTCCAATGAGCTTATCAAATTAAAAAAAAAACCTAAAGCTTATATTTTTTTGAGTCAATCCTATCAGGTCGAACAAGTCGCCTAACTTATATACACCTTTAATTCCAACCATCTCTAAAGTCCACTTTAACTTTTTGGTGGAATTTTTCTTAGACAACCTCCAAGTAGCTACGTTCATCACTAATAATGTCACTAATGATGAACACAAGATCATTAATGGATTTGTCTCATTTGAATCAAACATTCAATCAAGTGTAGGACGTAAATAGTTTTGCATTGCTCGAAACTTGTCACAATGTCCAAATTTTGTCTTGCTAAGAAGTGTTTGCCATTAGTTCAAGCTTAATGGAATTTTGTGAAGAAAAATATTGATAATAATTGTTCTACACACTATTATATGATGTATATATATGCCTATGATATATATATATATATGCCTAAAAAGATTGTCATTTTAATTTTAACATTGTAGCTAGTTGCACACTCATATGCTTATACCCAATTGCTCAGACCAAGTACGAGCAACGACCTGATTTGAGAGATATAAGTTTTCATCTTCTCAGTTATCCCTTCAATTTCTTGGCTTAATTTCTTTATTTTTTTTTCTATAAATAGAACCATTCCAACCGAATTTAAAGGAATCCTGCCCGATTCAGCAGTTTAGGCAGACAAAAAAACTAAAATAATTTCATGATCAAACCAAACAGGCATTTTCTAAAGAAGAGGAGGACAGTGTCCCGATCAAGTAATTATTTCTCTAATCTTCCAAGGAAAGAACATTTTTATGATAGTATTTAAGGAAGATAATCAACGTTCATTGCTTCTATTTTTTCATTTTTTTAGAGGAAAAAAGTTTAATGCAAAACTAACGTTAAACATTTGTCATGATCTTGATTCTCTCTCTGTCAATGGAACGACATGAATTATTAGTTGTATGATTCCGTTTACTTTAGATTTTCGAAACATATCTCTCCGAAGGATGCGATGAGCACCGAAATGGATGTTGCTATGACAACTTTGAGAATGAAGTTTTCTGATAACTGAGTGTGATATATATTTATAAACACTTTCTGAAATAAAATTAAATTTCACTTTTTTCTTAAAAACATTTCATGATCATTTTTACAAAATATGAATGTTTCAATCGATACATTAATAAATTTTATTTAAAATAAAAAATTAAAGTTATCACTACAATTTATAATTATGAAACATAATTGTTCATGAATTAAGTCTAACAATTATTTTCATCTTAACATTAATTCAAATTTAATGGTCATAGAAAATTGATAAAAAAATTTATAAATTTATTTATATTTTTAATTAGAAAATAAGAGTATTATAATTTAATCTACATTTATTATACATATTGTTAGTAAAATTAAATATATTTTATTCACTTAAAAATATTATAAGTTGATTTTTTATTAAAAATATGTCAATTTTTCTGACATTACATTTTTAACATTATAAAATTGATCATTATAATCAATGACGAATCAAATATGATTATGTAAAATTAAGATTAATAATTATTACCTTTTAACACTAATTCAAGGTCATTAATTTTAAAAAATTATTGGATAACATTAATAATTTCAATCATAATTTTATGTTTAATCAAGGGTCTATTTGATTGGAGGGAAAATGAATTTTTGGAATTCATTTTCCAACTTTCCCTTATTTGGACATTCAAAAAGTTTGGTTAACAAGAAAATAAATTTTGATTAATCAAAAAATTGTATTATTTTTTGAGAAAATAACTTTCTATTTTGAAAAATGGAATTCATTTTCCTTATTACTTAATACATCCATACTCGAGTCCAATCTTTCTTTTTTTACCTTCTTACCTTGTTATGTAATTGCGATTAGGATAACATTAATAATTTCAATCATAATTTTATGTTTAATCAAGGGTTTATTTGATTGGGGGAAAATGAATTTTTGGAATTCTTTTTTCAACTTTCCTTTATTTGGACATTCAAAAAGTTTGGTTAACAAAAAAATAAATTTTGATCAATCAGAAAATTGTATTATTTTTTGAAAAAATAACTTTCTATTTTGAAAAATGAAATTCATTTTCTTTATTACTTAGTATATCCATGCTCGAGTCCAATCTTTCCTTTTTTACCTTCTTACCTTATTATGTAATCGTAATTAGGAGCAAAATTTATTTTTATTTATTAAAGATTTTCATGATGGATGCTCTATTTCTATTTTTATAAAATCTATTTTTATTTATCAAAGTCCAAGTGCACATTTTCATACAATATTCACGAAAATATTCTCCCTTTCTTCCTCGTAATGAAAGCTCTATTATATAATATTTCATAATAATTAATTAAATTAATTGTATAAATTTATATATAAGATTTTGTAATGCCTTTAATATATATTTTATTATTAAAAATTAATTATCATTGGATTATTGGGCATAAAAATAATAAAATTTTATAAAAAAATATTTTTTAAAAAAGTACATAAAATCATAATAATTTTTAAGTAAATAATTTTGATTTACTTTAAATGAAATTAATTTTTCGTGTTGCACCAAACATCAAAAAATATTTTTTTATGCACCAAATAACAGAAAATTAATTTATTTTTCAGAAATATATTTTCTTAAGAAAGTATTTTCTAAAAATTTTATTTTTTCCTAAACTAAATGGACCTAGTATATTTTTACATGCTATCCTTAGTAGTAATTATTAAATTAAATTATACTAGTATATTTTCTTTAAAAGATATTTTGATCCTGTACATTAGACATAAAAAATATATGAAATTTATAATATAATTTTTTAAGCTTTTTTAATTATAGAAATGATTAATTTATTAAATACATATATATAATAAGCCGAAATCCAACCCATGATTCAATGAAAGGCAAAGCTTTAAAGAGACACAAATTTTGTTTGAATTAATGATTTTGAATTTTTAAAACTATTTATTAGTATAAAACATTTTCAATTAAATTAAATGGTCTCAAATTTTACATTGATATTTGAATTACTCAATATAATTGATAGGATCAAGATTTTATAATTATATTCAAATATTAATAAATAGGACACAACTACAAGATTACTGTATATTATCAAAGCACATCAGAGGTTAACACATATATAATATAAAATTTTAAATTAATATAAAAATGTATTAATAATTTTGAATAATTATTATATTTTCTTTATATTTTATAATTCATGTAAAATTTAATAAATTACTTTTAAAACCCAAAGAAGTATAACCTTTGCAGCGCTGCACGGTTCACAAAACTAGTTTTAGCCAAGGGGCCTCTCAATTTCTTATCATAAATTCCAAGAGAAAAGTAGTCTTCCTCTCTCTATCTCTCCTTTTTTCGAACGATGGGATTATCTATTGATTAGTGAAGTACACATAACCTAAATCTATTTAGATTTTTTTTATTGAAAATATTTTTTTTTAAATATAATTAAAAATATTAAAATAAAATTTTTTATTTATTTAATTTTAAATATAAAAAATTTTAAACAATAACTTTTTTATTTTAAAAATGAAATTATATACTTTATTACTACATCTTTAAGAATTATTTTTTTAAACTATCAACATAAATAATATATCACTTTTTTATTAATATTTATATAAATAACATTTTCTTATAAAAAATATCTTTTAACAAAATAAACGGAACCTTAATGTTATTAAAAATTTCTAGTTATCCACACCTCTCACCTTCTTGCACGCACACAGCTTCTAATAGGAAAAAAAATTATGAATTTTTATTTGTATAAGATTATAAAATAAGTTATACTATTAGCAAAATTTTTGTTTCAATAAAAATTTTGGAAATTTTTTAAAATACCATACTTTTTTACTTATTGGGATGTGTCTAATTGAATAGAAAGAGAGAAGGATATGGATGAACAGCGCGTCCCCCATTTTAGGGAAATATAAACGGCTTAAATCATCAATGTGATAATTCAAAAATTATTGACTCTTTTTGCATACTTGAAAACATGTAATCTACTTTGACTAAATATCTTTATGAATTAATTAAAAATATTTAAATATTCAAAGTTTCAAACCAAACTTGTTGAATATTGCGCACATAAAGATTAAAACATGAATTAATGTAAATCAAATTGAATCACTTGTATTTGAGTAAGCATAAAAAGTTAAAATGTTATTGAATTACCAAATAGCCCAAATTGGTCATGCATCCTTGGAAGGGGGTGGGTGACGTGTGAGAGTATATGCACCGGGAGAGGGCTAAGCGTTGCCTTTAGTAATGCCTTCCCCTGGTGTGAAGTGTCCACGAGACATTTCCATATATTAATGTTATAATAGTATATTAATATATTATTAAATTTAATTATAATTAAATTTATTTTTGAAGTTAAATTTTACGTATTATATAATAGTATGTTAATAATTAAATTTAATAAATAGTATTTATATTATTTTTCTTGCAACCTAATTTGGTGAATAGTATTTATAATGTTCTTTTTCAAATTAGGTGCTCGTGTATTTTGACAGAAGATATATTTCATAAAAATATAGTTATACATGGGAAAAATGATTATATATTTAGTGTTCGGTACAAGGAGTTTAAAAAGAAACAAAATTATTTATTTTAACTTTAGATATTATTTAGTAGATGATAACTTTTCTTTATTATAGTTCTAGATATTATTTATTTTAATTATTGAGTATATATATCTTTTATTTATAAAAAAATAGGATTTTTCAATAAAAATATTTTTTAAAATAAATGGAACCTAACTTTAAAAAGAAGGGCATTATCCTTGGATAAATAATGAGGTTTCAAAGAGTTATAACCAAAACTTATGAAAAAGATATAAATGAGGAATGAGTCTACGGAGGTAAAAATAACTTTATTCCATGAAAAATTAGTATAACATCAAAAGAGTAAAAAGAGTAACGTCACATCCATATTTATTATTTACATTTCTTTTGCAAGTTGAAATTAAATCAAACAATTATGATTATATGAGTTAGCATTTTTGGAGTAAAAAAAGACAATTTCCCAAGAATTTATGTCTAGCTAAATAAAAAATAATTTTAAATATTTATAATTTTTAATACATTAAAAATTAAAAAATTAAATTTTTAATACATATGACTCCTATAAAATTAATAAATAAATATTATTATTATTCTCTCAATCTCTTCTTATCTGTCACACTTAATTAATTTGATATAAATTATTCAATTTATTTATTTTTAATAAAATTTTCAAAATTATTATTTAATTTAAATTTAAAATTTATTTTATTTTTATTTATTTATTTGCTTAAAATTTGTAATCAATTTTAAATGCACATATTAATCTCTCTCATTTCATAAATAAATTTTAATACAGTTGAAAATGAAAAGAGAAAGATAAAATAAATTTATTAAGATATTTTAAGATGAAAGTATATAATAGTAAAATATTTATTAATAAAAATAGAATAAACTTAGAAAAATCTATTTAATATTTCATTGCTGACTAAGAACGCGATCGCACAGTTGATGATACCTTGATATTTCCATGCCAACTCTCCACTTTCTTCTACCCCCCAAACTCCTTCTCTCTCACAGTAGTACGTGCAATCTGTTCCACATAAAACACAGAAATCAAACATGAGAAAACGCACAGTATTTGCATGGGTAGTGGCGCTAGTATGCTTCATGGTACTCATGATCGTGACCCCAGCCATTCCCCAGTCTCAAGCATACCACCATTTCGCTGACAAACGCAAGTTCGTTGGTAAGCTCTTCTCTTATTCTTCAAATCTTCAACAGCTCAGCTGCATTTCTCTGTTTATTAAATATCTTTATCTTTTGAGTTTTTGAGCAACTGGGTCACCCTAAAAATGTGAACTTTGCGCGAAGCTTGACATGATTTTAATCAATTTTTTATAAACAGTGAAACGGTCTGTTTTTTGAGCTACTGGACGACCCTTAAAATGTAAATTTGAGTAAGTATGATATAATTTTTTATCAATTCCTGTTGAACAAGGAGCTGGGTCTGTATTTGTCTTCTTGGGTTTTGGAGCAACGAAGTCACCTTAGCAATTTGAACTTGAATGTAGTGGGATGTGATTTTGATCTATTCATGTTAATTGCTGTAATGGATCTTTCAGATTTTGCTCTGTTGTGATAAAAATGAAGGCTTTCTGATCACTTTGCAGGCATTCCTAATGCACTCAATGTGATATCAAATTTCCCATTTCTTGTTATTGGAGTTATTGGGCTTGTACTTTGCTATTGTGGGAATTATTTTATGCTCAGGTATTTGAATTTTTTATTCAGCAGAAATTTCTTTTAGCTTGCCAATGAATACCCTTTTACTTGTGATTATTGTGGATGATATGACGATGTATGTGCCAAAAGCTTGCAAGGTGAACTATGGGGTTGGACATGCTTTTACGTTGGTGTGGCTGCTGTTGCTTTTGGATCTTCATACTATCATCTCAAACCAAATGACGCCCGCCTTGTGTGGGATAGGTTGCCAGTGAGTTCAGTTCTTGTTATGATAGTTGAAATCAATCTCTAACACAGTGTCCTTTTACTCAATTGATGCCTCATTTTTTTTATCATTTAATTTTGTTGTAGACGGTAGTTGAATTTACTCATTATTGAAATCAATTTCTAGCACACTGCCCTTTTACTCAATTGATGCCTCATCTTTTATCCTTTAATATTGCAGATGACCGTCGCTTTCACGTCAATCATAGCAATATTTATCATAGAAAGGATTGATGAGAGAAAGGGAACAATTTCTATTATACCTCTAGTTTTGGCTGGTATAATCAGCATTCTGTATTGGAGGCAAGCTTACTTGCTCTTTCTGTATGGTGGTGAAGGCCACTCCATTATAAAGGATCTTGACCTAATTGTTTCCCCATCCTGTCTAATGAATTTCTTTTTCTACAATTGAAACAACTGTTCTCAGTATGCATAAGACTAATTGTTAATTCTGTAAATAAATTTGTTGTAAAGATCTGAATAATTTTGATGTGTGCCACAATGGAGGGAATGCTTTGAACGATGCCAAAAGTTGACTGGTTCTTTTTTATCCATTTGTTGCGATTTCTATCTCCTTGTTAACCATATAGCATTCAAAGATGCAGTTTTCTGAGCTTTAATTCTTTTTGAATGAAGGTTTTTGAACGATCTCCGTCCATATGCTCTGGTCCAATTTGTACCTTGCATAGCGATTCCTCTCATGGCTATCTTGTTGCCTCCAATGTACACACATTCAGCATATTGGCTCTGGGCTGCAGGTCTGGCCTTTTTGTAAGCCCTTTAAGTTCATTCTTCCATCTAACCATGCCTAGTTAGTTTTAATCAAAATCTTTGCAGGATTTTATCTTTTGGCTAAGGTGCTAGAGGCTGCTGATAAATTGATCTATAAATGGACTTCTCATATTGTCAGTGGTCACACACTAAAGCATTTGTCTGCTGCAATGGTTCCTGTCTTCTTGACTCTCATGCTTGCAAAGAGAAGTGTTGATGAAGAGAGGTAATTTCTTAAAATACGTCCAAACAGATTTGCTAATCGTGAATTACGTCCGAGCACGTGGAATCGAATTGAACTAACTTTGGGGAGCAACAGTTTATCCTGTGCAAATTGAGTTAGCATTAGTCAAATGTGGTATATCTTGTGAATGCATCTGCGCGTTGATGGGACCATATGGAACTTGTGCAAAACAAAGTCACGAGATTTATGAATTTGAAAACAAAAGGAACTAAATTTATGATGGAACTTTCCGCTACTCTGTTGGATTTTCCGGTACTTACTGCCTTCAAACAGTTTCTTGTAGTTCTTTTCCAGAAAACAGAGAAGTCCTAATTTTTTGACAACTTATCATGCACATTTTTGCTGGTTGCCGCGTCCTGATTCCTTTGTTTCCTTATTATTAATTTTTTTCACAAAGAAATTGTTGTTATTTTCTTTGCAATTACGAGCTAATACTCATATATAATGGAAGCATTACCAAATTGACAATTCGTCTCCTAAAAACTGATTTGCATTATCCTAATGTGGCTATAATCTTGATGTCATCTTATAGTTTTGATCTGCATGCAGACAAAGTCTGTTCAGAACATGGAGAATTTCATGGACAAAGATCAGAACAGGCAACTCTACTGCTGATAGCCCCATTAGCACTTAAAGTGCACGGGATGTGGAATCCAAGTAGGGTTAGAGAGCTCTTTTTTTTTTTTTTTTTTTTTGGGGGGGGGGGGGAGAACAAAGGCTTATACTGAATTGCACTATCCTCTATTAAACTTGAATTTGGACCAAATGGAAAAAAGATTTAAATTTAATCTATCATTAGTATAAATTAACTTTATATTATCACCCACTCATGTGTTGTTATATCAATAAAAGATTATTAGAATTTTTTTTATACAATTAAAAACTCTCAATTGCTTATACTTTTTTAATGACATTTTTTTATTCATTGTGTAAAATATTTTATATTAATAGTAAATCAAATCTAAATTCACGAAAAAGAAACTCACCATATTAAATTTTGGAAATGTATAATTTACTATTAAATTATAGATTTTGGTCTATACATCTCCTTATTCTTATTATATGTTGGAATTATTGATATGACTATTCAGAATATTCAAGAACGACTCATCCATTCATGGCCTAATTCAAGTTTATCATAGTCAATGTATTTGCATCCTCTTAGAAAAAATCAGTATTTCTTATATAGATGTCTTGACTGAAAGAAAGAGAAAATGAGAAGAAAAGATGTAACCATATAGCTTTTGGTCTATATGGTTCCTTATTCTTGTTATGCGTAGGAATTAGGAAGAAATATTGATATAACTATTCAGAATAGAATATTTTCAAGAATGATTCATTTATTCGTGACACAATCCAAATCTATCATTATCAGGTTAAAATACCAAAATATCAATTTTTTAGAAACATTTTACCGATTTACTGTGTTTTTGAAACTAAATATCAAAATACGCATCAGAATCCTTGAGGGTGCCATATGATATGGCGTTTTTGGGATGCGGACTAGGCTGAAGGCGCCATGTTGAATGGCGCCTTCGTGATAAAATTTTGCTGGGAGGCGCCTTTCAACACGGCGCCTCCGTGTTCAAAATTTTTAAAATTTTTTTGGGAGGCGCCATTTGATCTGGCGCCTCCTTCCCTATATATATCTTCCCCTTCCCCCTCCGCAGCAGCAGCCACAAATAAATCTAGTTCCAAGCCTCGGAGCCTCTCTACAGCAGCCACTCTTCCCTTCTTTCTTTCCAGCCGTTATTAACTTTTTTCATATTTTCATTCATAAATTTTCATCCTTTGTTACTTCTGTGCATTTCATCCGGCAACATTTGCTTCTTTGGAGCAGATCTGGTCTTCTTTCCTTACTCTTCATTGGTTAGTATTTTTATATTTATATACTGGTAGAAAAATTTTTATTTTATGTTGATTATTATGATTTGTGATATGAAAAAATGATATGAAATTTAGGAAAAGTTGTAAAAATTTATATGATCTGTGATAGTTTGTGATTTGTACTGATTAATTTTTTTGATAATTTCTGTATGTATATTATAATTTTTATTAGTTATTATGAGAATATATTTTATAGTAGGAGAAAATTTTTTATTTTATGTTAATTATTATAATTTAGAATTTAGAAAAATTTGTGCAAATTTATATGATCTGTGATAGTTTATGATTTTTATTGGTTAGTTTTTCTATAATTTGTGTATTTATATTATAATTTTTTTTAGTTATAATAAGAATATATTTTACATTGGGGGAAAATTATTATTTTATGTTGATTATTACGATTAATGTTGTGAATTTATGATATAAGATTTAAGAAAAAAACTGAAGAAATTTATATGATCTGTGATAGTTTGTAATTTGAAAAGAAGAACAAAGGGGATAAAGAAAAGTGTTTTAGAATAAAATTTACAATCTAGGTAAAAATTATATTTAGTTATATTTAAAATGTAAAATTTTTAAGGATATAGAATATGATAAAAATAAGATTGTTTTTATTATATGTTCATTATTACGAGGATATATTATCCTATTAATCAATATTTTTATATTAATTTTAGAGTAATATATGTCAAAATAAGTAAATATCAATTGAGGGTATATCAATATTTTTATATTAATTTTAGAGTAATATATGTCAGAATAAGTAAATATCAATTGAGGATATTTTGTAAAAACTTGATATTTTATGCATTATTTCTATTTGTTTTATTTTTTATTGTACATTTTTATTATTCTTTTTTGTTAACTCATGGTATTTAAACCATATACACTAATATTTTTTAACAGTAAGATATATTAATTTTTTGATTATAAATGTATTCTATATAAATTATATAATTCATTTAATTAATTAATCTATTATACAATCAATTTTTTATTACTTTATACCGTATGTATTATTTATTTCTTATTTACTCTATTGTATTCTATTTATATCTACTCGTATTGTCTATGGTTTAAAACACCATCATCATTAATTAACATAAATATAATAAGTTATGATTTTTTAGCTTATTATAATATTTTAAATGAATTAAAGCTTTAATATACATTTTATTATTAAAAATAATTAATTTTATATTATATTTTTAAATAAAATACTTAGTAAATAAATTAAATTTTATTTATATAGATTTTTTGAAATTTTTGGTGATAATAATTTTTGAATGTTATGTTTTAAATTTAAAATACATCAACTAAGACTTCTCCAAGGGTTTGTAGTTCGTACATTAATTTTTCTTAATTTCATCTACTTTGTTTAATTTTTTTTCCTTTCTTTTCTCAATCATTCTATTAGAAGTTCAAATGCAATATAATGAATAATATAAATATAATACAATTTATTTTTTTGACGTAAAATTATTTTTAATAATCAAATAAATTATTTAATAAAATAAATTGATTACATATTTAATTTTTAACACTTATTACTTTACCTTTCACATAGCACCTCTCTTTTTTAATCTATTTTGCTATAATTTTTTTTATTTTGACTTATATTATTTACAATTTAAATAATAAAATAATTACATAATATTGACATAATGTAACATATTTTATTTTTATCTTAAAATAATTAAAAAAAATTAATGTTATAGGAAGCGTTAATTGAAATAATTAATTATATATTCCAGTTCTAATAAAAGTATTTAATAATAAAAATTAATAGACAAGGAAAAATTTATTAATATTTACATGATAAAAAAATTCAAACACTATATTTAAAATTAAATATACGTCAATAAAATTTTATCTATGCTACTGTTTTTATTTCTTTTATATATTGTCTTGCAAAATATATTTAATTTAGCATGATCTTTGCATAATTTTTGTAATGATACAATAATACGTAATAATTTTTACTTAGAGATTAAAGTTATTAAAATATCTAACTAATTTTTCTTTCATGCGGAGGCTTTTTTCTGTTTGTTTTTTCTAATACTTACCGGTTAATATTTTATAAACTTTGTGCTTATATTATAATTTTTATTAACCATCATGAAAATATCTTTTATAGTGGTACAGAAATTTGTTTAAACTATTATGATGTAAATAATGAGTTTTTTATTTTATATTGATTATTATGGCTTACAATGTGAAATTATGATTTAAGATGTGAAATTATAATGTGTGAAAAATTTGTAGACATTTATATGTACTGTGATAGGTTGTGCTATTAAAAGAAGAAAAAATGGGATAAAGAAAGGTGTCCTAAAATAGGTTTTAGGATTCAGGTGAAAGTTACATTTAGAAAAAAAATTATGTGAAATTTTAATATATCATAAGAGAGATAATAAAAAAAAATTTAGGATATGAGGATGTAACCAGAAGTTAATGCATGAAAAAAAGAATTCATGATTATTATCATAAAAATATACAAACAGTAATGTGTAAATAATTTTAGTTGCTGTTTAGTAATAGGTGTGAAGGGAGTAAATTATCGTGAAAATAGATAATGTAGTGTACTGGAAATATTTCTCTATTTAATTAGTATAAGTTATGCTGAATAAACAAAAAATGACAAACTATGAATGAGTGTAGAAGTAACTTAAAAATTTACAGGGAAAAAATGTCGGCCTGTAAAGATCGGAATGGATTTGACTTGCACGGGTAAAATATTATGTACTATTAAATAAATACATTATTGAAATAATAAAATATTCTGTTCATTTTTACTTGTAATATTAAATACTGGTTCATTCGTTTGTAAGAACAAAAATTGTATATGATAATCTGTGTCAGTTGTGAGGGTGCAGTGAATATCTTGCAGCTAGAAATAACGAGATGAAGAAAAGTTTAATTGCTTTTATATATTCAAATGGTACAATGATTGAGTGATCAATGGGAGTAATGTACGATGGACCTCTCCTAAAGGCACTGAAGTTGAAAGGATGCAGCACCATGGATGTCTTGCGCGAGAGAATTCATGCCCGACTGAAGCTTTGCGAAGATCAAGCTGTGGGGAAAATTGTTTATAGGTTTCCACAGTATCAAACAGAGGCTCAATACATGGCATATGAATTGGACGACGATGAAGACTTGGCATGTGCCATAACAAGCTACGAACAGCATCCAACGATTACAGCAATGGAGTTGTACGCGGAGGTGATCACATTTGAACTGCACGCTGCCAACCTGGGTTCACAAGAAAGAGTTCCAACAACTAGATCACCTATGGTTCCAACGGCTAATGTCAGTACTAGTTGTTCAATGGTGCGGGAAGGGCTTCCTTACACGGGTGGAATTAAGTTCCACATTTCTGATAGTTATACTCCTGCATTGGACTCATCTATTGCCGGTGTTTTCCTGAGAAATATATCACATACCATGATGGGTTCAACAAGTGCCTTACCAGTCGTAGAGGAAGAATCCGCTGATCCTATATTGATGAATGCCCACCTTGAGTCTGGTTTTGACGACGATGAGGTGTCTTGCAGTAGCGATGATGATCGTGACACCGAGGATGAAGAACGCGCGACTACACGTGGAGACAGTGTTGCAACGCGACAAGTGAGGAGTGACAATGCTGCACAGACATCATCTGGTGTCCCTCAAACTGCTATCTTCTCTCACATTGATTGGGATGCCATACGGAATCCTAATGAATTTTCGGAAATAATGAAACCAAGCTATGATTATGACATGGAGGAGTTACAGGTTGGGCAAGAGTTTGATTGCAAGGAGGCTTTAATTGCTGCAACTAAGCACTACCACATCAGAAGGCACCACAGTTATTACGTGGAGGAGTCGGATACCAGAAGATTAAGCGTGAAGTGTGATAATTATAGGGACCAATGCAATTTCCACCTCAGAGCGACCAATCTGAAGAATTGTAACACTTGGACAATAACTAGATTTTCAGGGCCTTACACATGTGTTAATTCCAGTTTGACACAGGATCACAAGTCTCTGGACTCCGAATATATTAGTTCCTTGATACTGGAGATGATTAAAGTGAAGCAATATGTTCCAATCTCACTTATACAAGAGAGGGTGGAAGGCATGTACGGGTATAAGATTTCGTACAGAAAAGCATGGAAGGCAAAACAAAAGGCAATTGTCAAGGTGTACGGTGATTGGGATAAATCGTATGAAGTGCTCCCTAAATGGTTGGACATTTTAGGCTACTGTGACCAGGCTCTGTTCAAGTTGGAGTCACAAGAATTCGTCACAGCTGACAACCGTGTTGATCCGCAAAAACATGTTTTTAACCAAGTTTTCTGGGCTTTCAAGCCATGCATTGCCGCATTTCCCTACTGTAAACAATTCATACAAGTTAATGGAACGCATCTGTATAGCAAGTACA
Organism: Sindora glabra; assembly: GCA_020226215.1. Lineage (NCBI taxonomy): Eukaryota > Viridiplantae > Streptophyta > Magnoliopsida > Fabales > Fabaceae > Sindora > Sindora glabra. The sequence continues at coordinate 15,533,199 of CM035225.1, read as the reverse complement.
GAGGCGTGCTACTGATTGCTGCGACCCAGGACGGTAACAAATGTCCCGTTCCTCTTGCCTTTGCCATCGTTGACAGGGAGAACTACGAAAACTGGAGTTGATTTTTGGCATTACTGCGGGTAAATGTTACGAACCAACAAGGAATATGCTTGATATCAAATCGACACCGAGTTATAAAAGATACTGTAGCCACCGAAGGCCTGGGATGGCAGCCTCCTCATGCTTTTCACCAGTACTGTATCAGACATATTGCCAGCAATGTTCGCAAGAAGTGTAGGGATGACAATGTGAAGAAAGTTATCCTTAAGATTGGTATGCCTTATAGCATAATTTCTTTGTTGAACCTTTCATCTATAAATTTGTGTATCTAGTAGTTCAACCCGGTTAACCTATTTGTCTCCTTCTGTTCAGCGTATGAGCCCAGTTGGGAAAAGGCTATGGAGAGATTGGACAACCTTAGCAAAGTCAGTAAGGAGATCCACAAGAAGTTGACCGCTATTCCGATGGAGAAGTGGACGCTTGCTTATGACGAAGGCAGAAGATATGGTCATATGATGACTAACATTGTAGAGTGCATCAATGGCCTCTTCAAAGGATTAAGGAAGTTACCAATCACAGGCCTTGTTCAACAAATATATTATAGATGTGAAAAGTACTTTATGGAAAGGGCAAAATAAGCACATGCTGAACTACAACAAGGTCACATATACGCAAGCAGATTCAGACAAGAGCTTGCGACTATCCAGTCACGTGTTTCTTCTTACCACGTTCGTGCTTATAATAGACAAGGAACTAGGTTTGAGGTGGTGGAGGGTCCTGACATGGCTAGGGGATCATGTGGAAAGGTCGTTCAAGTGTTATTAGATAAGGGCAATGTAAATGTGAGCAATTCCAAGCTTATAGGTATCCTTGTGCTCATATTATTGCTGCTTGTGCCTCAATCAACATATCGTGGGAACCATATGTCGATGCTGTATACAGGCTTGACACACTACTCAATTGCTACAAATTTGAGTGGTGGCCTATCGAGGAGTGGTCGCAATAGAATAACCTACCACCATTTCCTGTCCTAGTTCCAAATTATGGAAGATTGCGTGCAAAGGGACGACCAAAGTCGACCCGGATCAGAAATGAGATGGATTGGCCTCAAGAGAGCGGTGCCAAGCAAAAATGCGGTCATTGTAAGATGGAAGGACATAATCGTAGGCGTTGTCCACTGCTACATGGGGAGGAAGGCCCTTCTTCACGTTGATTTTCATTATTTACTTTCGCAAATGTGTTATAAAGTATGTTAACCAATGTCATAAGTGTAACAGTCGGATGATGTTTTTTTTTATGGTTGTAAAATTGTACGTCATTATGTACATATATGTTACCTCATTACTAGTAATGTGAACAAACCATCAGTTAATCATCTAAGTGTATACAAATTCTTATGTTGAACTTTGTACTTAAATTGCACAAGTCTGTTAGCTTAGTGTGTGTTTAAATTTCATCACCATTGCAATTGTTGTCATGGCAGATGGCATCCACATCCCGACGCGTTGATCCTGGACCACAAGGATCCTTCATTGCTGACGGCTCAGACCTCACACATATCCCAGTCGATTTGGACAGGCCATGTTTGGAAATAGTTAGATCTTAATAAACTTGGTTAAACCGTTTCTGAATTGTCAGACGCGCTAATTGGTGTTTTTTTTTCTTTTGCAACCTGACCGTGTGCTTAGGATTCGACGAGCTCATCACTACCATCACAGCAGCCGCCAGAGTTGATTGTTCCCTTTTTACGAGAGGCAGGCTTTTACGGCTTGGCGATGTGCGAGTTTGTGCCGATCGACCATCAGTTGATCAGTGCTTTTGTAGAGAGGTGGAGGCCGGAGAACACACACCTTTCACATGCCGCAGGGAGAGACGACTATTACCCTGCAGGATGTTGCTTTTTAGCTCGGCCTACCCATTGACGGTCGAGTAGTGACGGGGCCCACTGTGTAGGGGATGGGGAGCCCTGATAGAGGAGTATTTGGGACTCCAGTTACCGGTGGACGAGAATGTCATCAGAGGGGGGCGACTGAGGATGAGTTAGTTGGAGAGGCATTTCACTCATCTTCCAGATGATGCGGATGAGGTGAAGTGCAAAGATTCGCCCAGGGCTTACATTTTACGTCTCATTGGTGAGACGTTATTTCCAGACCATTCCGGCACATATGTCCACCTCATGCACTTACCCTTGCTCGGACACTTACATGAGGCTGGGACGTACAATTGGAGATCTGCTTGCCTGGCCTATCTGTACAGAGAGCTCTACAAGGCCACCGCTCCAGATTACAGGGAGATAGGAGGGTGTTGCCTACTATTGCAGCTCTGGGCATGGGATAGATTTCCCACTATCGCCCCCGCGATTACTGTTTCAGACATACCAGAGGAGGATGCAGGGATTGGCCCCTTAACCCGCAGGTTAGAAAATTTTTCAACTTCCACTTATAATTAAGTTCACTTTGAAGTTGTTTAACTTAGTTATTGTACTTGGTAGGTGGCACTATCAGAAGACGTTCCAGGATAGTCCGGTACACAGCCTACCCTACTACAGATACGTGCTGGACCGTCTTCGGCTCGACCTAGGTATGTAGGGGATAATAGATATTTTTATTTCAGGACTTTGTCCATTTCATTATCGCATTTAAATGACAAAATAAATTTACAACTTCAAATCGCCTTGGATCCCGTACACTGAGGAGGTCACCACATCACTGCCTCAGTACTATTTTGACGGGAGTGACATGTGGACAACAGTGGTGCCGCTCATTCACTTTCAGATTGTCGAGTGGCACCAGCCTGATAGGGTTTTGCGGTAGTTTGGACTACGCCAGGCTATTCCAGAATCACCGAAGCAGGTAGCGGAGGTCCATTGCCTTCACTTGTCCTGTCGGCATGATGAGGAGTGGCACATCTGCCATCAGCCGTATATTGCACTCTGGGATATCCGGCGAGACTTGTGCGCTATCGCCAAGCCGACCACACGCCTAGTTCTAGGACCACGATCCGATTACATAACATGGTACAGATGGGTTACCAGGCAATGTATTGCACCTGTTGGGGGAGCGCTAGACCTTGTGGTAATACTGCGTGTTAGTTTTCTGTTCCTGATTTTCTTTAAATGCATTAGTATTGTAACTAACTTTAATGTCAAAAATTTGCACAGGTAGATGAGGTTTCCACACTACAGGACTTCACTACACCTGAGGGGTAGGCTATGTTCACCTTCGATGTGCTTAGATCAGCGACGGAGTCCATCCTTCATGCCATTTAGGAGGTTGATCATGTGATTATTGACTCACATGCAGAGCCAGCTCCTCATGCCCATCATATCCCAGACCCTGCGGAGGGTGACCATGATCAGCCTCGCTCTCATCGACGACGTTGCACTGCTCCACGACATACGTCGCAGGCTGATGTTCCGCCCGCTTCGATAATGCATCAGATTCCACCATCGACTGCCCAAGAGACCATGACGATGATGCTTGATATTACTGCCTCATCTCTTGTGTACCCTACTGCACCTGATGATCCTTCATCCTCCACCATGTTCTCGACTGCACTATATGGTCCGTCGTCATCCCAGATGTACCAGTTTCCTCCTGGTGTTCCATCCTCATTCTAGGCATTTCCACACATACCAGGAGTTTCATCTTCATTCTATGTCTTTCCTTCCGGTGATGCTGGTCCATCGCAGTCATATCGTCCTACATTTGATTCGCATACTCAGGATCAGGGATTAGCACACGGTGGCATGATGATAGACGATTCAAAGTTTGTAGATAGAGGTAGAGGTGGAGGCAGAGCAGGAGCCAGGGGCAGAGGCAGAGCGGGAGCTGGAGGTAGAGGAGACACAGACACCGAGGATGTGACTCCCGAGCCTGCGCAAAGGGTTAGTAGATATGGCCGCCACATTACCGATCCTGGAATGTGGGACTGGACATCACTTACGTAGGCATTAAGCTTTCTTTTCCATGTTTATTGTATATTTATGTTCATCTATCTTACTACTTTATTGTCAAACATCAACATTTAGGATGATTTCAATTATTACGATATTTTTAATTGCTTGCGTAGGTACTTATATCTTTAATAATAAACTTCAAAATCATTCCAATATTTAGTGTGATTTTAAAAATGATGATGATGACATCTCCCAAATATAATAACTAACATTATTAATTATCATACTTTCACAATTGTTATATTTATCTACTCTTTTATTTATTTACCATGTGAAAATAAATAAATAATATTAAATTAATTTAATAAATTTTATATTCATAATATGAAATATATATTTATTTTTTAATTAAATTTTTTTCTCATTATTTATTTAAATATAAAAAAAATTAATAATATTAATTATAATATTTGAAGGATAAATAACCATCATCCTTGTAAATGACATTAAATGATGTGTTTATTCAATACGTTATGAGTCGAGTTCACCAAACATTTAAGAATAAAAATACGTAACACAATTGTCAACGTAGATGGGAATGCTGCCCATGTACAATACTAAAATTCAAGTCTCTTGGATTCACAGTAGTCACGATCACCGGCTAATTAACTTAGTAATGAGGAGCGAGGGTGCCATAGGCCAAAGGCGCCATATCGTCTGGCATCATTTCCCTTCAGCGCCAAAGGCGTCATTTCGTCTGGCGTCCCTCGACACGCCATTTGACATCTCTCCACCGCTGTGCGTATCTTCTGTGCTTATTTTGATAAAATATTTCGAATAAACGATAAAACGAATAATAGTTTCTTAAAAAATAAGTTAATCGGTACTTTTGCCTCTCATTGCCAAAATATTTTATCATTGTGACGAAATAAAAAATAACTAATTCATGTTACAATTTTAATTTCATTACAAAATAAAAAAATTATTGTAACGAAATAATCACATTTTTTTTTTAATTTTCAGCTATCTTCAACCTTGTCATTTCGCATTTACTTTGTTACAAAATAAAAATAATTTTATTGAGATAAATACAAAGTAGCAAGAATATTATTGAAATAAATACAAAATAAAAAAATATATTTATTTCGTTATATTTCTTTTCATATTTAACAATCTTCAACTTCGTATATGAAGAATATTATTGAATATTTCAATAAATTTACTTATGTGTAATAACGTATTAAATAATTACTTGTAATAATATAATTCCGAATGTTGGAAGTTTATAATTTCAAAAATTGATAAATATTAAGTGTCATTAGATCAAATTTTGAAGAGAAATTAATATAAATTGATCTTTATTATTCTTTATTGATCCTATATTTTTTTAATAATATTTAATTATTTACTAAATATTTATTAGATATCAAAGTGGAGTTAACATATTATTTAATTCCTATAATAAATTTATGTATTAGATATCAAAGTGGAGTTAACATATTTTTTTATGACATCAAATATAATTTTGAAATGAGTAATTTATTTTTAATAATTTATTTTGAGTGACAATTATATATTATTTATTTTTAAAATTTTTATTTTTAAATGATATCAAAATTAATTATTTTTTAAAGAAAAAATTGTAAAAAATAGGATCGAGGGCACCACTTTGAATGGCGTCCTCAAAGCTTCCCAGAGGCGCCATCTTGGGTGGCGCCTCCCCTCTTGGGCGCCATCCCAAATGGCGCCTCCCCCCCGTCCGTACGTATTTTGGTAATAAGTTTTCAAACGACAGTAAAACGGAAATAAGTTTCGCCGAAAACAATAAAATGGTATTTTATCCTCATTATCAATGTATTCACCACTTCTTGAAAAAAATCAGTGTTTCCTATATCAATGTCTTGGTTGAAAGAAAGAGAAAGTGAGAAGAAAAAAATATAAATGCATCTTTGATTGGCTCTCTCCTCACTTCCTTCTTTACAAAAACCTAAAATGCACACTTCCTTCTTTATACAAACTTAAAAAGCACAACAAATTTAAGAGCTTAGTTTGTATAAAGAAGTTTTAATGTATATTATGTTTATTTATTTATGTGAGTTATATGCTTTCCTATATTGTATATTATGTTTATTTATTTGTGAGTTATATGCTTTTTTTTCTACTCTTCATTCAAATTCAAATTCTATATTTTTTGTTTTTAGGTCGTATCATCTTGTTAGATAGAGTTGATGAACTATTATATACACTTGTTTCTTAATTATATGCACTTGTTTCTTAGTTGTGAACTATAAGAGGTTTGAGTCATGTCACCAACTTATGTGCCCGTGTCCATACCAAAAAGGACACATTTTTTTCATGATCAAAATTTTGCATGCATTTTTACTAGTTATCTTGTTTGATGAACAATTTTTTAAGAGATTTCTTAAAACTAAGGGATTAGTTGACTTGTTTATCAGTTCAATTAAATTTGATAATAATCTCAACATATCACTAACATCTTGTCCAATAGAATTGGGGAATTTCTTCCTCTTACAATTTTCATTATAAAAAATATATATATTTCATGCATCTCATTTATTTATATTTAAACAAATTTACAATAAAATAAATGAAGTTCACAATCAATGTACGAAAAATAACATACATTTTGACACACACACATTATTGGAAAAAAGAAAAAAAAATAGATTTGGACTTAAATTTTTTATAGTCTAATTATAACTAGTTCCTCTGTTGATGTTTGAGGTTTTCTTGATCCTTGACAAGAAAAGCTTCACAAAATCAGAATCCACATTAAGAGCTGCCTCTTGCACTACAGGAGATATAGCAGCCCAGATTGATCCTTCACCAGCAAGTTCTTCAAACGCAGGCCTACAATCAAATTAAACAACCAAATTAGCCAGATACTTCCAAATATTTTATAATACATGAATGTGCATATATATCTCCTTGGATTATATATTGGATCATAAAATCATTTTAAAAATGACATGTTTGAATTTCAATAACAGAAAATTTTAAGTATAAATGTCTAAATGTATAATACTAATAGCAAGTTGTAATACAGTTATTTTGCTATTATACTATGTTGTAGAGGGAGATATATAAGATTTTTGTAGGTCCTATTGTATGTGAAAAAATGTATCATGAGTTTTTTTTGCACATAAAGATTTCGTATATATTTTTCTTTAACCTGTCTGAAACATGACAACAAGAAAATGAGAAGATTCGAATTTAATATATATCAATTTTGCTGGAGAAATAAACAAAAAAGTTACGCCCATACATGTCCAATAATAACTATTAATTTAAATAATAACTTTTTTAAATTCAAGTAATAACTTTATAATAAGAATTTCAAAATATTTCTCACTTCTCATTAAAAAAAAGTTATAATTATTAGTAAACATGTATGAGTATGATTCCACCGGATGAGCCTTTTAACTTTTTTTTAAATATATATATACACACTGAATAGGATACTAAAATAAATTTCTAGAGATAGTAACACTTACTTTCTAATGGTAAGAACTGATAAATACTCCATTCCTTCATGACTTGCAATTTCTGCAATCACAAAGAACTGAGGCACAACAAGCAAATCACCCGCCTTAACTTTGGCATCCAACACAAGCTTCCCATTCAACCCCACAATTTCAACCTTACCACTTCCTCTTACAACATAAATCACCTGAGTTGCTGGGTTGGCTGCAAAAACTGGTGCCTTAATGGCATCTGGCTCAAGTTTCACCCTTATAACACTCAAACCAACTTGGCCTAAAAAGGGGAAGCTTGTTTGAGTTATAGTTGTCACAAAACCACCATCTTTAACACCATAATCAGGGTGTGCATCATCTATATTGTAGACAAGTTTCTGGGTCATGTCCATTTGAGGGGTTGGCATTTTTAGGCCTTCTGGCAGCTTGATTATTAAAGTCCCAGTTTGGGATTTTGATAGCTTGTTTGCTTCATCCTTGTTCAAATTATAAGCTTTGGTTGTGACCTCAGTGGAAAAGCCTCGCAAAAGGCCTTGGGTTCCAGTAAGTAAAAAATAGGTGAATTGGCCAGGGATATGTGCCTTGGTGGTTTCACCAAGAAAAGTTAGAATAAGCTCAGATTCTCCATTGTTGAACCACCATGAGAATGTTCCAAGAGGTACTGGGATTAGATCCCCCTTTTTGAGCTTCAAAACCACCTCTTTTGTCGTGTTGGGAAGTACCATTCCTACTACTCCATCAGTCCCTGCATGTGGCATCCATAGAAAATATCTTGATAGAAGTCATGGAGGAGTTCTGATTTTTAAATGCAATATATGCGGCTTTTTGACCAATTTGTCTTAACTTTATTCATCTTTCAATCTTATTCTTAAAATGTTCCACTTTATATTATGTTGACTTTTTCTTTATCATAAATCACAACTTCACCGCATGGCACAGTCAAGTTAGGCTAGAATTGACCATACAGTGATAAAAAAATACTTGTATACTCAAATAATACGTGTCTTTATTTTCATTCAATAAGAAGAAAATAATTATAATTTTTAATTTTTTAAAAATTGAAAAGTACAATTTTTAATATACATACAAATATTACAAACCTGACTTATGACTAATAAATGACTAGTTCTCATTACGTGAGAGTAAGAGCACAAATTATAACTAAAAGAAATTTTTGTATATTTTAAATATAACACATGTCCTTACTCTTGATCAATGAGAAAAAATTCAATTTCCAATGCATTGAGAATTGAAAATCATAATTTTCAATGCATATGATTTCTACGAAACTAACAACTGACTTTTCTATTAATTAAGAGTAATAACACATGTTATAATTAAAATATACAAAAAAAAATTTATAATTAAAATATTTAAGTAATTTTTCAATTTAATTCATATTGTGTCACACACCCATATAAATAACTCTAACAAAATTTACATATAACACCTTAATAGGGAGAGAGGGAGAGAGGGAGAAGAGAAAGAGGAGGCAGAGGAAGAAAAGCCATGAAAAGAGAAGTTACCTTGAAGAACATAGCCGACTTTGGAGGCATCTGCATAATGCGGAAAAGCAAAGCCGCCGGGTTGAAGGACAAGTTGACCAGCACCAACGTTGCCCTTTGCAAGCATTGCAAATTCATCACTTGACCAAATATAGTATGCCCCCCCTTCTCCTTCTACCATGGCTTTCCCACTCCTCGGTTTTAAATCCAACTCCATTGATAATTATGAAGACACTCACTTGTAAGCAGAGATTCCACAATGCGAGAAGGAGAAACAAGGCTTTTATTTATAGGCAGTGCCGGTCAAAGTAGTCATACGTAATTAACTAATTTGAATAATTATATAACTAGATATCAAATATGTCCTCCTATTTATGCACATTTGTAAAAGGGTGAATTGATCGTTGGAAAAGGATTCCTTGAACAATGCCAACACGTGTTCCTTGCCATCCGAGGTATGTTCCTGCTATTTTTAAATATCTACTTGTATTTATGCACATTTGTCAAAGGGTAAATTAATCATTGGATAAGGATTCCTTGAACAATGCCGACACGTATTCCTTATCATCCGAGGAATCTTCCTGCTATTTTTGGGAATATTTTAAGGAAGATGCTAAACTCACATACTTTGTTTAAAATTAAATAAAGTATGTTAGAAAATGGTTATATTTTTAGAGATGTCTTTACACTAATATTCCTTGAATTTATTTTCATGAGGAAAGTATATATCTTACATTCATCAAAGGAATGCTTTAATAATATACATTGATTATTTTAGTTTTACTATTTTATTTCCTTATTTCCTATTATCATAAGTCATAATTTGTTATCAATATTATTGATAATCTTTACTTACTATTATCTATTATTATTAATCAATACTTGTTATCATCCATTGTCATTGCTACTGTTGACTGCCATATAATATTGCCTACTGTCGTAAACCATTTTTTGTTACCACCTATTATTACTCATTCACTACCATAGAACCTTTACAAATTGTGATTAACTATTTAATTATTGATAGGAACATTTTTTTAATACTTTAATAATATTTTCACAAATATATATTAATGAAAATAATATTCTCATGAATTTTTTTAATTAAATCAAATGTAATAATATGATATTCTCAAAAATATTGTAATTCATTTGATTGTATGATTCCATGAATTAAATATCATCTTAAGACTTAAGGGGTTCTAGCCCTAAACTTTTAAAATTCCAAGTTTTACCTTGTGTTTTTATTGAAATTATTATATTTTATGCATATAAATCTTCAAAAACTTTTAACTTTCACACATATCATTAATTATTTATTGGTTAATTCCACATTACTATCATACACCATCTAATTTTTTTTTATTTTCATTGCCTTGATATTAAACATTGCAAGTTTGTCACAAAAGTTGCAAAATGTAATACTTATATTCAAACTTAATTATTCACTCACTTTTCTTTTATTTTATTTGTGATTTGACATTTCACTTGATATTTAATTTAACATTTGATATAATATTTAATTATAAAAAATAATTTAAAAAAAAAATACTTACAATTCCTTATATAAATCATACAATAAAATCATACTCCTACATAGTATTTTGTAAATTCAAAACTTATGTCATAATTCTCAAATATGATGACATCTTATATATACGTCTCGAACTAGTTCATTCAAGTTCATGACAAAATTTTCCACGACCATCTTCTTCCCTTTGCGGTCCTTCCCATTTCCACACACAAAAAGATTAGCTCATTTGGATGCGCAAGTGGGGAACAGCGACCACTCAACGAAGGTAGAGGATCCCCTTCTTACAGAACCGGCAAAAATTCAACAGAAATAAATGAAGAGTAGCAAGCCAAATTGGAGATCCCCACAACATGTGGATAGGATAAATTTGAAGAAAAAAAAAATCAAGATTTAATATTGCCACGCATGCACGTGCCACCTTAAACCTTAACTATTTGTTTGGACCACAAGAATCGAAAATGGACAGAAAAATATTACGTAATGCATTTTTCTTAGGAGTTTCGGTGAGTGGGAAAGAGATCAAAAATTTATAAATAATTTTTTAAGCTTTTTAAAAATCTTGGCTATCTCTGTTCTGTCCTTCTGTGAAGGTGGACTTTTTTGGGCAGGGATATTGCTTTTTATTTTCTGCCATATGTCAACCTATTTTTAATTAATTTTCCGTCTAAATGAAGCTTTCTTTTAACTAATTATGGACGGCATTAAGGTGGGCTAATTAAGGCATTTGGACTTCGTTTTTTAAACAAAAACGGATGGATTTGTAGGCTAAATAACACAATTCCCAACTTCTTGAAATAAAATGATGGCTTCTAACATGCACTTTTTTTTTTCATATTTTTGTACATTATTTTCTCATTTTTTATACAGTATTTTTTTTATTTATCTCTATTATTTATAACCCAAACACAATCAAATGATATAGATACAATACAAAATAATTTTTTACTATAATAATATTTTAAATATTTTATTTAATTAAATTAATTTATTCTATTATATTTTTTATTTTTAATTCTTATCACTTTATGACTCATACATTATTTCTTATCTTTTTATTTGTCCCATTTTATGCTTTTTTATTTTTTATATCTACTTCTATTACTCATAATTTAGATATTAATATTACTAAGTAGTATAAATATAATATGATATATTTTATTTTTAAATTTATAAAATATTCTACATAAGATAAAACTTTAATATAGAAATTATTAATTGAATTTATTAATTGTATGTTTTATTTTTAAATATAAAATTTTAATTTTTTATTTATTTAAATTTTATGTAATGTTATTTTGATATCAATTTTTAAGTACTATATAACAAATTAAATATACATTATTTGGAATTTTTATCAAAGTTTTACGACATATGTACTATTTCTCTTCTTTTATCTATTCAATTGTATACTTTTCTTCTTCTTCTTTTTCTGTTTATTCATAGTATTTAAAATTCAAACGTCAATATTGCTAACATATATGACATATTATAATCTATTTTTATTATTAAAATAATTTAAATAAGTGAAATAATTTATTTAATTAAATTTATTTATTACATATTCTCCATTTTTTATTTATTTTTTATCTCATGTATTATTTCTCTTCTTTTTATTTGCTCCTTTGTATAATTTTTTTAGGTGCACTCCTATTATTTGCAACTGAAACACGAATATCATTGAGATAAATATAATATATTACATTATATTTTTAAATTATTTAAATGTACTAATTATATATTTAATTTTTAAAATTAATATTTAAAAATTTAAAGTAAATTTTCTTAATATTTTTATATCAATTTTTAAGTAATATATTTCAAATTAAAAAATATTAATTAAAATTTCATCAGGGTTTCACAATCCACACTATTTTTCCTCCTCTTATCAACTATGTTATTTGCTTTATTTTTTTCCTTTTCACTCATAACATTTAAAATTCAAACGCAATATTATTGAGTAATATTAATATAACATGATATTTTTTTACTGTAAAATTATTTTTAATAAGTTAAAAATTTTATTTGATTGACTTAATTTGCTACATTGTGTATTTTTAATTTTATGTATTTTATAATTCACATATTATTTCTTTTTTTATTTACATCGCAGAATTTTTTTTATTTACTCATATTATTTACAACCTAGACATTATTAAATAGTATTGATATAATAAATATTTGTAATCAAAAAAATATTTTAGTTGAATTAACTCTTTGCACATTCGTAGCAAGAAAAAAAAGTATTTACACATTCTATTTTTCATTAAAAATATTAGAAGATTAAAAATAAAATTTAATTTAAAATTTTCAATATTAATTGTCTTAATATTAATTATTAAGATTTGTATTTTAATTTAAATATATATCAATTAAAATTTTATCAAAATTTCATATTTTACGTAATATTTCTCTTCTTTTTTATCTACTCCATTACATGCTTTTTATAAACAAATCCATGTAGAATATTATTTTTTTTATTCGTAAGAGCAAATGTTTCCTCTCTTAAATGTAAGTTAAGTGATTTAAAATTACGATCAACTTTCATCATGTATAACTTTCATAAATTTGAAATATATATAATTTTTTATTTTATAGCTCTCACATTATTTCTCCTTTTTTATTACTTTGTTGCATTTTTTTTATATTTACTTCTATTATTTGCATCTTAAATGTTAAAACCACTAAATAACATAAATATAATATGATATATTTTATTTTTATTATTAAATATTTTAAATAGGTTTATGTTATTTACCAATCTCCAAATCCTCTTAAATGTGAGTTACGTGGTTTAAAAGTAGTTAAAAATATTTTATCTAAGTTATAGATTTTATTTAATTAACTTAATAAATTGCATGCCTATTTTTATCCCTTATTATATTATAAGTGACATATTGTCTCTTCTTTCTAACTGATACTTTGCATGTTTTTTGTGTCTTTTTTCTTTTGTTTTTTCATATCCACTTGTGTTATTTACGACTTAGATTTTAATATCATTAAAAAGTATGGATATAATATAAAAATTTATTTTTATTATTAAATATTTTAAAAAAATTAAAATTTTAATATAAAAAATAGTAATTAAATTAATTATATATTCTATTTTTAATTAAAATATTTAAAATTCAAAATAATATTTATCTATTTTAAATTTATTAACATTTTTATATCAATTTTTAGACGTTGTATTTCATATTAAATATACATTAATGAAATTTTGTCAATGTTTTACAACTTATTTAAAATATTTCTCTTTTTTTTGTCTACTTCATAGCATACTTTTCTTATTTTTTTATCTAACCTATCATTTATAATTCAGACATTAATATTAAAAAAAGTAATACAGATATAATATAATATATTTTTATGATAAAAATATTTTTAATAATTAAAATCAAATTTATATATTTAATTTTTGTTAATAGTTTCTTTATAACTTTGTGTTGACAACTAAAATGTACTCTTTCTCTCTTTTATTAGTATTATTACCACTAAGATTTTTGCTTATGAACACAAATATGTGTGATTAATATGCCAATATTTATAGTTATAGTTTCCTTCTTAAGTTTTTACCATGTAACATGCACAATGCTTATATTTTTTTTCTAAACCTCTATCCATTGATATGTAAAATTTGTCTGAGGGTAATATACTTTTCACTACAATACTTCTATATTTAAAAATAAAGGTCATATTTAGTTATATTATATAGTGATTCAGGTGGATAGGTAAAATTTGTCTGGGGTAATATTCTTTTCACTACAATACTTCTATATTTAAAAATCATATTTAGTTATATTATATAGTGATTCAGGAACATAAAATGAACATTTGGAAATTTTTTTGAATTTGAGTTTTCAATTAGATCCTTATGAGAACAATTATTTTTTCTATGAGTAAATATTTCTTGTATTAAACACGATTTAGGTGGTTTAAAATTATATTGATCTTTTACTTCATATATATAAATATATATCATTATTATACAGTATCTATCTACATTCATTAAAAGAAGTCTCTTTAAACCAAATTATTCTTTAAATATGATTCACAAATAAACTAGAAGTAGAACAAATTGTGAGAGTTACCATTTGTTTAGTTTCCACCTTTCATTTTCATTTAGTTAAAAATTCAAATTGTGAAAAATTTATGATTGGCAATAAAAATTTATTTATTTATTATGCATTTAATTTATTTAAATAAAGTGATATACCTCCTAAAAAGTTATAATTTATAAATTAAATGTATGGTTATAAAATATTTATAATAAATTAGATTCCAACATTTTTATAATATTTTTTATTTTTATAATATGGAAACTCATTTAAAATTTATTTGTATAAATGATTTTTAATTTAGATGGAAGTTAATTTATAATTTGTGCATCACATGGACTTAGAAACTAGTTCATTATTAAAAGAGATATTGATAAACTACTTTTAAAATAAAAAGCTATATTTAATCCATTAATTTTCATCCAAATTTTAATCTTATGTTCTAAAATTTATTTAGAGTAAATTAGCCCTTGAATTTTATAAAAGCACACAATATTACTTAATTGACTAATGCTGTTAGGTTTTTTTTAATGGGGTTACATGAGATCCGACTTAACATACTACATGACACAAAAGTTGTATTTTCATAATTTCATGATGTAAAGGCATTTTTTATTTTCTAATACTGAAGTTTCAATTTTATCTCCTAAATTTTATTTAATCCAAATTTACCATTTAACTTAAGTATCTTTACATTGAGAAGGATTTGTTGAATTCTGTAATTTTTTATTCTGTGACTACATCTGTTGTAAATATCTGAAAATAATTTGGAGCAGTGCCACAATGGACGCAATGCTTTCAATGATGCCAAAAGTTGCACTGGATCTTTTTAATCTATTTGTTATGATATCTATCTCTGTGTCAACAATGTAGCATTCAAACATGCAGTTTTCTGAGCCTTAATTCTTTGCCTCCTATGCCTTCTTCTTCTTTTTTTTAATTTTTAAACCCCTCTTCTGAATGAAGGTTCTTTAACGATCTCCGTCCATATGCTCTGGTCCATTTTGTACCTTGCATAGCGATTCCTCTCATGGCCATTTTGTTGCCACCAATGTACACACATTCAACACATTGGCTCTGGGCTGCAGGTTTGGCCTTTTTAATTTATAAGCCTTTTATGTTCATTCTTCCATCCTACCATGCTCAGTTAGTTTTGATCAAAATCTTTGCAGGATTTCATCTTTTAGCTAAGGTGCTAGAAGACAAAGAATTCCTAATTATTTGACAATTTATCATGCACCCTTTTGCTGGTTGCCGAGTCCTGATTCCTTTGTTTCCTTATTATTAACTTTTTCACAAAGAATTTGTGTTGTTATCTTCTTTGCAATTACTGGCTAATATTCACATATGTTGAAAGCATTACCAAATTGACAATTCCTTTCCTAAAAACTGATTTGCATTTGTAATTTGCATTATCCTAATGTGGCTACAATCTTGATGTCATCTGATAGTTGTGAATCTTGTGATCTGCATGCAGACAAAGTCAGCTCAGAACATGGAGAATTTCATGGACAAAGATCAGAACAGGCAACTCTACTGCAGATAGCGATTGGCACTTTACTGTACGGGATGTGGAATCCAAGCAGTGTTATTGGTATTTTTTTATTGGCAAAAGGAACAAAAGCTTATACTGGATTGCACAATACTTTGTTAAACTTGAACTTGGACCAAATGGAAAAAAGACTTAAAGTTAATTCATTGTTAATCTAAATTAACTTTATACTATTACCTACTTATATGCTATTATATCAATAAAGATATATTTAAATTTTTTATTGCAATTAAAAATTCAATACTTATACATTTTTAATGATATATTTTTTCCTTATTCACTAGTAGTGTAAAACATTTTATACTAACAGTCAATCAAATTTAAATTCATGGAATAGAACCTCACCATATTAAGGCATTGTTTAGCAATTAGCTGATAACTGTAACGGTTAGCTGATTCAATTAGCTGTTAGCTGATGGTTAATTGTGTTAACTAATTTAACTAACTGATTGTATTAGCTATTTGAATAAAAATATTTAGTAAAATCAGTTGTTTATGATTCGCTATTTGTATATAAAATGATAAATAAGAATATAAATATATTTTATGAATTATTTTAATATTTTTTATTTTAATATTTTAAATTTTATATATTATTTAATAAATTAAATTTCTTATAAATAATATATTATAATAATTTATTATAAATTAAATATTTTTTAAAATTAAATTAATATAATTTTTATAACAAATAAATTTACCAATTAAAACACAAATTAGATACACGTGACAGTTGCTCCAATCTTGCATATTTAACTTTGTGACACAACATGCAAAACTAGCAAAAGCAGCAAACAACCAGAACAACAGAACCGCAGAAACAAAAGGGTAATTCAGTCCACAAGACAAAACGCTAAAATAAAAGTTACAAATTGTAACATTTTGTATTTCAGCGTTTTGAAACACAACAGCTATTTGTAACAACTATTTGCCAAACGAATAAATTAGCTGATTCCATAAGTCGAATAGTTAAATATAGTCAAATCAACAAAATGTCATGTAATAAGTTGTTTACTAAACAAGCCCTAAATTTTAGAAGTGTAAAATTTACTATTAAATATAGTTTTTGTTTTATACATTTCCTTGTTCTTATTATACATAGGAACTAGGAAGAAATATTGATATAATTGTTTAGAATATAATGTTTTCAAGATTAACTCATCTTTTTATGACCCATTCTAAGTCTATTATAATAAATGTATTTGCCACCTTTTAGAAAAAAATCAATGTTTCTTATATAAATGTCTTGGCTAAAAGAAAGAGAAAATGAGAAGAAAAGATATAATTATTTAGTCTATATAATTCCTTATCCATATTATACGTAGGAATTAGGAAGAATTATTGATATAACTGTTCAAAATATAATATTTTCAAGATTGATTCATTTATCCATGACCCAATTCAAGTCTATCATAGTCAATATATTCACCACCTCTTGGAAAAATCAATGTTTCTTATACTAATGTCTTGGTTGAAAGAAAGAAAAGACAAAAAGAAAAAATATAAATACATTCTCTTTGATTCGCTCTCTTCTCACTTCCTTCTTTACAAAAACCTAAAATGTATACTTCCTTCTTTTTACAAACCTAAAAGGCACTGAAAAAATTTAAAACCCTAATTTGTATAAAGAAGCTTTAATGTATATTTTGTTTATTTGTTTATGTGAGTTATATGCTTTCCTATATTGTATATCATGTTAATATATTTATGAGTTACATGCTTTCTTTTCTCACTCCTGTTTCGAATGTGAATTCACTATTTCTTATTTTTTTGATCATATTGTCATGTCAGATAGAGTTGATGGGCTACTATGTGCACTTGTTTCTTAGTTGTGAATTATGAGATGTTTGAGTCATGTCACTAGCTTACATGCTTATATCTATTTGAAAGGACACATTATTTTCATTATCAAAATTTTATATGCATTTCTACTAGCCACTCTGTTTGATGGATTACAATCTTTCTTAAAGAGATGCTTTAACATTTAGGAGTTAGATGACTTGTTGCCTATCAATCTAATTGGATTTAACTGTAATCTCAACTTTGATATGTCATTGACATCCTATCTAGTAAGATTGGGAACCTCTCCTTTTTACAATTTTCATTATAAAAAAATTCATATATTTTATTTATTTATTTTTAAATAGATTTGCTATAAAACAAATTAAGTTCACAATCTACGAGGAAAGAATAACATAAATTTTGACACATACACATGCATTATTGGCAAAAAGAGAGAGAGACTTAGATATAAATTTTTGACGGTCTAATTATATCTAGTTCCTCCGTTGACGTTTGAGGTTTTCTTGATCCTTGACAAGAAAAGCTTCGCAAATTCAGAATCCACATTAAAAGCTACCTCTTGCACTACAAGAGATATAGCAGCCTATATTGATCCCTCACCAACAAGTTCTTCAAATGCAGGCTTACAATCAAATTAACCAAAAAGCTGGACAACAAAATTAGTTAAATACTTCCAAATATTTTATAAAATATAAGTGTGCATTTATATCTCCATGCATTATATATATATAGTGTCATAATATCATATCAAAGATATTGAAAATCATTTTAAAAATGACAAATCTAAATTTCAATAATAGAAAATTTTAATTATAAATGTCTAAATGTCTAATACTAACAGCGAGCTATAATACAATTATTTTTTGGTTATGCTATTTCATAGAGAGAGAAATATAAGATTTTTGTAGGTTCTATTACATATAAAAATACATATCATGAATTTTTCTGCACATAAAAATCCCGTATATATCTTTCTCCAACCTTATTAAAATATGACAAAAAGAAAATGAAAAGATTCAAATTTAATATATATCAATTTTACTATAGACATAGTCGAGAGAGTCAAACCCATATATATTTGATAGTATCTTACTAAAAAAAGTTATTATATGTTCAATAGTATCTTATTATTAACTTTCTTAAATTTAGATAATAATTTTCTTAAATTCGAATAGCAACTTATAATAAGAATTTTGAAATATTTCTCACTTTTATTTGAAAAAGTTATTATTTGAATTTAGAAAAATTATTATCGAATGTGTATAAATGTGATCCCACCTAGCCAACTTTAATTTTTTATTTCAATATGTACACACACTGAATGAGATAGTAAAATAAATTTCTAGAGATAGTAACACTTACTTTCTAGTGGTAAGAATTGAGAAATATTCCATTCCTTCATGACCTACAATTTCTACAATCACAAAGAAACGAGGCACAACAAGCAAATCACCCGCCTTAACTTTGGCATCCAACACAAGCTTCCCATTCAACCCCACAATTTCAACCTTACCACCTCCTCTTACAATATAAATCACTTGAATTGCTGGGTTGGCTGCAAAAACTGGTGCCTTAGTGCCATCTGGCTCAAGTTTCACCCTTATAACACTCAAACCAACTTGACCTAAAAAAAGGAAGTTTGTTTGAGTTATAGTTGTCACAAAACCACCATCTTTCACACCATAATCAGGGTGTACATCATCTATATTATAGGCAAGTTTTTAGGTCATGTCCATTTGAGGGGCAGGCACTTTTTGACCTTTTGGCAGCTTAATTATTAAAGTCTCAGTTTGGGATTTTGTTAGCTTGTTTGCTTCATCTTTGTTCAAATTGTAAGCTTTGGTCGTGACCTCAGCCGAAAAGCCTCCCAAGAGGCCGTGGGTTCCAGTAAGAAAAAAATAGGTGATTTGGCCTGCGATATGTGCCTTGGTGGTTTCACCAAGAAAAGTTAGGGTAAGGTCAGATCCTCCATTGGTAAACCACCATGAGAATGTTCCAAGAGGCACTGGGATTAGATCCCCCTTTTTGAGCTTCAAAACCACCTCTTTTGTTGTGTTGGGAAGTACCATTCCTATTACTCCATCAATCCCTGCAAGTGGCATCTATAGAAAATATATTGATAAAAGTTTTGGAGGAATTGTTATGGGCAATATGTTAGGCTTTTTGGCCAATTTGTATTAACTTTCATTCATCTTTCAAACTTATTCTTGAAATGTTCCACTTTTAATTATGTTGATTCTTTTTTTAATCATCATTTAGAACTTCACCACATGGCATGGTTAAGTTAGGCTAAAATTGATTACACAATGATTAAAAATAATTGTACATTCTAATTATAATATGTATCTTTATTCTCATCTAATAAAAGGAAAATAATTATAATTTTTAATATTTTAAAAATTAAAAAGTACAATTTTTAGTATACATATAGGTTTTACAAACCTGATTTATAACTAATAAGTGGTTATTTTCCATTAAGTGGAAGTAAGAACACAAGTTATAATTAGGAGAAATTATTGTATACTCAAAATATAACAGGCATCTTTACTCTTGACCAATGGAAAAAAAATTCAATTTCCAATGCATTGAATTGAAAATTATAATTTTCAATGTATGTGAGTTCCACAAAACTAACAACTAGCTTCTCCATTAATTAAGAATAATGACATGTGTGTTATAACTAGAATATATAAGAATTTTTTTATAATTAAAATATTTAAGTATTCGTTTTAATTTAATTCATACTGTGTTACATAGGCATATATATAACTCTACAAAATTTACATGTAGCACCCTAATAGGAAGAGTGAGGGAAAGGAGAAAGAGGAGGCAGAGGAAGAGAAGGCATGTCAAGAGAAGTTACCTTGAAGAACGTAGCCAACTTTGGAGGCATCTGCATAGTGGGGAAAAGCAAAGCCGCCAGGTTGAAGAACGTTGCTCTTTGCAAGCATTGCAAATTCCTTACTTGACCGTATATAGAATGCTCCATCTTCTCCTTCTACCATGGCTTTCCCTCTCCTCGGTTTTAAGTCGAACTCCATTGATAATTATGAAGACACATGTAAGATGAGATTCCACAATGTGAGAAGGAGCAAGAAGGCTTTTACAGGCAGTACAAGTGAATGGAGTCATAGGTCGTTAATTAATTTGTGTAATTATACACTAAATATCAAATATGTGCTTCTATTTGTGCACATTTTCAAATGATGAGTTGATCATTAGAAAAGGATTCCCTGGACAATGCCAACACGTATTCCTTATCGTCCAAGGAACCTTCGCATTATTTTTTGAAATATTTTAAGATGTTAAACACACATATTTTGTCTAAAATTAAATAAAATATACTAAAAAATATTCATATTTTTAGCAATGTCTTTAAGTTAGTATTCCTTCAATATATTTTTATGAGAAAAGTGAATATTTTACATTAATTAAATGAATGTTTTAATAATATAAATTAATTATTTTATCCATCTTTTTAATTTTTATTATCTTATTTCATTATCACATATTGTTATAAATTACTATTTGCTACTATCACTATTATTGATCATCATTCATTACTCATTATATCATTCATCAATGTTTACCATAAACCACCATCGCAACTATTGTTGATTGCTATATGTTATTGCCTATTATTCTAAATTATCTTCCGTTGTCACCTACCATCCATTACAATTAAACCTGCCCCATTATGATTTATTATATTCACTACTGTAGAGCCACTATAAATTGTGATTGACCATTTAATTATTAATTAAAATATTTTTATAATTTAATAATATTTTTAAATATATAAATTAATTAAAGTAACATTCTTAAAAATATTATGATTCATTTGACTGTATGATTCCATAACTAAATGTTATTTTAAGACTTAAGGGACTTTAGACCCAAACTATTAAAATTCCAAATTTTGCCTTGTGTTTTTATTGAAATTATTATATTTTATCTATATAACTCTCCAAAAATTTTAAACTTTCACACATATCTTTAATTATTTATTGGTTAATTCCACACACTATCATACACCCTTTATTTTTACTTATTTTCATCGATCTGATATTAAACATTGCAAGTTTCTGTTATAGAAGTTGCAAAACGTATTACTTATAATCTGACTAATTTATTAACTTGCTTTTCCTTTATTTTATTTTTGATTTGACATTTCAATTAATATTTAATTTCACATTTGATTTAATATTTAATTATAAAAAATAATATTTTTTAAAGTACTTACAACTCCTTATATAAAGCATATAACAAAATCATACTCTTATATGTTACTTTATATACTTCTTATGAATTCAAAACTTACATCATAATTCATAAATATAGTGTCATCTTATACATATAATCCATAATATTATGTAATTATATCATAAATCATGAAACAAACTCATTATATACAATACTTTTCATATTTTCATGCAATTACAAAATTTATATTATCACTTGCAAAACTAATAACATTAAAGATAATTATCATGCAAATTATAACATAAATCATAAACCCCATACATTAACTCCTAAATTCATAGTTTCATACAAATTATCTATAAAATTATGTTTTTAATGTAATATTTCTTATACCTCGTATAAATTGTGGAATTCATCTCACCATTTACGAATATAAAAGTACCTAAACTAGCCGTAATGCAAAATATCATGTCTCCCGTGAGACACGTATATGACCTATAACTTCATTCAAATCAATCAAATCAAGCAATAAAGTCATATTGTAACGTAAGACGTCTTTGACAAAATTTGCTATGACTTTCTTCTTTCTTTGCGATCCTCCACATTTCCACGCACAAAAAGATAGTGCTCTGGTAGCTGTAATAATTAACTGATTCAATTAATTATTAATTAATAATTTATTATATTAATTAATTTAATTAATTAATTATATTAATTATTTAAATAAAAATATTTAATAAAATTAATTATTTATAATTAATTATTTATATATAAAATAATATATAAATATATGAGTATATTTTATAAATTATTTGAATATTTTTTATTTTAATATTTTAAATTTTATATATTAGTTAGTATATTAATTATAATTTATATAATTTATTATTAAATTATTAGATATTTTTAAATTAAATAATTTTTAAAATTATTATAATTTATTATTAAATTATTAGATATTTTTAAAATTAAATAGTTTTTATCAATAATATTATATATTTATTTATTAAATAATTTTTAAAATTATTATAATTTATTATATATATTATAAATAATATATTATTATATATTAAATATTTTTTAAAATTAAATTAATATACTTTTTATAATTACTAAACTTTTTAAGAATTTTTAAAAAAGATAAAATGAAAAATATGAACATTTATTAGGGTATTTTCATCATTTTTCTAAATAAGCTGATTGAAAATGCTGCCTCCCTCAATGTTTTCAATTTCAATGTTTTAAGGGTAATCAGCTGATTATCAAATACTAAAATCAGCTGATTACCAAATACTAAAATTAACTGATTGCCAAATCAATCAACTGATTTTGATCAAACCAACTAACAGCCATTTAAAAAACTGTTTACCATACACAGCCAATGAATCCTCTTCATGTAGAACCGGCAAACACTGAACAGGAATAAACGGGGAACCGCGAGCCAAATTGGAAATCCCCACAACATGTGGAGAAGATAATTTTGAAAAAAAAAATTAACAAAAATCAAGGTTTAATATTGCCACGCGTGCATATGCCACCTTAAACCTTAATTCTTTTTTTGGACCACAAGAATGGAAAAAAAGACAGAAAAATATTACGTCATGCACTTCTCTTCACTTAGGAGTTTCGGTGGGAGGGAAAGAGATTAAAAATTTTAAATAATTTTTTAAGCTTTTTAAAAATTCTTGGCTATCTCTATCTATCCTACTATGAAAGTAGAGTTTTTTAGGCAAAGCTACTGCGTTTTTTTCCCCTCACATGTCAACTTCTTGTTAATTAATTTTCCGCCTAAATGAAGCTTTCTTTTAACTGATTATGGACTGCATTAAGGTGGGCTAATTAAGGCATTTGAAGTTCATTTTTAAAACGAAAACGAATGGCTTTGTGGGCTAAATAACACAATTTCGTGCCCAACTTCTTGACAAAAAAGGATGACTTCTAATATGCATTTTTTCATATTTTTTATTCATTATTTTTTATGCTTTTTATACATTATTTATTTGTTTATTTATATTATTTACAATTCAAATAGATACAATATAATATAAATTTTAATTATAATAATATTTTAAATACATTAAATATTTTATTTTACTATATTTTATTATTTTTAACTCTTTGTCATTTTATAACTCATACATTATTTCTTTTCTTTATATTATTCACATTTTATACTTTTCTATTTTTTATATCCACTTTTGTTATATTAATATTAGTAAGTAATATAAATATAATATGACATATTTTATTTTTAAATTTTCTAAAAATATTATAAATAAGTTGAAATTTTAATATAGAAATTATTAATTGAATTTATTAATTGTATGTTTTATTTTTAATAACAATATTTGAATATAAATATTAAATTATTTTTTATTTAAATTTTATCAATATTATTTTGATATCAAATTTTAAATATTATATGATAAATTAAATACACATTATTTAATATTTTATCAAGGTTTTATAATATACGTACTATTTCTCTTCTTTTATCTAATCAATTGTATACTTTTCTTTTTTTTTTCCTTTTTTCTGTTCCTTCCTGATATTTATAGTTCAATTGCTAATATTGCTAACAGATATAACATATTTTAATTTATTTTTATTATTAAAATAATTTAAATAAGTGAAATATTTTATTTAATTGAATTTATTTATTATATATTCTCCATTTTTATTTATTCTACACCTCATATTATTTCTCTCTTTTTTCTCCTTTGTGTTTTTTTTCTTTTTTAGATGTACTCTTATTATTTACAATTCAAACACTAATATCATTAAATGATATAAATATAATATATTATATTTTATGTTAAAATTATTTAAATATATTAATCATATATTTATTTTTTAAAATTAATATTTAAAATTTTAAATTAAATTTTTAATTTTTTATATCAATTTTAAGTAATATATATCAATTTTAAAAAGTATTAATTAAAATTTTTGTTAAAGCTTCATCGCTCACACACCAATTTTCCTCCTCTTATCAACTATGCTATTTGCTTTTTTATTTCCTATTTATTCATGATATTTAAAATTCAAATGCAATATTACTGAGTTGTATAACTATAATACAATATTTTTAATAAGTTAAAATTTTTATTTGATTGACTTAATTTGCTACATAATCTATTTTTGACTTTTATTATTTTATATTTCACATATTATTTTTTTATTTGCTTCATAGCATTTTTTTATACTTATTTATATTATTTACAATCTAGACACCATTGAATAGTATTGATATAAAATAATATCTATCTTTAATCATAAAAATACTTTAATTGCATTAATTATTTGTACATTTTATTTTTTATTAAAAATATTTGAATATAAAAAATAAATTTAATGTAATTTTTTTCAATATTAATTTTCTTCATACTAAGTACTAATTTGTTTTAATTTAAATATACATCAATTAAAATCTTATCATAATTTTATATTTTACATAGTATTTCTCTTCTTTTTTATCCACTCCGTTACGAGGATTTTGCAATCAAATCCATATAGAATAATCTTTTTTTATTTGTAAGAGCAAATATTTCCTCTCTTAAATGTGATTTAAGTGATTTAAAATTATGATCAACTTTCATCATATGTAATTTTTATAGATTACAGATATATATAATTTTTTATTTTATAGCTTTGACATGATTTCTCTTTTTTTATTACATTGCCGTACGTTCACTCCTCTTTAAATGTTAAAATTACTAAATAATATAAATATAATATAATATATTTTATAAAAAATGAAATGTATTTTATTTTTATTATTAAATATTTTAAATAAATTCATGTTTGCACATAGAAGGTAGGGGATTACCGTCCTCCAAATCCTCAAAAATGTGAGTTAGTTGGTTTAAAAGTAGTTAAAAATATTTTAACAAAGTTAAAGATTTTATTGAATTAACTTAATAAATTATATATCGTATTTTTAACTCTTATTATTTTATAGGTAATATATTGTCTTTTCTTTCTAATTGATACTTTGCATGTTTTTTGTGTCTTTTTTCTTTTGTTTTTTTTATATCCACTTTTGTTATTTACAACTTAAAACTTAATATCATTAAATAGTATGAATTTAATATAAAAATTTATTTTTATTATTAATTTTTTAAATAAATTAAAACTTTAATTTAAAAGGAAGTAATTGAATTAATTATATTATTCTATTTTTAACAAAAAATTTAAAAATTAAAATCATATTTATCTATTTTAAATTAATGAACATTTTTATATCAATTTTTAGGTGCTATATTTCGTATTAAATATATATCAATTGAGGTTTCCTCAATATTTTATAACTCATTTAAAATATTTCTCTTTTTTAGTCTACTTCATAGCATATTTTTCCTATTTTTTCTACCTAACATCTTATGTATAGCTTAAACATTAATATTAAAGAGTAGTATATATAATTAATATATTTTTTATAATAAAATATTTAAATAAGTAAAATCAAATTTTTGTATTTAATTTTTGTCAATATTTTCTTTGTGACTTTGTGTTTGACAACTAAGATACACTGTTTCTCTCTTTTATTAGTATTATTACCACTAAGATTTTTACTTATAAATACATATATGTATGATTAATATGCCTATATTTATAGTTATAGTTTCCTTCTTAAGTTTTTACTTTACAACATGTACAATAATTTTTTTTTTTCTTTTTAGTGAGATACCAAGTGGAGGAATCATTTTGATGATTAGAATATTAATGGATTTCTACCCTCTCAACAAGAGTCATCTTTGATATTTAAACCCTTAACCATTAACAAGTAAGGTTTGTCTAGGATTAGTATACTTTTCACTGCAATACTCCTATATTTAAAAATAAATGTCACATTCAATTATATTATATAATGATTCTTGTACATAAAATGAACATTTGGAAATTTTATTGAATTTGAATTTTTAATTAGATCCTTACGAGAACAATTATTTTTTCATTTTCTCTTATTTTTCTATCTAAACAAGCAAAGAAAAATAATTTTCTATTCATTCAAGTAAGACAAGAATATTTCTCTTTTCTCATTATTTTCTTTTCTCTTATTTTCTTTCTTTTCCCTTTTTCCCCCTCTTTGGATAAAGCAGGAAGTTAGTTATAACAAAATTAATTTTATCCGTTTATTACTTCAACCACAAGAAACAAGATATGCAAGCTGAAATGTTTGATCCAAAATTGAATTTTGCATCCGAGAATCATGAATATCAATCACAACTTTGACTTATTGCAACAACTTCTAAAGATATGCAACCAAAATATTACGACCACAACATCTGTTTGATCGTAAATTTAAACATTGCACATGTTAATTTATTTCCTCTATTTTATGATAAACAAATTATTTTAATTTATATTATACACATTTGCAGATACGAGAAGATTTCAGAGATATGTAAATGTCCAAATAGCACTATTATTAAATCTACCATTTTCTTCTTTTCGACAAATTTTAACACTTTTCAGGAGATTATTAGAATCCTAGCTAGTCATGCTGTCTAAATCAAGCTATATTTTCTAATTTTTAATCACATAATCAATTGAAATTTTTATAGTAGATGCCAAGGATTACTAATTATGACGTTGAAAATACTAAAGAGGCTATGAAGTAGTTATAATGAGTAGAAACTGTGGACGATGTTATCATTTGAACAATTGCAACTCGGCTTGAAGAAACAAATTTGAAAGTTATGGTCGCAGATTGCCTAATTACGAGTAATATCTATGGTAGATAATAAATCAATCTATTAGACCAAAGGTATAAGCTACTGTGTATAGAAGAAAAAATCCAAACTAATAACAACTTACAGGCAAAAAAGGAAAAAACAATTAATGCAGTTGTAAACAATGTCTTATCCCAAACAAAGTTGGAAGAACAGGAAAAACGATTTTCAGTATATCAGTTACAATGTGCTAATCAACAACGTAATCAATCTCCAATACACACTGAGAGGAAGGGAAAACATTACCAAGAATATGTTGGGAGAAAAGGAAAAGCTGATTTCAGGAGGAGATACGTAAATTTATTTTGTATTGAAATAATGGATCCTAGTATTTTTTTTAAAAAAAAAAAAAAAGAGCAGTGAATTCCATAATAAAAATTATATCCTTATCTATTTAAAAATAATAGAAAAAAAAAGAAGAGGATTAAGATCTGGATGAAAGAAGACTGAGATAGTATCCCAAATGGCAATGACAAAATGATGTTAGTTCAAACTAACTTAAAGGAAAAGGTAGAGCCGTGGAAACAATCCGAGTCAAGTCACCCTAAAACTTGTTCCAGAATCACTTATAACCTTTAGCAAAGAATCCTTGCTGTAAAATTTGAAGAACAACTCCAATTAAATGAATCGGTTACTCTTTTTCCACCATAAACTGACAAACAAGAATTTAGGAAATGAAAACCTCCAAGATCAAAATCCTCATTCAAAGACATCAACTTGATTCAAGGAAGCCAGTTATAGGTTATACTTTACACAAACATAAGCTTAGGTGTGTTACATGCAAACAACGAACAACTTAGCAGCCTTCAATTTTCACACATGTAACCCTTGCCTTAATAAAGATTATAACATAGCCAACAGCAGGACGGTCTATTGCCTCTGTCAAAATGAAAAACAGAAATATCTATAAATTAAAGTACCATCAACTTCACATTGTCCAATCTCTCTGTTGATAAAGGCTCAGCCAGAAATTCTTGGAAAATGTTGATGCTAACACATACAAACTTTGTGGCTTGGGTTTTTCTATAATATGACAAGATGCAAAATCTCAACACTACTTGCTTCTTCTTTACTCTGATTCAATTGCAGGCAATAAAGCAGCTATTGAACTTGAATACTGTTTAAGCTGCAGCAAGATATGCACACGATTCCCGTCATTTCTCAGTTGTCATTACAAAATAAGGATGAATGAAACGACAGTCTATTCACAATCAACAAAATGTAAGCGACAAGTATGCATTCAAGATCCTTCCACAGGTAGTTACTGGTTTTTGACCTTAAAGAGAAAGTGAATTACAGAGGAAATGTAGAAGGAAATCAATGTGGAAGTAACTAATATCGGCTAAATTTTGAAACTATCTGCTAATTTTTCATTCAAATTTTCATTTTCTTTCCACGAAGGGAATGCAAGGCGGCATTTTTAAGCTACTTATCCACAAAAGAGAAAGTGATCCACACATATTCTCTTTTTCAAAAAATAGCGACAGCAGCAGCAATTCCACTGTCATGCATCTCTTTTTATTACAACACTTTCCAGTTTCCATTCTAATTGCAAAGGAAAACCCAGGATGTAAAGCCATATTAACAAGTTACTTGAGAAAGGCATGGTCATCAGTGGACAAATGCTTTCCCAAAAAAAAATTAAGGCCATGTACCTGTCTCAGTATCTCTTCACCTTGCCTAACAAACTCTTCCTGTTTAGCTGCTGTAGATTCATTCACTGAAATAATCTTGAGATTCATATCATCCACCTGTCAATTGCAGACAAGAAATACCTCAGTAAGCTTTCATTAAATTGACTTGATTCATAATAAATCATGAGAGATATTACCTCTTCTACCATAGCCTCAATATTTTTTTCTCTTGCTTCCAAAGAATGTCTGATAGACTCCACCTCTGATTTCACACCATTTAGGTCATTAGTTGCTTCCTCCCACTTAATATTTCTTTCTTTTTCCAACTGCTTCCTCAGTTCTTCCAACTGCTCAGCTGGAGAATTGAAAACAGTTTATTTTCTTTTGATAAGGTGAAGGTAAACACAAAAAGCACATATCTGGAAAAGGATACGCTGCATTAGCTTGCACAAGAACCAACCTTTTGCTTGTCTTTCAACCAATTTGGCATCTAGTGACTTGTCCGATACCCCTTCTTCACTCAGTTTAGCTTTTAAATTTTTAATGTCCTTTTCAGTTGATTTAGCAGAATTTACCTAAAAGAGATGCTAATGTCAGATTCAAGGTGTTCTGATTAAACAAAAAAAAAAATTCCACAACCATAGCACATATCAAAACTGAGAGTGCATTCAAGATGTGAGCTTCATTTAAATATGAAAGAAAGAGGCGAGGGGTGGGGTTGTTTCTCTCCGTTGAGAACTCATAGAAACTAATCATACTGATCAATGACAGAACAATAGTAGTAAACAAGCCAAGATATGTTAAAACCTGTTCTTGTATGGCCTGCATCTGAGTGAAGTGCTTCCTCATTTTGTCAAAAACCTGAGAAAGGAAAAAGGATAAGTCGGTGTGAGTTAATTCAGGATCAGACATTTGGAACGTTTTTTATGTCCATCCGTGCATTCACACATCCTTATGTGGCTAGCTTCCAAAATGATGAGTAATGCTTACATTTTTCTGCAAGAATCTATGATCAAAGTCAAATTATTTAACTATTATAATTTATAAAATGAAATCAAGGATTGAACAACAATATCAAAGGAAATTTTGATTTTGTAGTTTAAGTGCAATAAGGGGCATTCTCTGTTGACTATATACTTTTGGCCACATGTCTATCAATAATTCTGCTTGCATATTCTCAACCACAGAAATAAGTCTATCTAGCTGATATCTCCTTTTGGATAAATATGCTATGCAATTCATGGGATGAGGCCCAATATAACTTACAAGTTACAAATGTATCCTCATGTAAGTCTTAACTAAAGTAAACATTCATGGAAGCTAAACTGAGGAAAATGCAAAATAGGACACAAAAGTCCCTGTCAAAATTTATATCTTAAATGTTAAATTGAAGGAAAATAAAGTATAAAATATAGGAATTAAGATGAGAATTATTGTTGAGATGCTAATCTTCATAATAGAACTATAAATAATTATGTAAGAGAATAGTTAAAAAGGCAAATGAAGGCAAGTAAAAAGTTTATTGTATAACTGGATACCTTAGAATAAACCCCAACAAGGGCAGTTTTCTCATGGAATGTTTGCATTGCAGATCTTTCAGCATTCTTTGCCTCCTCTCGAGCTGATTTCTTTTCCTCTAATGCCCTCTTTATGCCAAAGCGAAGAAGAGAACTTATGTGAGTGAAGATACGAAGCATAAATGCTAAAATTCAAGCAAAAGAATCTACAGAGCTGCATTGTTCAAACCGCCAGCATTTCCAAAACTATAATCCATCATGTTGTGGTATTATGAACACAATTAGGTAGCAACAGCAAAATGGGTAAAAAATGGAAGACAATAGCATTTGTGGCTAATTAAGGAGCTCAGCACAAAATCAATACAATTCAATTATGCCTACAGTAGAATTAAACAAAAAAAAATTATCTGATAGCAACCTGCTCTAAAAAAATGATTTGAGCAATTATGTAATAATTAAAATAAGGGGTTTGCTTTGGTACAACTTCCAAAAATGGTTGTACCAATATGAGCTGTTGTGAGTTTTATAAGAAAGTCTCATAAAACTCACAACATTTGTCCATAAATCTCGCAATATGGAATGGTAATCTTGCAACACGAAAACTTGAGGAGCAGTTGCGAGATCTTATGAAAAAATTACAAACTTTGTAAAAAGTGCAAGTTTCATGAGAAAATCACATAAAATTCATAATGGCCATACTGGTACTCCCTATTTTGAGGAAGTACCGAAGAAGTCCCCTTAAAATAATACCTGCAATTTATCAGGGGATTGAACAATTTTTGAACGTAGATTTGCATTTTCTTGAGCACTCTCAATGAGGGTAAACTCAGCATTTGAAATCTGGGAAAGAAGTGGAACATATGAGTAAGAATTATTAGAAATAAACTAATAAGTTAAGGAATAAATACAATAACATGATGATCTGCTGGAAGTGAGAAGGAACCAACAATGACAGGACACAGGAGTAAAAAAACTCAATGACCAAAATGAAACTAAAGCTAGTGACATGAAAACCCCAATATTGTGCCTGAACTGACGGGAAGCAATATTCTCATAAGCTCAACTAAATATAATTGAACTGATCTGCTCAAGCTTATCCAGTTCAAAAATACATTATGAACACTGTTGATTGTTCAAACAAAAACAGAATTTCCCAACTTCAACTTCACAAATTTATTAGATGGAATATCACAAGCTCAACCATGTAAATCCATGTACAATTTCATAGAAGTATTGAGTTCTATACAATTGTTTCTCACAAATATTCTCCAAAACATCCCCAAGACAAAATCCTCAACTCTTGCAGTAGATTCAATGACTCACTACGGCAAGCTTTCATTACTAGTCAAAGCACTACAAGATCTGTTAACAGACAATAAACTGACCTTCTCATCCATTTCCTTACTCTTCTTATCCAATTTTTGATATGAAGCCCTCAGTGACACCTGTTTCTTGTTAAGGGCATCAATGGACTGATGCAGTTTCTTAACTTTCTCATCCACCTCCTGAACGAGAGGTAACTCCCTTTCCCTGGCTTCATTGCACTCAGTTATCTCCGAGTTCAACTGTAATGAGAACAGTCAGTGAGAGCTGGTTCTCATGGAAGTATAAAACCATTCAGGAATCATTAATAACCTGCAAAATCTTCGTCTCCAACTCCCGTTGCTTCTCTTCGAAAAGGTTGACTTCATCTACAATTTCTGTTATAGAATTCATTTTTGCCTCTCTGAGAGTAGGTAGAGAAAAAAGCAAACACATAAGATTGTTGACAACATAAAACTACCGAAAAATAACTAAGTCATTTTGTGCACATAACTGCATTGACACCATATACTAATACATTAGTACATGAAAAAAATGACCGATGTAGGGTTTTAAACAACTAACAAAAAGGGTTAATTTTTTTATGATGTTAATGTAAATTTTAACAAATGGGTAGTTCAAGCACTCAAGAGATAGAGTATATTCATCATAGGATTGCCAATCTTCAAATCTCAAAGTAAATGAGTCAAATATTACAAATTTACAAGTTTACAACACAGATCTCAAAAAAAATTGATAACCTTGTGGTGAAAACATTCGACCACCTAAGCTTGGCTTTTCATAGAATTATCCTTTTCTAATTCCAACACCTAAATATGCAAGCTCCATTCCAAACGAATGACATATTCATTAATCTACTATATACAGGAATTAGCTCATTAGTCGAATGCATTTTCTTCACGTGTAAGTTTGAAAACCTATATAAACTTATTTGTTTCCTGATTTTTTACATTTAGATAAAAATGGTGAAAGTGTGTACCTATGAAGACAGAAATTTAGGATTGCACTAATAAAAAACTCAGTTCTATCAGCATCTGGTGCTAGAAGATCTCTAAGAGTAAATTTCTTTGGGCACTCCACTAAAGCCACCACCTCCTTTATCCTATTGTGTAACTTCATAATCCGGACAGAG
The DNA here is from genome assembly GCA_020226215.1 of Sindora glabra. NCBI lineage: Eukaryota > Viridiplantae > Streptophyta > Magnoliopsida > Fabales > Fabaceae > Sindora > Sindora glabra. Next base: position 15,499,772 of record CM035225.1, on the reverse strand, counting down.
TCACCATGCAACTCTGGGTTCTCAAACTGCTCTAAAGCCGCAAAATCAAGCTGTTCAGTGTCTTCCCTGCCAACTCATTAATCTCGCAGATCAAAATAGAAATTATGCAAGACATTAATAAGATTAAAAACAGGAAAGCGCATAAAATTCTGTGTATACATTTAGTTATTAATTTGGCAAACGGAGGATAAAACTTGACAAAATGACCTGGGATACACTTATCCAATTGAGAAGAAGGCCACTATTCAAATTTCATAAAACCAAATTTTGAAGCTCCAATCATCATCTGCCACCACATGATCATAACAATCCCAAAATAAAGCTATTAATTGTCCCTTTGGGTGCATGATAAAGTTTACGAGGCCGGGCGAGAACAGAACATACAGATTGGTTCAATTCATAATCTTGGGTTACAAATATTTTAGAAGGAATCAATATTCTCACGGTGCCACTTAATACGCTTGAAGTTCCACTCCCTATTTGGTTTTCATTTTCTCCGACTTGAACAGTGCAACTTGCCAAATTTGAAGCACAAATGCACCCACGTTCCAAATTTCAAAATTTTCCTTTATGCCAGTTTTAAAAGCAACCAAACAAGCACAAGACCAAAAATACTGCCTTTAATTGCCAGAGAATCAACTAAATCCAAATTTGTTATGTAAAAACCCAAAGATATACGAAAGTGGGGTGCTAAAATTTTCAAAATTTGACAACTATTAAAGGGATTAAAGAGGAACAGAGATGTTCAAGTTCTTACAGAAAATCGAGATGAATCAGAATGTGAGTGTAGAGTTCCAAGACCAGTTCCCAGTTGGGGCGGCTGAGGTCGTGCTCGGAGACATTGGCAATCTGAAACTGCGCTAAGATTGCAGCAATTTCGGGGCGAGAAAGCCTTGGGTATTCGAACTTCGACATCACTTGGCCGACAGTGGAGGCGAAAGAGAATGAAGAGTTTTTCGAAAGGGAGAAATGGAGGGGAAGGAATTGAACAAATTGAAGAAGAAAAGGGAAAATTCGATTGAGATACCGTTTTTCCCGCGCAGATATGATCCTCCCCAAAACAAAATTTTTTATTTCTTATTTTTAGATAAATCAACAGCTCATTTCTATTGAGATCGAGCTCATTTGTTTCTCACTTATTTCTGTATTTTTAACCAATGTTTGCCAAATTTAATCCGGAATATTTTCAAATTTTTATAGTACACAATATCTCAATACAAAATATTTTTTTGCAAATTTGATTTGATCTTATACAAACTTAAATTTAATTGTATTAGTATTAATTCAAAAATGGAAACCAAATGGATAATATATCAATTCATTTAAAAATTAATATTTAAGAAAAAAAATAGGTTTTTAAGTTTTCAACCAGGCAAATCACTGCAAAAGATTTTAAAAATTTACATGCTTTAATAAAATAAAAATAAAAATTTTTAAAAATTTAATTAATGATTAAAAATATTTTTACAAAAATACAATAAATAATCAAATTTAATATATTAATTTTAATATAAATTTTATTAATTAAACTTATTAAATTAATCAAGAGTGCTAACTCATGTAAATACATTTAATAAATAAATTTATTAAATACAATAAAGTTGCCAAAAAGATTATTTATATTAGAATAGGGTTCAACATTATTTGAATCATTATTAAGCTTTGCACTTTGATGCAATGCAAATTGATAAGTGAGTTTAAATTGTCATCACCCCTAACATTAATTGCATAATTTTTAAAAGAATAAATTACATTTACCTCTCTTGAAATTTAGCATAAGTAAACATAATTTCCCTTTATTTTAATATATAGTTACCTACCTCCCTAGTTATAAACATTCTATATATTTGTCATCCATTTTAGTGACTCACATAGAAGCATGTGATCAATGGAATCTAAGAGTTATCCTCTTAAAATTTTATTACATTTATGCCTTTATTGAATTTCAAGCACTTGAAAGCAAAATTTTAAAATTCTAACCTTGTATAAATTTGCAATAGAAGAAGCAAATAGATGCATCAATTAAGTATTTAATGTGTTTCAGAGATAATTTCTTGGATTAAATTAACTTTGTATTGCAAACAATAAATCAAACAATTTTTTAAATTTCTAGTAACCTATGGATTTGTAATATAATATGTTTTGAAATGTTCAATAAGAGAATAAAAGAAATTTTTTGCTTTAGAAGAAATTTCATATTTTGAAGCATGAAAACTTGAAACAAAAATAATGAAATTGGTGAAAAATTTAACGAAAACTATGAAAGTAGTTAAGAAAATAGAAATGATCCTTTTTAAAATTAAACTAACTTAAATTTTTTTAAATGCAACATAAGAGCAAATTTTAAATAATCAAAGTGACCAATACATAATTGAATGTGATAAACTTATTACCCTAAATGTAACCTTGAAACAAATTATAATCATGTTAGTGATAATTGTTGTAATATCCTCGGGTAATATTTAGAGTTATACTATTAATTATCTTGACATATTTATTATAATTAAAGTAGATAGTCAAATTATTTGTTATTATATCAAGACAAAATCTGAATCTTTTGAATTTCAGATATATGATATTAGCATGGTTTTATATAAAAAAATTGTTATCCAAGCATTATATGAATTTTAAATTTTATTAAAAAAATGAAATGAAATGATGAATTGAACTTTTAAAATAAGAATGAATTGCTAGGATTCTATAGAATCAAGTGGAGGGATGAAATTTAGTCATATTAGACTCTATGGAGCACCACAAAACACCGACTAATAACCCTTAACTTATTTTTTGGCATCTCTCTCTCCTTCCTATTTTTGTTTTTGGCCTTTCTTTTCTAGGCAGCTAGCTCTCTCTTTCCCTTTCTTTTTATTCTTTTTCTCTCACTCCCTTTCCTATTTTTGGCTTCCTTCTTTTCTCTTTCTTTTGCCTACTACCATTTATGGCATTCTTGATGCCATATTGCTACATGCCACCCAACAAAAGTGGCTCCTTGTCTAATTATCATCCACCATAGTATGTAAAGCCTAAACAAATTAATGACAATAGCACATAAAAAAGCTAGAACCCACTTTATTGTTCGATATGATGATAAGTGTAGTTAAATTACTAGATGCACAAGCACAAAGACCAAGGATTGAATCCTTGATGTAATGGAAAGTGTAGAGCCTTTAAAGAATATCGAATGCCACTTAAGTTACAAGCTCTCAGCATCTCTTTTTTTAAATTTATTTATTAAGATCATTAATTCTATAATAAACAATTTAATTGAAACAATTTGTTACAAAAACAATAAGATAAAGATAACCTAGAAAACTTTTTTAGATAAAGTGAATATTACATTTATCAAAGCAATGCAAATATCTTACCAAGATTTACCACCTATTAGCTAACTTTTAAAGTAATGCTATATGTTGTGGATAATACTTTAATTTAACCTTTGCTATATGTAAAAAATGCAACAATTTTTAATATAAATCGTATTATAACTTCTGCACAATACATCACAAAGCATCTTTTAAGCTTTACCCTTTTTGATGCAAAAATATCATGCATACAATTAATAATAGGAATCAGCAAGAAAAAATTATCAAGCCTTATAAGAATGAGAAGTTCAATGTTGCCTTTTGGATTTCAAAATCCAATGTGACATGACCATATTCTAGCTATTGAGATTAATAGAAATGATTATGGGTGTTGATATTAAATGATAGTTTAAGGTAAATTAAAACCAAGAGGGTTGTAAAAAAAAAGAAAGTCACAAATTAAACTTAAGATTAACAATTTCTTTTTTAAAGTGTTCATAAAAATAATATTACCATTAACTTTATCAAGAAACCACAAAAATACAAGATCTTTCCTAGTTCTCTATCTTAACTAGCCTCAATTGATTTCATCAATTTGCTGTGAAAGCTAAATTTGATCATATTTCCCTTATCCTTTGCAAAACTCATGTACAACCTTGATGGAGGTAAACGTCAAGTTTATACAATGCTCTTTGCGATAAGTTATTTCTTAAAATTAATTGTTTTCGTCACAACTGGATGCATGAATACCTTTCTTTTTTTGAATCAAATCAAAAGCTTTTATGCTAATAACTTGTTATGAAAATAAAAGTAAAATATTAAAAAAATAGAAGAAGAAAATAAAATTAAAGAAGGAGTTTCTTTTATTTTTGAATGTATAGAATCCTTCATAAAACATTTAGATAAATAGTCTCAAATAGGGTTGATAATAAGTTAAGTCAAGCTAAGTTAGACTTAACTCAGGCTCAACTTAATTTAATATTATTTAACTCATGACTGACCTAAATTTCATTCAAACTAAATTTTTTTGCTTGAACTTGACTTGAACTAAGCTTACAATTAACTTAGCTCAACTTTATAAACTTAAACTAATGATCAAAAAGTCAAATTGAACTAAATAGTTCAACCAAAGAACTAATAAATTAGACACATGTCTAATCTAACTTATCACTAAAATCGAAAGTTTAAAATCATGTAAAAAAAGTGCTAAACTGACATTAACTGATTAATAAGTATGAACTAGTTATCGTTTTATAATTCCTATAGCTTCAAAATTTCATATTATCATTCCCATTTTATGATGGATATATTTACATCCACCTCTATAATATTTGATATAAACTTTTATTTGGAGAGTTTTTATACCTTTTTATCCTTTTTTAAATGATATTTGTAAATACAATTTATTTCAAAATGAAAATAAGATTAATATTGTTTATCATTAACTTTCATTCATTATTCTATTTTAATTATAATTTAAATTCAAATATAAATATTAAATTATAATTATTATGATTACTATTTTTTCTTTATAACTAATATTTAGAATATATATTACAAAATAATTTCTAATTAATATATATAAATATATTAATTAATCTTAAATTATATATATTATTCAAGTTAACTCATGATACAATCGAGTTGAACATCTCTAAACTTAAGCTTGACTCATTTAATAGATAAGTCAAATTATTCAACTCCTGTATCACTCATTCAACTCATGAGTTTTTAATCTATCGAGTTAAAAATTGAATCGAGTTTCGAGCATTTCGCGATCTAATGCTTTGTTTGGATTGGAGAGAAGTGGGAAGAGAAAGAAATTAGGAAAAAAAGAAGTTGGAGGTGAAAGAAGTGAAAGGAGAAATGAAATTCTTTTGTGTTGTTTGGAATTAGAGAAGTTAGGAGAGAAAGAAATTAGAAGAGAAGTGATTTCTTTTGTTTAGAAAGGGAGAAGTTAAGGGAGAAAGAAGTTAGATTTATATGAAATGATTATTATGCCATTTATGTGTAAAAAATGAATATAGATGTGTATTTTAAAAAGATGAATTCTAAAAAAAATACAAGTTAAATTTCTAAAATAAAATGCAAAGTAAAAATATATCACAAATAAAATATTTTTTAAAATATCTAAAAAAATATTCATACAATATTTCCATAATTCAATTCCATTCTAAATAAATTTGCAAAAAACAAGTTTCACAATCCCCAAATTCTTTTTAATTATAATTTTTATTTTATAAGAAAAATATCCAAGCAATGTGCTCTTCCTCATATGCTACATAAACCTCAACTAAAAATTATATCCCACACATCCATCAAATTCAATAATGCAATATTAAATTTGATTATATCTTAATTTACATAAGAATTTTGTTTCTTATTAAAAAATATTTTTAATAAAAAAGATTATATATATTGATAAATAGGTGATATATTATTTATATTAATAATTGAAAAATAATATAATTGGCTCTAACCCATTTCCAAAGCAACATAATATCAAAGAATACACCTAGGCATCCTCTTTTGATCAACACTTAGTCTAAGCTATTGAAGCTGAACAACTCTCATTTCCAAAAGAGCTTATTCCTCAATGGCGTAAAGATGGATATACCCATATCCATTTTGGTGCTATTAGAGTTGCTCTGACCTTCCTTGGACGAAAAGGATTGCCTATAGTATCTCGAACAACCATTTTAGATATCAAATGTGACCAATACCAGCAAGCCTACCTAGCCACAATTCAGTCTACACTTAATGCAGGAATTGTTTTTCTCACCATCTTCTCTAACTTTAACATGTCCCTTAAAGATCCAACTCTCCCCACCTTCTTAAAAATCCAAGTCCAAATAGTTGGGTGTCCAATGACCTATGAAGCTTATGCTGCTACACTACACACTCAGTTCACTTACCATTTCCAAACTCACTTAATTGATCTTGCTTACCTAAAAGAAAGTGAAAACTCTTTGTACATAACTATTGACCTAAACCAAGATCCCACATGTTACTTTGTTCTTGACAAGCCTCACGAGATGAACTTCTTTCCATTTTTCCTGAAAAATGGGTAACACACTATGAAAGATTCAAATCTTCCTAAGCTCTGCTCCAAATAGCAGAACCATTTTTTCAAGCTAAAGATGATGGATCCATTGAGATAGTCTTCCCAAAATAATCTGTAATGTAAGCTAGTTCAGTAACCTAACAACCTCTACCAACAATGATGATCTCTTATAGTATAAAAGTTCCTATTTTTGCCTTTAATGCTGATGGACAACTAATTTATGAAGCCACCACAAGAAGCAGTCATAAATGGTGTGATCCTGCTACTTGCACTTATGAAGATTGCTTAGCTTGGAGTGATAATGAAGATGATCGCCTTAGCTCCAAGAGAAAGAACAAAAAGAAAAGTTCCCAACAGTTGATAAAAAAAGAATATGAAAAAGGAAATCCCTCCATAGGACTTCTTGGCGAACCATCTGGAAAATTTAATTATTATGTGAAATATTCTGTTCCAAAGAATGAGTCTGTTATTCCTATTTGCATGATGTAGGATAATAACAAATGGAACTTAGAAAAGGATTTTCCTCCGTTACAGTTTGTTTCAAAAGAACAATAAACTTGTAATAACTGGAGAACTAAAAGCAGAATGACTCAATATCCAAACGGATCTCAAAAGCCAAAAGTCACAACTGTTGAGCAAACTTTAAATTGGTAGTCTGAAAATGCTATCTCACAAAATAAATTACTATGTCAGATTGTTAATAATCAATAAGAGCTTGCAAAAAATATTGATCAGTAGTAATCATCGCAGTCAATGCCCATCTAAAAGTTGGAAATGAAGATTCAGTCTCTACACCAAGAACTGATGAACCTTGTATTAACAGGACAGTTTTCTATAATATCTCAAAAGGAAACTGAAATGAAAATCTTGAAAGATCAGCTTAACTCTTTGATAACACCTCATTACTCTCCTTTATAACTTTTGGGATCGAGTCTGCCCTTTATAGCCTAACCATTAACCTTGACCAAAAGCCTATATAACTTAGCCGCCTTCTTGCCTCCAGAATTATTAAATCCAAAATCTCTGCTACCTCCTAAAAATCGGCGACAGATCCAAAATAAAAATAACAAATTGCAGTCCTTAAAGATAATTATCTAGTTAAATTTTAAAACAGAATGACCAATGATAACTCTTCCTCAAATGATGAATTACCTCATTCCCAACCATTGCCCATTTTAATGGTAGGAGGTTCTAATGAAGAAAATTCAAGAGTTTATGATCACCAAGATGAGGAAGAAATGGAAGTTGACAATCCTCCCTCCATTAAAGATGTATTTCCTGATTCAATCAAAGGATTTACCTTTGATGATGTTCCTTCAACTCAATGGAGAGATAAATTCTTAGAATTCTATTCTTGGATGACTGCTATCCAACTAGAACAAAAATGTTCCCATAACCAGCTCTTTCGTGCATTTGCCTCTAGAATGCAAGGCAGGATGAGAGACTACTAGATGAATCTTGGTGAATATCGGCAAATGATTTATTTTAATTCCAATAACATTGATGAATTTCTTGGCTGATTGCATTAAGAATTTTTGGGAGCTACACCTAACTTTAAGGCTCAGGCAAGAAAAGAATTTATATAGATGAGATGTGTTTCCTTTAACAAAAAATATCTACAACAGCACTTTGATGCAATATGAAAAAAATACTATCAGATCCACAACATTAATGAAATTAGCCTTAAATATGTTTTCCTTCAATCATTTCCTGAGCCGCTAAGAAAACAAGTTGAAGTTATTTTTAAAAATTAGGGTCTCAATATGCCAAATGCCTCCCTAGGCAGTTTATATCAAGCTATAATTACTGCCTTTGATCGTCTTTGTAAACAGTGAACCTTTTTTAAATAATTCAATCATTTGAAGTTAGGACCAGCCTGTGGGCAACCTGATTTTATTACAGGTCGTGAATCCATTAAAAAGGATAGATTTTAAAAGTCCAGGCATAAAAAGCCCAATGCCCGCTTCTTTCAAAGGAAAAAGAATAGAGGAAAGCAACATGATGATTCTTACTTCATTTACAAGAAAAAAGGTCATTTTGTTAAACGATGCCCTCGTAGGACATCCCAACAAGTTATCATAGATCAATATTACAATGATGAGGAATCTCTCTATGAAGAAGAAGAAAAGCTTACTCCAAACACCATCTTCTGTATCCGAGAAGACTTTGGTAATGCTGAATCAGAAGATGAAATTTCTTCTGATCCTAAATCAGATTCTTGTTAGATAATACAACTCGAAGACACCCTCCTAGCTGAAGATCAATTTGCAGTCCCACTAGTAAAAGTTGTTGATGTGTGTCCTAGGAACTAATCATATAGATGATTGAAATAATACATAATGTATTATATTTTACTTCAGGTAATGCAATTATTATATTTTATTTTCAATTTTGCACAATTTATAACTTAATATAATAATTGTCCTTGGAATAGTTTTACTATTCTTAAAATGCCCCTAGTCAAGTATTATTACGAAAGGGATAGTAATAGTACATCGGCACTGACATGTATAGTGACTAATGATTATGAATTATGGATATGTGATATCAAATTAATACATGAGTATATTGTTAGTGAACAGATGTACTGGACTGACCCAACATGAGAATACTGCATGGATAAGACTTGTGTCATTAGTAGTTTTCATATGGTTATAATTGCATATAATCCTTTGACCTGAAGTCACTACGGTTCCCTACATGAGGGGTTACTCACTTTAATATTGTCCTATGTCACCTTTAATCAGGATGACAAGTAGAACGTTGATTAGGTGTGTTATGAATCATGCAGAGGGAAGTGAGTGATGTAGATGGAATTTTGTTACTTTTATAAAAAAAGAGATATATCCTTAGGCCCCTTGATTGAGTAAGACTTAGAAATGCATGGCCATACTCAAATGGATCAATATGTGATATTGATAATTTGTTTTGAAGTCTACGCAATATTAAGAAATATAAATTAAACTTTGACGAGGATAACACTCTTCATGCCTCAAGTTCAATTTGGATATTATTATAAAAGGGATTATGATACAAAATATTAATCTTGTATTAGGTGGATGTCGAATCATAGACATTCTTACCACTTAAGTGGCAGTGATGTATTGCTAGATATTGCTCACTGTCTATGGCTCAATAATGAGTCATTATCAACGTAGTAAGAACCTACAGGGTCATACAAAAATAGTAGGATTAAGACAATAATTAATTAAATTAATTATATTAATATCCAATTAATTAAACTTATTTTCGTGCATATATATTATTATATAATAATATATTTTTCACATAATAAATATAATTATTATTATGTGATATTATTTGATATTAAAGTAATATCAAATATTTACGTTATCAGATATTAGATAAATATATTATGAGATAATAATATTTTGATATTTGATAACTATATGCAATTATCTAATATAAGATATTTATATTATGAGATAATATTATTATCTAATATTAGATAAGTAATAGATAAGTCCTATCTCTCCTCATTATCTCTAGGATATGGATAAGATGAGTTGTTAAGTGTGATTAGAATTTTGGAAGCATTATCCTGCTAAGACTAGGATCGTGGCTTGCCTAAGTTCTATAAAAGGGGACTTGAGGGCAACACTTTTAATACACGTTCATAACTTCCATAAAACCCTAAACCACTCAGAAAACATCCAATCCTAAATCCTAGAGAGAAAAATGCATCCTAACAGATTCGCAGAGGGTGAGAGGTCGTTATTCACTCCGTGTGGATATCATAGAGACGCTGTACCTTCCGGCCGGCGTTTGATTCATCCGCTCTTAAGTTTTGATTAGTACCTAGTAGGTAAAGCCTTAATCATTGATTTATGCTTTTTACATGGATCCTAAGTAGAATTTGGATCAAATTTTGAATTTTTGCTGCATGTGATAATCCAAATTCCTAACAAAAGCATCCATACTCATGGATAAATTTGACCGACTAATCAAAGTAGTTGCCTTTTTCGATACTGGAGAAGTCTACTCGATGATCAATCTTGATATCCTACCTCCTTCCCATTGAACAAAGACTTATCAAGATTTCAAAATAGCCAATGGAGAATTAATGGCAATTACAAAGATCTCCAAAACAATATGTTTGAAACTCTTTCCAAGATATGAGATCAAACACAAATTTTATGGCACATTTGGGCCTGGTCGAGATGTTTTCATGGGCTTTGATCTTATTAGCAAATTGTTAAAGGAAAAAGATTGAATCAGGCGGACTTTGTTGGAAAAATCATTTCCAATAGTAGACAAAAATTCCTAATCTCTACTTATGCACAGCTAATTTCTCTATTCTTACTGAAGAAATTATTTAACAATCTTGTGCTAACAGTTATGCTAACTTCCTTCACAAATGCTTAAATCCATTATGGATTAGACAGGAATTCTGTATCCATTTTCCATTAAAAAAATGAGGATATCAATCTAACAAAGGTCACTCATTTTGGGATGCACCCTGATCATCAAAAATTAGTTGAAGAAGAGCTATTTCAGCTCAAACAACAAGGGATAGTTGAAGAAACCAAATCCCCTTGGGCATGCTAAGCTTTCTATGTCAATAAAAGATTTGAGTAAGTGCGAGGAAAATTAATACTCGTAATTGATTATAAGTCACTTAATTTATTTCTTACTGATATCAAGTTTCCTCTCCTAAGAAGAGAAGTCTTACTTCAAAGGCTTCCTAAGGCTAAGATCTTTTCTAAGTTTAACTTAGAAGTAGGATTCTGGCAACTTGGAATTCATCCAGATGAAAGATTTAAAATAACATTTTGTATCCCTAATTTCCATTGTCAATGGATGGTGATGCCATTTGGATTAAAAAATGCTCCCTCATAATTCCAGAAAGCTATGATAAAAAATTTTAACCCCATCTTGCACAGTGCTTTCATCTACATTGATGATATCCTATTGTTCTCCACCTCCCCTAATAATCATCTAGCTCTTTTACAGTAATTCAGTAATCTTGTCAAAAAATATGGAATTATGCTCTCACAAAAGAAAATGGTTATAGCCCAGTTTTCCATAGATTTTCTTGGACTATCCATAAAAAATGGTCAAATATGCCTTCAGCTTTATATTTCTACTAAAATCCAAGAATTTCCTGATGGGCCTTACATGACTAAGCAACTTTAACAGTTTTTAGGCTTGATAAATTATATGAAAGATTTTATACCTAAAATAGCTCTATACAGATCCACCTTATCCTAATTGCTCCAAAAGACTCCCCCAACCTGGTCAGATTTGTATACTAATGCCGTCAATTCACTAAAAAAACTATATACTAATTTGCCAGTCCTCCAAATTCCTACTATTGATGGTAGGCAAATCCTTCAAACAGATGCCATCCAATTTTACTAGGGAGCTATCTTACTTAATGAAAGCAAAAATCAAGCTATTAAGGGATACCAAAGTGGAAAATTCAAAGATGCTGAAATCCATTATCACTCCACTTTTAAAGAAATTCTTGCGGTAAAAAAGGCCATTGAAAAATTCCAATTCCACTTAGTTAGCCGCCACTTCCTAATAGAAATGGATGTGTTTTCATTCCCAATGATGCTAAAACAAAAAAAGACATTAGTACCTTAAACACAATTAATTTGCTAGAAAAATTAGTTTGAACAATGAAAGTTTGATGTTAAACATGTCAAAGGAAAGAGAAATTTCCTTGCAGACTTTCTTTCTAGACCCATAGAGTTTAACCCAAATTCTCTTGACTCTGTTCTTTCAATCTTTATGATTGGAGAACCATCCAATCCACTTCCACTATACCACAATCTCCTACTCCATCTTAAAGAGAATATTCTCAGCCAATGGTTTGAAAAACAAATCATGTTTTATAATGCTATCTGCATTAGAAATCATGGTCAATTAAGCTCCCATATTGTTAATCCTAATTATCCATATTTTACCATTTTTAACCTCACCTACCCCCTAAGTCAATCGAGTAAATATGGATACACTTCGATGAAGATAATGATCAAGAATTATATTATTAGGTGTTATATTAACAAAAATATTGACTTAGCATTACTCAACCTCGATCTCATTAGAAGATTGTCACAGCCCTCTTATTTCTTAATGTGGCTCTCTCTCTTTAAACCACTTCAGCAATGGGTTAACTATTTTATTCAAATCCCTAAATAATATGTCTTAATTAGATTTCATTCCTACTAGTTTCTTATTGAAGATGTTCAGGAAGATCACATAGTTACCTTTTTTCATGAAGAATTCCACCATCAGCATAGGCCTCATTATTTATATCATATTCTGGCTTATTCATTCATGTCTTATAACTTATAGATAGAGATACATACTATTCTCTGTTAAATGAATAATGTTGATCCTAACAATCTCCATCCAGACATCTAGTATATTACCAAATGGCGTGATTGGCATAATAATCTCTTCCCATCTCACTGCCAAGAGCTTTATGATCTGGTTTTCCAACCTTGGTAGAGCCAAAATTCTTACTCGAATAGTGATAATGAATTATGGTATGAAAGAAATTTTGAAAAAGATTCCTCTGAAAACCCATCCAATCCGTAAAATCCAAAAGAGTTTACTTTATACTGTAGAATTACTTTAATTTGTCGAGAATATGCTTTTACTTTGTACTGAAGAATTATTTTAATTTGTTAGGCATTTGCTATTACGTTGTACTGTAGAATTACTTTAATTTGTTAAGAATCTGTTTTGTACTGTAGAATTACTTTAATTTGTCTACTTTGTACTATTGTATCTGCTTGTTTGTATTATAGAAAACTTCTACAAATAGCAATAAGATCTGCTTAATAAGGCAGAGAGAAAAAATTCCAAAGAAAAAAATTCACTAATTTTTCTACAATCGATGAAATACTATTTAGTCAATAAAAATATTCTAACAAACTAGTAAGCTAGATACAGAGATAAAATAATTGATTACTAATATATTGAGTGTATAAATTAATTATACATATGATATAAATTTTTTTAATAATTAATTTTTTTATAAAAAATTAATATTAAAAACATTTGAATGAGAGGAAAATTCATTAATTGTTAATGATCAATTTTTCTCTTAACAAAAAATTTTAATATCAATTCTTAGTTAAAAATGATTATTATTGAAAATTATACCTAATATAAAATTATTTTACATAATTAATTAATAATTATTTATTTAATAATTAATTATTCTACACCAGAGTTATCATCAACAAGAGTTGAATGCTCTGTTTAGTTATTCCTTCTGATAATACGATTCTAGATGTTTCCAACACCAGCTGCAGCAACGGAAAAGAAGCAGTAGAGCTTCTTAGCCACTTCCAATATTTTTAATTAGGTATAGCTCAAGTTCGATCTAGACTGGAGGATACCATACCCAAGATAACAAAAGACATGGCAATCTAAAAACCAGGCGTGTTATCACTGCCAAACACCATCAATGGTAAGCTTCCTCTATTGTCCATCCATGGCAGATCCAGAGAATCACCAGACCATTTTCAAATCGCAGCTGCTGATAAAGACAATCAACAAAATAGGAACAATAAAGCCAACATTTACAAGCACAAAAAATGGGTTAACTAATCTAATTTGAGGATTTGGTAGTGATAGTAGCTTTGGTGAAGGGATAAGAGGTTTTCACCATTATGAGACAGAGCGGAGAGATAAAGACCGACGCTAGAGATGTTGCTCTGATCCAAAAGGCCGATAAATAGATTGGAACATAGAGGAAAGAAGACGAGGGCGGAGGGAGGGTATTATCTAGAAATAAAGAAAAAAATTTACATTTCTCCTCTCTTCTCCCCACTTTTGGAGAGAAGTCTGATGGTGGGCCCTACTTTACTTTTTAACCCCAGACTTCTTTTTCTCCTACTTCTTTCCATGCATCCAAACAAGTAAAGTGGACTATTTCACCCCCCAACTTCTTCTCCCCCACTTCTTTCTTCCTCCATTTCTATCGTTCCAAACAAAAGCTAACTTAACTTATTGCCAACCTTAATCTCAAGACACTAATTGATCAATATTATTAATTCATATAATAATTGATAAGTATTACTAATTGGTGCTTATCATTAATTAATTACAATGAAAGATCAAGTAAATTTTAATTATAAAAACTAATTGATAAATTAAAAATGTGATATAAATATCCATATAAATAAATATTTATAACATTAGAAATAATTATCATTACCAATTGTTATAATTATCACATAGTGTTTAGGGGGTCTATAAATGCTTCAGATTATGAAAGAGTTTTACACATCTAAAAATATAAAAAACTTCTTCTCTAATTTTATTCTCCTACTTTATTTTTTTATTATTCTATTTTTATTTTATAATATGTCATCAACATGAAACTCTTTTGATTTTAGCTTTTAAGTTTAAATAAAAAAAATATTTTTTTATTTCACATTTAGATGGTGCAATATCTAATTTGTTGGTTAATGTTATTTTTTACTATATATCATGATCATTTTAAAGATTTATTTCCTTTGCATATTTTTATAATGTTCATCATAAATTTAGTTATTATATATATATATATATATATATATATATATATATATATATATTCTTTTTGTATAAATCTTCTATTTAGCTACAATAATTATATTATCTATTTGTTGAATGTGTTATTCTTTCATTAGAATTCTTAGAATAAAATGTATAAGATTAGCTTTACTTCATTTAGTTTTTCGGTCCAAATTATTTATTATTCTATAATAGAAGTTAGATGTAATTAACTTAAAAGATGACGTGTTGCGAATTACAAACTTACAAGTGATAATTTGATAACTTTACAAAAGAAACTATGTTAAAAAGAATAAAAAATTGTACCAATAATTACCTAGTTTATGATGGTTCCAATCACAAAGGAGGTCATTAAGCTAAGAATCTTCTCATCTAAGGCATTTTTCTACCTTTATTAAATCATTTTTCATCATACTTTCCAAATATATTGGTGTTAAAATTTAATGAATCCTAAAGATATAATTAAATAAGGAGATAAAGCATCAATGAAAGGTTTTATAAATGAAATAATTTTCTTCCATCACCATCCTCATAAAAGATTAAAAAAAATTGGATATCTTAAAGTTCTATAAATGTAATCTCCTTATCTTTTAAACAAGTTGAAAAGAGATATAATGCTAGTAGATGAAGCAAAATTTCATCTACTACTATTATTATTATTTTATTTTCTTTATTAATTGAACCATAAGGTATCATGTAATTATTTCTTTATTTTTTCATGTTATCATGTGGATAGGCAAAATAGCACATACTTTCATTAAAAAAAATGAGACTTATTCCACTAGTTCTATTGCATTCCTTGAAGTGAATGCCTTATAAAAAAAGGAAGAAAAGTTTAGATATGGATTCGATTATAATCATAACTATATATATGGAAAAAAGCTAAAACTATTTTATGCAATTGTGGTGGTTATAAGGATGGTATAAAGAAGTACAAGATTGGTTTTCATAACTAGAAGTTGAAGAATATAATGAGAAAAACTTATATTATAAGAACTCAAAAAGTTTGAAAGTATATATTATCAATGTGATGTGAAAGGTTATTGGAACTCCTGAAAGTATATGTTGTTAAAGTGGTATGAAAGGCTAATTTTATTGATGAGATTGAAGCTCTTAACCATAAATTTTATGATATAACATATTTTAATGCGGCAATTTTTTTTATACATCCTAAAGAAAGAATTGTTAATTTGATTAGCAATGACAGTGATCAATTTTATTTTCTATTGAATTAATATTTATCTTTTGTAAAAAGTGCAAACCCACCTATGGTTTTAAGTAATGTTTTAAAATTTAATCTAGTTATTAATTAGATAAAATAATTAGGTCAAATTCAAATCGATTTAACTAATTAAACTGTGTAATGAACCAATGCACTTATATATATATATTATAAAGAAATTAAATTTATAATTATCAGTATGTTGTATAACACTTATCATCACTCACTAAAACTACTCCTAAATCCTATTTAATAATGGAGGGTTTAGCACTACATATACATTTTAACAAATACTTAATATGCAAATTGATTCAAGTGACTATAAAGTAAATTGAAAGTTGCTCTAAATATTATGAAATTGAAATTAAAAGGAAAATTGAAGAAGCAAGTCATAATCATAAATAAAAAAAAATTACCTTATGATCGTCGCTTAATGAGATTACGATCTCACATTTATTGTTCATTGCTTATTGTGCTTGCAATATTTACTTCTTTTACACCAAGAGACTAAGAATGAAGAAAAAAAGGTTTAATGGCTAATATGTTGATGAAGAAAATTTTAGATATTAATGAAAAGGAAGGAAAGTGGGTGAGTTATTATTGTTGTGATCACTAAATATTGTTTGTGAGTGAAAGTGATTTTCCTTTTCTCTATGCTTAGGTTGCAATTTTGAATTTGCCTTTAAAATCATTATCGTTTAACTATGGAAAAGTCTAGACTTCAATAGTAACCAATGAAATTATGCTATTGATAGTTTAACTCATTAGCCATCCATTTATTATGATCACAATCAAATAATTTGGATTAGGTTAAAGGTGACCAATAATACAAGTCATCATGGTATTGGAATTCAAAAACCTAACATATTCATGAATTATACTTTAGCCCAAAGTTCATCAATATCAGGCTTTAAAATTTTTTTCTATAAATTAACTTCAAAAAATACCTCTTTCTTAGTTTACTGGCAAATTAACTTTAGATAAAAAAACTATTATCAAAACTTAAAGATGAACTAATTTACATAGATAAAAATTCTTGAATAATAAATAACCTATAAACTTGCCAAAACTAAATACAATATTCATTTCCTAAAATTCATTAAACAAATAGAAATATACTATCATATTCATCATAATAAAAAGGAACTAAAACATGTATTTCATCAAAATAAAAAGAAAACTTGCCAAAACAAATGATATCAACCCTAATTCCATCATTAATTTAATAAACAAAAGAACTGAAACAAATATTCATCATAATAATACATAATAAGGCATTACATATAATTCATGTTAAAGAGTTAACCTATTGACACCCTATTACTCCTATAATTCCTCATCTTCTAGAATTGCATTAAGCACATTACACTTTGATCCTTTCCTCTTGAGATTTATATGAATTGTATTTGTCAAAATCACTAGCATTCTTAAGTAACACTCATTAACATATGCTTCAATAGATGGTGTAGAAACTCTAATCTTTAGCTAAAAAATGCCAAAGAACTTAACCTTATTGACATCACAATTAACAATTCATACTATAACTTGCCTTTAGATTCATTCCTTTACCTAAAATATTCATTCATCTAATTCCTTCCCATTTGCTATAAAGACCTATATAAAATCAAATCATTTCTTTTTATTATATCTTAATTTCAATGCCTACCTATAATTTAAATATAATTAGTGTTTACATATGTTACCTCCTAATGATTCCTTATCGATTCAATCATGGCATTAGAGAAACAACGATCATAGTAAGCAAAAAGTTAATGGCTTAAGCACTAAGGTTTGTAACTATAGGAAAATATCATAATTTCATACTTTTATTAGGTAAAAATAAAACATTATTTAGCTTATAGTAAAGTTCAATTTATATATAAATGTGTCATAATTATGGAAGCACATTGTTATACTATTAATTGCATGATCTTCCATTTTTCTATGGAAGTCTTGAACCTATGGAACTAAATTTTTACTATTAAATTTCTTTATCAGCCAATAAATGAATAAAAGGCTTCTTTGTAAAAAAAAGTCCTTCTCAGCAATATTTTTTCCTTATTTAGCCACAATCTCCAGGTCATGTGGTTAATTCATTTCAATAACCCTAACCATTTGATACCTCTTTAATTATTTAGATGATGCCATATATATTGTTCCATCACATGGAACGCATTCCGCTATAGAAATGGACCTACTCGTGTATATATATATTCTATTATATTTTATGCTTTTCTTTAAAAGAACTGTTACTTTGTCTTGTCTTGGAGAGATATTTTACTTATTATGCTTATGTATGTGGTACATACTACATGAAATAATTTTAAATAAATTATTGATGAAATTTAGTCTAATGCAGCAATTGTAGATTGTAATTATTGGTACATTTGACCATTTAAATAAGTAAAACACCCATATATTCATAGGGTTACATTAATCAAAAGTTAAATAAAGAATTTATGATAAATCAAAATCAAAATAGGGACTTATTACATTAATTATAATTATCAAAGCTTATAAATAATTCAATATTTAAAATTTATTTAAGATTATTCCATGTAATACATGTAGTTAGGAAATTCCATAAATGATTCACATTGTTGAAAACTCAGTGTAGCAGATGAGTGTGAAAGTAAAAAACAATAATTAGTTTCTCTAAAGTTTAAGATTTATTTTAGCATGTAAAATAAGACACCATAACCTTTAATAAAAGAAATCAAGGATTTAAGATTTAATAAATAAGAATTACTTAAAAAAGGTATTTTTTGTCATAAATATTTATTTATATGGATATTTATAAAATAATTTTAATTAATTTATTAGTTATTCTAATTAGAATATACTTAATTTTTTATTATAATTAATTAATAGTACTTATCAATTAATGCTTTAAGTCTATATATATATAGATGTCATATGAAGAATTTTACACATATTTAAATAAGAGTATTAGCACGAGATCATCTAATTTTACTTGCTAAGGGCGATAGGGTTTGATAATTAAGGGTTCTTAACGAGTCGAAAGCCTATCGGCCAAATGAATTGATCTATAGGTTTTTTATGGATCAAACTAAAAAAATTAGGCCCATTAAAAAATGAACATAAATGGGTCGGCCTACACAGGCCCTAAGTGGGTTTACGAGCTTAAACAAACTAAACTTTTTTTTAATTTTTATATTTAATAATTTAAATAATATTAATCTTTAAAAAAGTAATTTATTAATTATTTTTATATTATAATTTAATATAAAATATAATTTAATTATAAAAATAAGTATAAATATTTAAAATAATTAAATATAATAAAAATAAAAATAAATAATAAAATTAATGAATATAAAAATAAACTTTATAAGCATAAAATAAAATAATAAATATAAAAATATAATAAATAATATAAAAATAAAATATGAATTCAAATTAAAAAAAATTGGTCCAATGAGCTTACAGACTAAATCGAGCTCGCTAGAACAAGCCTATTTAAAATAAGCTTTAACAAATTAGGCTTAAATGAATTTCAGCTCGACACATCCATTAAGCATCCCCTATTGATGATGAATTTAGGGTTTCATGTTAGAATCAATCGATTTTTTATTTATAATTTCTAATAATGTTAAAACCTAAGTTGTTACTTATGCTTATAATTACTTCTCATTTTGAGTGGAAGCAGTAACTTATGGCTGATGTTGACTCAAATTCTAGCATGTCACAAAATTTCAAGAAATTGTTAAAAGACAATGTATTGAAATTCTCTGTTGATTTGATTAATAGTTTGTGATGGATCATTAATTGAAACCTATGAAGTATGTTTCTCATTATGGTCTTGTATTACTCTTTTTATTACAAATTGCTTCTCAATTAGAAAATATGCATAGAGTTGCATTTTTATCACAAATAAGTGGTGGAACTCTTTAACATTATCACGAGACATTGAATTTATAGGTTATACTTTCGTCTCTTATTCTTCTAGGGATAGTCACCATATTATATTACTTTTTCTCTTCGTTTAATCTCAATGACATGTTTACACATTATAACATGTTTGAGTTTCAAGGCTTTGTTGAATGAACCTTATTAAAGTTATTTATTATATGGATAATTAAAAGAATAATCATGTCTAATTAGTTATGGATTTATATGATCCATTCTACTTTAAAGTAGGATTGAATTTTACAATGAATGGGATCTACATATTTATACGTTCTATTTCATTATGAAAAAGGCATTCGCATAATCTTCTATTACCTTATAATATGTTTGTGTTATTTTTAAGAGTTATATATAATAAATAAATAAATAAATAAATAAGTTAAGTACGAGTCAAGTTATGTAAAGACTCATTAAATAATTTTTTTTTAATTTTATAAACTTCAAGATAAGTATTTATATTGTCTGTATCTCATATTGTCTTGATTTATTGCTACAGAGTTCACAAAAAAAAATTAATATAAAGATAATTCAACATGTATGCTACAAGATTGTAAAGATACTGATTTTCCTAATTTTATTTAAAGATCTAATCATAAATTGAGACTTGAATTGAAAATAAGAAAATTTGATTTGAGTTCTTTTATATCTTATTTTTTATACATTGGATATTCTTTGATTTTGATAATTTTTGTTATACCTTTAAGAACATTAGGAATAATTAGAATATTTTTATACATGAAAATAATTATTTAATTGTTATGATTGTGTTTAAGAAGAGAATTTTATAGAAAATAATAGGATTTCACAGGTAAGAATAAGAGGGAATGAAATAAATTGAGACTAGTGTAAAATTAGAATTAAGTAAGTATGTGTGGAAAATTTAAGAGCTACGTTTTCAATATGTGTGGAAGATTTAAGAGCTACTTTTTCAATTTTACCTTTAAATCATCATTTATTTTCCAAAAAGCCCTTAAAACCTTAACTCACTTATAACTCCTAACTTAACAAACCATATTTGTTACTCATTATCTTCCCTTTATTTGTCTTCCTTCTCGATTCCTTTATCCTTTTCAATCTCAATAAAGAGCAAACTACATATTTCAAAAAGTTATCGATAACTTTTCTTTAAACAGGGTAAACTCCCCTAATCTAAAGCTTTAAAGGATTCTTTCCTAAATTTTGTTTTAAATAGAGATAATTAAGGATTTTATGCACTTTATCTCAAATTCTTGAATTTGTGAATGAATAGGGTAAATTTGCTACAATTCCAAACCTTCCTCATCTTTTTTATACTTAGATGAATAGGCAATCTAATTAATTTAATTAATTTGTGAGATTGGAATTGATTTCAAACTTGTTAGAGATTTAGTTAATAGGTAATTATGAATGTTTGATTGAGTGGCATGAAAGTTATTTATTATATTTTTTTTTGCTAGAATAGGCTACAAAACCTTTATTTGTATTTGATTTGATGATTAAATAAAGTGTGGGATGATTTGAATTGGAATTTTAAGGTAAAATAACTAAATGAATAGTAAAAACATAAATTTTCTACAGAACTTAAGCTTATAATTAACTATATAGTTAACTATAACTTTAAAAGATAGTTTTTCAATTACAAATAGTTGACTATCCCAAAATAAGGTGTTCTCTAAAGGTCTACAATTGACTTATGTTCCTCTAGAGTTGCTCTAAGGTGGCACATAGTCAATTATAGGGGTTAGATTTTATTTTTAAATCTTTATAATCAATTATATCGATGACTATCACCTTGTTAGTTTTAGTTTTACTCATTTAATAGAATTTTATGATATTGTAATGATATATAAGACTTGTTTGGTATAACAATTAAAATAATTAATTATTGATTGATTTTAATTTGTAATAATCATGATTTTTCTCTCACTAATAGTATAACTTTTGATAATGATTATTTTTCAACAAGATTTCATGGGAATAAATTTAAACATATATACTTTGAAGAATAATTTATATAAGTTTATTTTAAGTTGTAACTAGCTAGTTATGTAAATTTAGAATATTTGGTCCATATAAAATTTGATTTTATATTTACATAATGGTACAATTGTATCATACCTTTTATTAGGATAAATTGCATATATAATTTATTTAGCATATATGAAGTCAGTCACAAATCAATACTTTATAGACATGTGTTATGACTTTTAAGGATGAAATTTTGACGAATTCACATGAATATACTATTACATGTAAAGTTTAATTAGAAGATAATTCATTAAAGGAAAGGGAATGAATTTTATCTTATTAGGGCTTTTATATGCTTACAAAAGGACTATGGTGATATTTGATTATGATAACAAATTTATTCAAATGATCCTTGATAGAATTGTGAGCAAATACACTAACTCAAAGATCTTCAATGATGTTATTAACAAAAGGAGTAAAGTTCATGCTGTATTCTTTTTCTTTGACTATGATTTTTTTTAATAAGTTCTCTTAACAAGGTTTTTAACAAGATATACTATTCATTAAAAGAACAATGTAATTTTTTTTTCTCATTGGAATTTTTTTCCATTAGGTTTTTACTAATAGGAGTTTTAACTGGACATATTCTATACAAAAAGACATCCAAATGGGAGTGTTATAAATATTTATTTATGTGGATATTCATAAGATGTATTTGATTTATCTATTAGTTATTAAATTTAAGATGTATCTAACTTTTGATTGTAATTAACTAGTGATACTTATAAATTAGTACTTTGTGTGTGTATATACAAATATCATATGAATGATACTGCACATTCATAAATAAAAAAAACTTCTTGTATTGTGTTATTATATTATCTTATTCTATTTATCTACTTCTATTTCTCCAGCACTGTGGTTTTAACATTTTTAGGTGTGTTGGGATTTGTTTTTATTTTTATATTTTCAAAAATTATTCTTAAATTCTTTTTAAAATTATTTTTGGATTTAAAAAATAAAAAATAGAGGGTGATTAATATTATAAATAAAAAATATTTTATTTAATTATAAAATCAACATCAAGAACAAAAGAATAAGTTAACAAAATATTTAAAAATTATTTCTATTTTTCTTATTTTTAAGTTATACATTTAGAATTATAATTTTTTTAAAAATATTTGAAAATAAGTTTTCAAACAAATTCTTCTATTTTTAAAATACTAAACAAATATATCGTTTATACTACTTATTCCTTGAATTCTTTCATCAAGTTCACAATATTTTGCTTTGCTTTTTAAAATTTATTTTGCATTTTTGAAGAGTTTGGTAAAAAAAAAAAAAAAAGGCAGAACCAATCATTCAACAACAACAACAACAAAACAGTTTTATCCCTAAACCTTAAAACCAATCATTTGATAATATTTAGTATTTAATATTTAATTATTTTGTGGTGTAAAAGGAGGAAATTGGAGAATTTTAGAGGGTTCTAGTTGGATGGCCAGAAAAATAAAAGAATTAAAAAAAAAAGAACTTGAAATAATAATGGGGGAAGTTGAACGCATCGTTTTAGCTTAGGGTTTGCGGGGGAATTAATTTGAAAAACGTATAAATTTGAGGCTGAAAGAAGTAGATTCAGGTGGCATCTTGCTTTGAATCTTCAGAGACTAGGATGGGGAGAAGAAATGGAGGAGGGAAGTCGCTGCAAGAGATTCTACGTCGTCGTCTTGAGTCCTGCAAGACTAGGTTTTCAACCGTTGATGATGCTATGAATTATCTTCGCTCACACTACCCCGATTACCAGCGAACTAAGCAGCAAACTTTGACTAGGTTTGTTCAACAAGCTCTAGAATCACCGAGACGAAGAAGCAGGCAATTTAACAGAAATCCCAGTGCCCCAATAATCAAAGGTAGTGATGAAGAAGACGGAGAAGGCGAAGAGAGTCAAAGTGCATCACGAAAGAGAAGGAAGAAAATTGACGAAAGCGAAGACAGATTGCAAAAAATGGAAGCTTTGCACGTTAGAAGGATACGGAACGATCAGGTTCGTCCATCGACGTCTTATGCTTCAAATTCTAGTTCATCTTCAGCATCAGGTTCGCAGGAAAGTGATGAAGATGATGAAGGTGGCTCTGTTTCTACTTCGGAGGATGCTATTTATGGGGAGAAACTGAAGCCCCAATTTGACTTGATGAAGGCAATGTTGCGAGCTTCCTATACGGAATCAAAAAATGTGAAACCCTGTGCGGAGGAGAAGAATGTTGAATTGGAGGTGGCGAATGATAGAAAAAGTACTAAGATTGATGCTGTGGACGGTGGTGGGAGTGAGGTGAAATCGGGCCTTGAATCCAGGAGGCAGTTGAAGAGTTCCGTTTCAAATGGTGGTGATGTTGGGGTGAAGGGGAAGGATGGGCCAAAGTTTAAGGATTTGGGTGGGATGAAGGAGGTGTTGGAGGAATTGAAAATGGAGGTGATAGTGCCACTATACCATCCTCAATTGCCAAGACAGTTAGGGGTTAAGCCAATGGCTGGAATTTTGTTGCATGGACCACCTGGGTGTGGGAAAACTAAACTGGCTCATGCCATAGCTAATGAGACTGGTCTCCCATTCTATCAGATATCGGCTACTGAGGTGGTTTCTGGAGTCTCAGGTATTTAATTATTTATTTATTTATAAATCCCTTTTCTGTATTGTGTTCATGCTAATATTTCTGCTTTACTAACTCATTTAAGTATTTTAAGAGGAAGCTTTTATGATTTAATGTTCATTGTTATTACTCCTGTGAGGACGACATGGAGCAGTAACTTAGATATCTGTGTGTTGCGAGTTTAGTAGCTTGATTGATTCGCTTTACTTCCTTTTCTTCTTAAACTAGGGTAGAACAGCCTAGATTGGTAGCTATTTCTTGAATGTTTCATCTCATACTGTCATATGGTTTGTTTATGAAGTCGTTAAAACTCTGGGATTTGTAAGTTGGTTAGTGTTACTCTTAAGTCCTTAGTACATCATCTTTTATTAAAGGAATTTAAATCAGTTAGTTGGAAATTGAAAATTTCATGGGTTTTTTTTCCAAAAAATTAGTATCATTGCTGCTGCTATTATTTGGTTTAATTTCTTTTACTTATGTGTCGTTTTTAATTTTGATCATGAAAACCCTTTAGGTGCATCTGAAGAAAATATTAGAGATCTTTTCTCTAAAGCATATAGGACTGCTCCATCAATTGTCTTCATTGATGAGATTGATGCAATAGCTTCAAAAAGAGAAAATTTACAACGTGAGATGGAGAAACGTATTGTGACACAATTGATGACTAGCATGGATCAGTCACACAGGCTTCTAAAACCAGGTGATAAATCAGAAAGCTCTGATGACAGACCTGGCTATGTTCTTGTAATAGGAGCTACAAATAGGCCTGATGCTGTTGACCCTGCTCTGAGAAGGCCTGGGAGATTTGATAGAGAGATTGTCCTAGGCATTCCTGATGAATGTGCTAGGGAAGAGATTCTTTCTGTTCTTACTTGCAACCTTAAACTTGAGGGTTCATTTGATCTTCGAAAAATAGCCAGGTCTACACCAGGTTTTGTTGGGGCTGATTTGGCTGCTTTGGCAAACAAGGCTGGTAATCTGGCAATGAAGAGAATTATTGATGAAAGGAAACGACAATTATCCCAAGGTCTTAAAGATGAGCATACTGAAGAGTGGTGGAGAGAACCTTGGTTGCCTGAAGAGATGGATAAGCTTGCCATCAAAATGTCCGATTTTGAGGTGCTTGAGATTTATATCTTGGTTTTCTTATTCCTTTTTTCCCTTCTAATCCTCCACTAAAATTTTCTAGATTTATATCACTGATTGTCATATCAATTTATCAATATCATTTATGGATTGCAGGACTCTTTTTTGTATGTTCTGATTTATTGCATTTGAATTTTTTTTTTTTTGTATAAAATAGGTAATGGTTACATTTATCTGGGTATGTTGCAGGAAGCAGTCAAAATGGTTCAACCTTCATCCAGAAGGGAAGGATTCTCTTCCATCCCTAATGTAAAATGGGAAGATGTTGGTGGGCTTGATCTTCTACGACAGGAGTTTGAACGGTATATAGTTAAACGTATAAAATATCCAGAGGATTATGAGGTAATTTTTACATCATATTCTCATCCTAAAACATAAAATCTGCAAAGCTGAGGTGGATTGGTGAATTTGGCAAACTTTGAAATAAGGAAAATTTTTGGGTCTTGGTATTCTCTATTTCAGGGCTTTGGGGTGGATCTTGAGACAGGATTTTTGCTCTATGGACCACCGGGTTGTGGCAAGACACTGATTGCCAAAGCTGTTGCCAATGAAGCAGGAGCTAATTTTATTCATATCAAGGTGTGTCTGAAGTCTTTGCCTCCATTCTCTTACCACTAGCTTAGTTTATCTTATTCTATCCTAAATGAATCATCTCCATAAATTGTCTGAGTGGGTTATCAACTTGTTAGGGTCCTGAGCTTTTAAATAAATATGTTGGAGAAAGTGAGCTAGCAGTTCGAACATTGTTCAGTCGTGCAAGGACATGTTCGCCTTGCATACTTTTCTTTGATGAGGTTTGACCTTTTTCTCTCCATAATAAGATTGAAATGATTGATATATTTATTCTGAGATTATAGTTGAGCAAATTATGCTGACCTCCCTTGAGGTATGATAAAATTGCAGAGACCCATATTGCTTATAAAAGTACACTGACCCCCCTTGCCCTTCTAAAATAAAGGGAGGTTTATGTCATGTGCTAACTAAATATAAGAGATATTTGTGTAGGTTTGGAGAAAAGATAAGTGGGTTTCTGTTAGGTTGAGATTCAATGTATGGAAGGTATTGATAATTTCCAAAACAAGAAGGAGCATCTTTGTAATTTCATTAAACCTTGAGGGGAGGCCAGTGTGATTTACTTTGATTTCATTATTGCCAAATCTTCATCTTGCGCAGATGGTACTATTTTATTTTCCAATTGGAAAAGACAGTATTGCTATTACAATCCTTCTTGTTGTCTTCCAATCTTTCATAACGTACTTGTAATTTATAAAAATTTTCTATTTCAATTCATTCTGGATCTCTGTGTTTTTGTGGTGAAAGATTATTTTGCTTACTCGTCCAACTATCAATATGGCTGGCTTCTATATGTCTTCTTGGTATACAAGTGATGAACAGACTGTTACAGTAAGGCATGCCTAGTTGTTTATATGCTGTCTGTAAGAGTTTTCCTTCCATTTTCAATCATCTGAAGGTGGATGCCTTGACTACAAAACGTGGTAAGGAAGGTGGATGGGTTGTTGAACGACTGTTGAATCAGGTAAGATATTTATTGTTGTCTTTTGGCAAAAAAATAAGAATGCATGCTTATCTTCTATGCGTTTGTTCGAAGGCACTAATCCTTGAAGATTCCAATGTAATTAACATTAATTAGCCAATTATTTGCATTTGCAGTTACTTATTGAATTAGATGGTGCAGAGCAGCGGCGAGGTGTTTTCGTTATTGGTGCTACAAATAGGTAGCATTTTGTCACCATGTCTGATTAGTTACATAAATCCTCATTCCATTTTATTAAATTCAGTTTTTCTTTTGTAGACCTGAGGTGATGGACCGTGCTGTCCTTCGGCCTGGTCGGTTTGGAAAACTTCTTTATGTTCCTCTCCCAACCCCCGATGAGCGAGGTTTGATCTTAAAAGCTCTTTCAAGGAAGAAGCCTGTTGATCCCGGTGTGGATTTGAGCACCATAGGAAGAATGGAAGCTTGTGAAAATCTAAGTGGCGCAGATCTTGCTGCCTTGGTCTGCCTCTACCTTATTTTTATGTTCTCAAATTTTGTACATCTGATATGCTTCGATGTTGCTTGGACCCTGGCATCCTCCTTTACAAGCACCATGTTGTATGCAAATATGGATAATTATTGTTGGGTTTGGGTATAGCCTTGAAAAATCGAGAGCATATTTAGTTGATTTTCTGACTGTATTTTATTATTAATAACCAGATGAATGAAGCAGCAATGGCGGCTCTTGAAGAGAAACTGACATCAACTGAGAAAACAACTGCTACAGTGACTATTAGGGCAAGTCACTTTGAGGTGGCACTGAGTAAAATCTCTCCTTCTGTGTTAGACACGGTATGCTCCATCCTATCACTCATGAACTTGTACCCTTTTGGTCGATTCTTTAAATTAGAAGCTCATATTGGTATTCTTTCTATTTTCTGAGCAGCAAAAACAATATTATCAGCGTTTGTCAGAAAACTTCAAAGCAGCATGAAGAGCATGGCAGTGGCTGGTGTGAAGGAGTACATGACAACATTCTTTCCAGTAATTTAGGGTAGCGATCTTTGTCAGAACCCATTTTGTCTTGCTGTCCTAGGAGATTGTGAACTTTACCGGCGTTCAGGATATTAAAATTTTGGTGAGGATTAGTAACTTGCCGTTCTCCTTTTGAATTGCTTGGAATTCTTGGTTAATACTTTGGATCATCAGGAAGAGCGATTGCTAAGTAAATGCAGATTCGAAACTATTGTGCATGTTGCCTGCTGCGTCTTGTCCCATTCCAAAGTTACGTATAGGAAAGGGGAGCTCAAGGCGTGATGTTTATAATTTTAGCTTCTATACTTTTTTATGATGTCTAAGTTATAGAACAGCTCTGGAAGACCATGAAAAACTAGTAGCCACATAGATGGGTGGCTCAGTTCTTTGGGCTGAAATGTATAACAAATTATCTAAGTAAACCAAAAAATTCCATTGCAAATGCTATTATCAGTAACAGAGTCTGGATGATGCTGTTACAAAGTGCCGTGCACCTACACTCTCTCGCCTTTTTCTAGATGAATGATTCTGAGATATATATATAAAGCTAATCTTGACATATGCATTAATTGACTTTTATTAAATTTAATCCTGTCACAATATATATATGTGTGTGTATTTGTAAAAATCTTCAATTGTGTTATTAAATGACATGTGCATCAACTGACTTATGTTAAAATTACACCTGTCACAATCAGTGGTGGAGCTAGGGGGCTAGGCTTGGCCCTGGCCTCCCTGTTTTTTGAATTTTTATATAATAAATAAGATGAAAAATTATGCGGCTCCCTTTAAGTCTTATAATATTTTCTTTTGGCCATCCTATCTTAATATTTCTCCTTCCGCTACTGATCACAATATTTAGGTTCATATAGCACGATAGCACCTGACTCTTGAAATTATATAGCTTGGATTCGGTCTTTGAAAACAAATAGTGAAAATTTGCTGCAACAAATTGGGAATATGAAAAATAGGATGAGGGAATTGGATGAGGAGTACACGAGTATAGAAACAAAATTTGGCCGGATTCAACTTCAATCATTACAAGTTGTTCAACATCAAGGCATCTGTAATATTTGTGATGGAACATTGTACAAATTTATTTCTACTGAGCAATTTGGAGTATTTATTACTAATGGTACGGGCTATACATAGAGGTGTATATGGATCGGATTATGGACCGGGTTGGATGGGTTAAATAGTAAAAAAA
The DNA here is from genome assembly GCA_020226215.1 of Sindora glabra. Lineage (NCBI taxonomy): Eukaryota > Viridiplantae > Streptophyta > Magnoliopsida > Fabales > Fabaceae > Sindora > Sindora glabra. The sequence goes on along the minus strand of CM035225.1, from coordinate 15,470,235 downwards.
ATTATAACCTAAGTTGGGGCTCAACCTGATTGTGTTTTAAAAAATTTTGGCTCGACCCGGTCCAATTATTAATATGTATGACCTGAAGTCCAGCTCGAATATTCGATTATTTTAATTTTTTTTATTTTTTAAGTAAAAAAATATATATTTAAAGAGATAATATGATACTTAACTATATAAAATATTTAATTATATTAAATTAATTTTTTTATATTAAAAATAATAAGATATAATTATTTTTTTAATATATAATTATATTATAAAAAAATAAATTAATATAATCAAGTTAAGTCAAGCTGAGTCGGACTTTTTTTATTATGGGCATATAAAAAAGCCTAACAGGCCTATCGGATTAAAAAATGAGCTCAAATCTTATATTTTTTTATACTGATCCTAACGGGCTGAGTAAGTCGCCCGGTTCATATACCTCTCTTATACATTGTTAGTTCTTTTTAGTTCTTTTTGAAAGGAAAAGAGTTAGTAAATTCTATTCTAAATGTGTTCTGATAGAAGACACTAGATGTGGTCAAACTCTAGTTATATGAAACTTTGCTTAAGCAAAAATCTCCCTGCCAATTTCCAGCTTTTTCCTTTCTATTTTCCGAAGGACCTCTTTTTAGTGATAGTCGAACTTGACCCCCTTTTTTGTGATAGTTCAGCTATTCTGACTATTACCTCACATTTAATGGTAGTTTGTATTCATGCTTAAAGATTAGTGTTTGGAAGCAAACTGGTCATGCAACCTCTCAAGATATTTAAGTGCATGATGAAAAGTAAGGTTTCATATAACATGACTATGTTCAATACAATACTGACACTTAGAACTTCAAGTGCATAAATCTATAGATTCAAAGGTAGGTCTCCTGTCAAATCCAAGAGATGGGTTGCAAAAATGATATTAGAAGGCATTGAAAATTTGCAAGCAAAGCTTTAAGTTAACTCATCATAAATTTGAAAGAATTCTGTTACAGAGATACACACATAAGTGCAAGTATTTGGAGGAGTTAGTGGAGCAAGTCCAACCACTCGGCCAAAATGGACTTCTAGTTTGAACTTAGTCACTTTTTGTTAAACCACCAGATGAAACAACAGGACTAAATGATGTGATCAACAAGAAGAGAAGAAACTATTGACCTAAAGAAAGCTAAACCAATAATTTACGGAATATTTCATCATGGGAATCCAATCGAGGGTAGAACGAATAGGGTTTGTGAGAGGAGGGCAGTTTAACTACGACATCATCCACTGGGAGTCGGTTTCTATTTTCAATATTTGAGTGAATTTGGTAACTTTTTTCATAAAAATAGATTTGGTGCATTTTTTTAAAAATGTATGAAATAAATTTTAGAAAAGGATAAATATAATTTTTTTATTTGAAACTGTAGATTCTAATTAAAAAAAAAGTGAACTTCAAAGTAAAAATTGTATTCTTATTTTTTTTGAAAATGACAAAAGGAAAAGAAAAAGATTGAATCCTTTTTTTCTTATGTTCCTTAGCCAAGTGTAGATGGATAAGGGTGATATCAAAAGCTACTCTGTTGAAGAAGGTTGCTGATTCATTTGAAGAATGCAATGCTTGCAACAACTTATGGCTGCCGGTCTTCTTGCATTGCCTTTGATTTTTTTAATTTTTTCCCGCTTTCTCGTTAGGTGCAAGAGCCGATTTGATAGGCATCTGTAATTCTATATTTTTCACATCTTCATATAAAAATTTCAACCGGTGCTTAATACACCAAAATTATATAGAAGACAAGTTAAACAATCTGAATCCTAAGTTCGTCCCCCCCCCCCCCCCCCATGTCTGATTCACCTCCACTCACATCAAATACTATTAATATTAATTAGTTTCGAGAAGAATATAGAATAAACTAAAAATATGAATGTGAAAGTAAATTCTTTGTTTAAAAACAAAGGTCATATTTATGTTATTTTTTACACGTAGCCTTGTAGGCTTATCATGGGTTATGTGACAACCGTTTAAAACCAAGTGAAATTATAAGACACAAACTTGGAAATTCTCCAAAACCCATTTCATAGCAATTCATTCGATCTAATTTAAAACTCAGTCTTACACTCACTTATTTCTTTTCATAATATCTCAAACGACTTCCCACGTATCACAATCTAATTCTTACCGTTTTACAAGTTGATTAGTCATGCGACTCATGCCTACTCAAATTCTGGCACATAAACATGAGTTTGCTTAGAGCCTTACACCAGAATGGTGATAATACAACAACTACTTGCCAATCAGATGCATGTGCAACAAGAAAACTTCATTTTCCATTGATCTTCTCAATTACAGTGATAAAACCCTGAGCGCCAAGGTCTCCATTTCCAATAGCGTCCATGCTAGAAAACAGCTGCTTCCTCAAAGATGCCCCGGGCAACACCACAACCTTGTCATCCTCGCCTTTTTCCACGACATCGACTCCCATTCCCAAATCCTTCACCATATACCCTACAGACCCACCTCCCCATTCCCTCCTAATCATCCTCTCCCCAAACAACTCCATAACCTTTGAAGTAGCAGACCCATCTCTGATAGCATCCAGAAACTTCTTCACATCAAGCCCTGCTCTGTCAGCAAACACCAGCGCTTCACTCAAACCGTTCAAATTGGCAGATACGATTATCTGATTAGCTATTTTGCAGCTTTGCCCACATCCTGCTTGACCCATGTAAGTAACCTTACCAAGAATCTCAAACAAGGGCTCTAACCATTTTACCACCGAAAGCTCTCCGGCTGCAAAAATTGCCAACTTCCCATCTCTAGCGCCGATATCGCCGCCCGAAACCGGTGCATCCACAGACCAACACCCTTTGGAGCGTGCTGCTGAAAAAATTTCCTTCGCAAGATCAGGGTGGCTGCTGGTCATGTCCACAGCAACAGAGTTGGGACCAAGACCGGAAAGAACGCCATTAGCATCTAAGACAACTGATCGAACATCTGGTGGGTGACCCACCATTGTGAATACGACGTCGCTGGATTGAGCAACTTCGGCTGGAGAGTTTGCGAGACGAGCACCTTGGGATTGCAAAGGAAGAGACTTTGATGGGTTGCGAGCATAGATTGTGAGGGAGTAGCCGGCAGAGATTAGACGGGAAGCCATGGCAGCACCCATTACGCCTATGCCGATCCATCCGATGCGAGTTCGGGTCGGAGTGATGGGATTTGGATAGGGATTTCCCATGCGAGCAGTGGAGACACCGAGATTGGGGGCTTGCCACTGCCGGTGAGCTGAGCTGAGCTGAGAAGCAAATCAGCGTTGACTTTCGTCTATGAAGAGAATGTCGTCGGACATATAAACGACGTGTCGTTCCATTGTTGAAATTTTTTCTGGGACAAGGTATCATCACTGTCATGACATGAAGGTAGAAACTCAAGTATATCTACTGATTTGGAGAAGAAAGATGCATTTTTACAGTTATTTGAATGATTTATTATATTCTTAGTTAATAGACATTCAAGGAGAATGGATGATTTGAATGTCAATGGAGAAATAGATACATTTTTTTTTTTTTTTAAAGAAGAATGATGCATTTTTACAATTATTTGAATGATTTGTTATATTATTAGTTAATAGGCATTGAATGAGAATGTATCCTTTTCAATTTCTTAAGAAGTGGATGGGGTGGATTTTGAAGGGTAAGGCACAAATTTTATTTTTGTTTGAAATTGTGAGTTTTAATAAAAAAAAAGTAGTAAGATTAAGACTTGTTTGGTATGGTAATGAAAATTGATTGTTGATTGATTATAATATATAATAATTATTATTTTTCTCTTATCAATGGTATGATTTTTAATAATGATTATTTTTTTTAAAAATTGATGTAAAAAATTTTAGTAAAAAATTATGATTAAATAATAAATTATTTTTTATGACTTATTTTTTAATTATAATTTTTTTACTAAAAAATTTTAATTAGTTATTTTAAAAAAATAATTATTAAAAATCATATCATTAATAAAAAAATTATAATTCTTATACATTTCAATCAATTATATTTTTATCATTATATCAAGCAAGCCCTCAATCATATCAAATGGATTTAAATTTTTCTAAAGCCACAAAGAACGGTCGAAGACTATGCGAATCAACTAACTAGGACGAAAAATTATGTAATCACCAAAGTGGTTGAGTTAAATGTGTTGGATTATTATTTCATCCTTATGCTATCAATAACTGTCATTAAAAAAAAAAAAGCCTTTGATGAATGTAGCTTTGAAGGAATTAAAATTCTAAGGGTAGATACCTGACAGTTCCATATAAAGCCCAGACTTTGATTGGAGTTTGATTTTTGAAATTACAGCTCCCTCCATTTGGCGGATTTGTAATAATAAAATCTTTGATCGTGTAATGTTAATAGTTAAATTGTGATGTTTTTGCACATATAACTATTTTAATTAATTGATTGATTTCTAATCGATTAATTTAAAAAAGTTAAAAAATTAATATTTTTAATTAATTGACCTCATATTGTATTGTATACTATACTATATAATAATATATTTATTTGATGCTTTCCCGCCGCCACAGGTGAATCACATTGTTTTTTCTCTTTTAGTAATCAGCACCATGATGTAGTATGTTAACTAAGTTTTTTCCTTCACTCTTACGGAAGCTATTAATTTAAACATAATTTTATATTAATTAATTCATATATTGGAATAATCGAAATAAAATATTACATATATAAGGGATCAAATACCGATTAGATTAGTTTGCGCATAAAAGTGGAAAAAATCATAATCAAGAAGAAAAAATAAAAATCCATTTATTGTGAATGTATGATACATGCCATGTTTGTAGAAGCTAAATATACTCCATTTTAAGATAAAATACTTGTAAAATGTTTATAAGATACAATTTTTTTTTAGAAGAATGATGCATTTTTAAAATTATTTGAATGATTTGTTATATTATTAGTTAATCAACATTGAATGAGAATGAATCCTCTTCAGTTTTTTAAGGAGCGGATGGCGTGGATTTTGAAGTGTAAGATAGAGAGTTTATTTTTGTCTGAAACTGTGAATTTTAATAAAAAAAGCAGCAAGGATTTGTTTGGTATAACAATAATAATTGATTATTAATCAATTATAATCTATAATAATAATAATTTTTTGTTATTAATGATATGACTTTTAATAATAATAATTTTTTAGGAATAATTAGTATAAAGTCTTCTAATGAGAGAAAAATTATGATTAAATAATAAATTAATTTTATGATTTATTTTTTAATCATATTTTTTATTAAAAATCCCTTATCAATTTTCTTTCAAGAAAATTATTATTATTAAAGGTAATATCATTAATAAAAAATTGCAATTATTATATACTTTTATCAATTATATTTTTATTATTATATTAAATAAGCTCACAATCACATCAAATGATTTTAAATTTTTGTAAAGCGATGGAACGGTCAAAGACGATGCGACTAACTAGGAGGAAAAATTATATAATCATTAACTTTGGGTGGATAGAAATTGTGAGAGAAAGGAGTTAATTAGAAGAAAAAAGGAAAGAAAAAGAAATTTTGATTGTTTAAATGATAAGGTGAAATAAGGGAACAAAAGAAATTTGGATACAAATTAAGCATGAATCCCGCAACAATTTTATTCTTCTTATGCATGGAGAGAAGATAGAGGAAAAATGGTGATAAAGGAGTTGGCAAATTAATTTTTTCATAATGCCTTTGATTTTGTAGGAGTTCCAGATGCTTTCTACACAAATTCTCAACTTCTAGTACCAAGTCTACAGGTAAAATTCAATTTCAATAAATTGTGTCCAAAGTAAAAAAAAAATTGATAAAGATTTGGATTTCAATATAAATATTTAAATTTAATTTTATATTATTATAAATTAGTTTTTTTATTACTATTCACTTTTGTGCTACGGTATCATTTGAAAATTGCTAAAATTCTCTTATTGTAAATAAAATTTTTTAATTATTATTATATTTTTAATGATATATTATTTTCATATTCATTAATAGTATAAAATATTTTATATTAACAATGCATCAAATTTTAATTTTAAGAAGAAATGTGTTATGTCAAGAGTCTTTGATTTAAGTGGTATATGAGGTTATTTAAAAATTTTGCATTTCTCTATATCTTGTGTTTGATTTTATGATCTTGCATGTATATATTAAGTGGCTTATCACTCTCATCAATTATAAAAAAAAGAATATGCAATGATAAATATTTTGATTAAAATTTTTTTTATTTATAACTATAACTCAAAATAATTCTTTTAATTTTGCAAAACATTTTATCAATTTTAATAATTACTAATAATTATTTTTAATAATTTTATAACCTCTTTTTTAGAACGTTTGTAACTTTTTTAATAATGTAAGAGTTACTTTTATCCTATTTATTTTAACGATTTCACTACTAATTATAATTTTTTTAATAAAAAATATCACTTATTTTATTAATTTACTCTACATTAAAAATATTTGATCAATTATCACAATATTTATGATATAAGAAATAGATTAAAGATTTAAATTGTATAAATTAGTTTTACACTATCATTTACTTATATATTCCCACATTAATAAAATAGTTAAAATATTCTTAATATTTAATAAAAAATATTAAATTTTTAATGATATATCATTTTCTTATCTACTAATAATATAAAAAATTTTATAGTAAAATCGATAAAATTTAAATTCATAAATTAAATGCCAAATTAAGATTTTTTATTAAATATGACTGAAGGATTTTATTGTTATTTAATTAAATTAACTTTTATTTTTCTTATTTTTTCATTCAACCAAACAAATAAAAAAATTATCTCTTTCTTATTTTCTTTCTTCTCAACTTTCTATCCAATTAAAGACAATAAAAGAAAGTATCTTTTTCTATTTTTTTCTCTTCTTATTTTTTTATCTATTTTCTTTCTTTCTTTATTTCTCCTACAAGTGATTGAATTAAATGTATTAGATCATTATTTCATTCTTATGCGATCAATATCTCCTGTAAAAAACTTTGATGAGGGTAGCCTAAAAGGAATTAAAATTCTAAGGGTAGATACATGATAGTTCCATAGAGCCTAGACTTAGATTGGAGTAAAGGTGTACATGAGTCGGGTCAGACGGGTTTCGAGTCGGGCCATTGGGTCAAATCATATAAAATTAAAGGTTCAAACCCGGTCTGAACCCGGTCTGGCCCGTTTATGTTTTAAAAAAATTTAGCCTGACTCGGCTCGAATTTTAAATTAAAAAGCCTGAAACCCAGCTCGAAAGTTTGAAAACATAATTTTTTTATTTTTAATAAAAAATAAAATTTTAAAATAAAAATATATATATTTAAAGAGATAATATGATATTTAAATATATAAAATATTTAATATGTTAAATTAATATTTTTTATATTAAAAATAATTAGATATAATTATATTTTCTAATATATAATTATATTATTAAAAATAAATTATTATAATCGGACCGGGCCGGGCCGGGCCGGGCCTATCAGGCTTTTTTGCTTTGGCCCAAGCTCGGCCCAATTACTAATCGGACCATAAAAAAAAATTCCATTAGGCCAAGAAAAAGAGTCCAAATACTCTATTTTTCTGAACCGGGCGAGACTATAAAAAAAAGTCCCATCGGGTAAAAAAAAAGAGCCCAAATACACTATTTTTCCGGGTTGGACGAGTCGCCTGACCCATATACACCTCTAGATTGGAGTTTGATTTTTGAAATTATAGTTCACTCCATTTGGCGGATTTGTCATAATAAAATGATTAAAATCTTTAATTACCAAAAAAATGATTAAAATCTTTGATCATGGAAATTTTACCGGGGGAAATATTAGGACATGCAAAGTTTTAGGGAAGATCCATGGTTGGAAAAGAAAGTAGTGAATCATGTAATATTAATTATTAAATTGTGATGTTTTTGCACATATAATTGTTTTAAATATTTAATAAACAATTATTTTAATTAGTTGATTGTCTTCTAATCGATCAATTTAGAAAAAAATTGAGAAACTAATATTTTTAATTAATTGATTTATAAAAAATGGGTAAGAAAAAATACATTATATTGTAAATTGTATAATATATTTATTTGATGCTTTCCTGCCACCACAGGTGAATCACATTGCTTTTTATTTTTCTATGATGAGGTAAATTTCGTTATTTTTCTCTTTTGGGAGTCAACATCATGATGTTATATGTTAACTAAATTTTTTCCTTCAATCTTACCCAAGCTATTAATTTAAACATAATTTTATTAATTCATATATTAGAATAATCGAAATAAAATATTGCAAATATAAGGGATCAAATACTGATTAGATTAGTTTGCACATAAAAGTGGAAAAAAATATAATCAAGAAAAGAAAATAAAAACCATTTATTGTGAATGTATGGTGCATGCCATGTTTGTAGAAACTAAATACACTTCATTTTAAAATAAAATACTTGTAAAATGTTTATAAAATTCCCACTTACTTGAGTGATATCTTTCACATTTTTTCATAATTATACATTTATATTTTTTAATATACAATTTTATGCTGCATCATATCAAAAGTGGTTGTAATACTTGATCCTTCACAATTTACAGATACTTCCCAAAAGAAACTACAAATATTTGTACGTCTAAAGCAACTTTTGGTTTTGTCATGCAAAATTCATGATCAACAGAAATTAAGGTTGAACTTCCCGATGGATCACATCCTTGCATAGTGGCAAGGCAGATGTCATGATAACAAATGAATAGATACGCCATTTTGAGAGATTTTTGCACCCTTTAACTACACTATATATTCTTAATTAGGGGCAAAATTAGAAAAAAAATTTTGGGGATCAAGTAAACATACAAAGTATTATTTTTATATGTTATACATGAACTTAAAAAATAGATATAATTATATTTTATAATTTTTGTTTGACTAAAAGTTAGCAATTTTATCATAGAAAATTATAGGTTTCTAATTTTTTTTAATGCAACATTATCAATAAAATTATAACTTTTTGTGCTTATTATATGTAAAGTTTGTGAAAAATTGCAACTCTTTTACAAAATTTGTATGCAAAATTTAGAGAAATTAAAATTATGAAATATAAGTATTCATGATTCAAATGAAAAGATGATAGAAATCTATGCAATTTTTATATGAATTACAAGTATTCAAATATTATAAATTGTTAATGGTATTATCAATAATTTTTAAATTATATTAGATAATATTTTACGTCAAATTTTTAGTTGGAACACCAATCTTATTTTTTTGGATGGGCTAAATATACAACATGTTTATAAATGTGTAGGAATGCATTGAGCCACACCCCTCAACAAAAAAGGAGAAAAAATTTCAATGTAGTTTCATTCTTACTTTTAATCATACTGTATAGATGAAGGATAATTGTCAATATCTATAATTTTTAATATCATGAAAATTAATTTTTTTTTTAATATGTATGAATTTCACAAAACTAACAAATGAATAATAAAGTTGGTAACTGTTCTTTATTTATTGGGTATGATTAAGGATATGTGATATAACTAGAATTTCTCATCCATCTTTTAATTTGGCGAAAATTGTGCTGCAAAACAGGAATAGCACCTTTCATGACAGAAAGTAATCAGTTCCATGCAAGTTTGGGCTTATGACAACAAATGCAAAGCTATCCAACAATTCATCTTTCTCAAACATGTCCACCATGTTTGAAAGCTCAAACACACTCACATATTTGCCAGCAGCCATAGCATTACTTCTTATCGTACTCTACTTTCACTTGAAATCCAGAAACATCTACCTTCTTGACTAGTCTGCTATTGCCCTCCCGACAACTTGAGGGTTCCACACTCCAATTTCATGGAACTCCGTGTAAGAGGCGGCTTTGACGCTGAAAGCGTAGACTTCGAATTGAAAGTCCTGGAAAGATCAGGCATTGGAGCCGAAGCCTGTATGCCGAGTCCACTTCATGAACTCCCGCCTGACGGGTCATTTAAGCTAGCCAAGGAAGAAATTGAACTCGTCCTTTTCACAATTGTCAACGAGCTCCTGTCAAAACGCAATGTTCATCCCAAGAACATGGACATCCTTGTTTCCAATTGCAGCCTTTTCTGTTCGACACCATCAATTCCATCGATGATCATCAACAAGTTTGGATTTCGGAGCAATATCAAGAGCGCAGGTCTTAGTGGAATGGGATGCAGTGCTGGATTGTTGGCAATAAATGTGGCAAAAGATCTTCTGAGAGTTAATCAGAACTCGCTCTGGTTCTAACCATGGAGGCTGTGACCCCCAGTGGCTATACAGGAAAGGATAAGTCCAAGCTTGTTGCCAACGTGCTTTTCCGGATGGAAGGAGCAGCCATTTTGCTGTCTAGTAGAAAGCAAGACAAGAAAATGGCTAAGTATAAGCTTAATCATCTTGTGAGAACTCACATGGTATCCAACGAGAAGGCATACCAGTCAGTTTATCAAGAGTTGGATGGAGCTGGGAATGTACGGGTTTCGACGTTTCGTTGTCGCGATCACTCTTAAATGTAGCTGCTTCAGCTTTGAGGACGAATATGACTGAATTAGGCCCTCTTGTCTTGCCTTACTCCGAGCAGCTTCATTACGGGTGGTCATGGATTTGCAGCAAAATCCAGGCTCCGGGAATCCAGAAGGATGTCTACGTGCCAAATTTCAAGAAGGCATTCAAGCATTTCTGCATACACGCTGGTGGAAAGACTGTGATAGATGCCATAGAGGAGAGCTTGAAGCTGCAGAAGAAAGATGGAGAAGCATCAAGGATGGCATTGTATAGATTTGGCAATACTTCATCTTCTTCTGTTTGGTATGAGTTGTGCTATTTGGAAGCAAAAGGGAAAGTGAAGAAAGGAGATAGGATTTGGCAAATTGCTTTTGGTAGTGGCTTCAAGTGTAACAGTGCAGTCTGGGAATGCATTTCTGATATTGATCCAAATGCAAGAAATGCATGAAGTGACAGAATCCATTTGTATCCTGTTGAGATACCAGTGTTTGACAGTTAAGAATTTGATGTAGGTCTAAGAAGGATTTCCTACTCTAATAGTTTTAAAATTATTTGGACTTTAATATTTTTATTTTAACTTAACAAGTTACTGCCTGTAATTTTGTAAATTTTTACAATATATGCATAAATTCACTTTTCAGTTTTAGCTTGATGATGCAGAATAATATCCACTTTGTAATTTTATTCTAATTAATTTGTCTTTACCAACACGGAGAGTGGTTATAGCAACGGATAGCGGCCATTCCTTTTCAGATATCTGTTCGGATGCGACAGCTGGTTTTGTGATTAGATGCAAAAGTTAATTCTTTTGTCACAGAAACTAAGCATTGATATATTATCTTCTATAATATGTTGTCACAAGATGTTTAAATTGTTATGGCGTGAACTAATTAGCAGTGACTAGACTTCTAGACTTCTGCAACAGAAGTTGATTACCAACGAAGAATAATTTTCTTTCAACATTGTTCATCTCTCTTTAACCAGTTCAGTAGCATCTTGATGTTCACCATGGAAAAATTTGTTGTCAATAAAACATCAAGAAAAGTTACGACCTTGTCAAAACCAAGCAAAATACAGTGCCGGAAAACTTTTCGAAAACCTGCTCCTATACATCTTTACTAAATTTTTAGCTGTACAAAGGTTTTCAATCAGAATATGCTTCAAGGACAATGGCTTTATGCGTAAGGCATGTGTGTGATAAATTTTAATAATAAAATCTTTCCTAAATCTTTTCCTAACATTTTAAACTTTTGGATAAACTAGCACTTGACAGCATGTCAGTAGTGGCATCGACTTTAGAAACCAAGGAATCAGACAATGTCAACTTGTACCGAAGATTAAGCTCCCAGTAGAATCTAGCAATAGCTCTCAGATAAAAATTCTGCATGCTTTTACTTGGGGATTTTGTTTGCTTTTGCCATCATTTGGTGCTTTGACAAAATCTCAGCTATGAGTTGGCGACCATATAAGTTTGAATTCTTGATGATTAGATTTCTTGTTGATGAATCAATTATGTAACCTTGACTTGGCATCCATCTTAGCAACTGTAAAAGCAAATCTTTCTTTTCAGGCTCTCCTATGTAGCGTGAGACAGCCGTCTCAAATAAATCCTGAGTGATAAAAGTGCAGAATGCGATTAATTAATGAAAGACAATTGGAAGTGATTTATGCAATATGAGTGTTGACGGGGGAGGGAGAGGGAGAGAGCCAATAAACCACTTCACATGTTTACCTGATCAATCTTGTAGCCACAACCATGGAGAGTCTTCATTACATCATTTATCAAATTGACATTGCCTGACTTCATGAATGCAGTTGCAAACTTCTTTCTCACTGGATGAGAAATATATTTTGCATTATCCTGGCCAGAAGAAGATTCATCAGGAGAACTGTGATATAATAAGTTAGATTCAGATTTGTGCATTTTCCAAAACACCGAGCACCTTGACTACTACGTAAGCATCTTTCAAAAGCTTTCCTGCCATGAGAATGTGCAGAATCTTCTCATGGAGTGCCTTGCACATTGTTCTCTTGCTATATTTCAACATATTGTAAACAGAAAATGCTTCTGAATGTGCTCTCATCTTTCCAAGATGATACATTAAAGAGGAGCAGAGTCCCTACAACAAATAAGATGTGTTGATGAAGACAAGTTCAGTCATACTTTAGACTTCATACTACTTCATACTACAATCAGTAAATTGATAAGACCTCTACCTCTGTTGGTTGATATCCTTTACTGTACATGTCTTCCAAGGTGCGATAAGCTAAAGGATACATCTTTTCCTTACAGAAGTATTTGATTAAGATATGAAAGGTATTGTAATCAGGTCTGATTGCTAATTCATCCATCTTTCTTAGTGTTTGCATTACACTGTCCATTTCACCTGCTCTGCAGTAAGCACAGAGCATTGTATTCAACATAACCAAATCATATCTGTTAAAGGTAGCTTCAAAATCCTGGGCCAACTGCTTTGCCTCTTCAAAAAGCTTGCCTCGGCAAAATGCTGATATTATGATACTATGAGCATATCCATCTGCATGTAGGAAATTCCATTGTACAGTACTAGCAAATGAAAGATTGACATTCACCATATTCACAGCTAGCATAACTACTAAAAAAATTAAGCAAAAAATGATGAATACACAGAATGAAACTGTCTATATTATTAGTTCAACGGACAGAGGTTCTGGGAGAACTTCAAAAGGTATGTAGAAACAGAACAACTGAGACTTTGCTCATCTATTCCCAGAAATCTTATTGAACAAAGCACCCATAACATATGCAGCAAACAAATTTCATAAAATGAAAACGAGCACTAAAAAAGGCTGAATTGTGCAGATAAAAGGGAATTGCTTTTTCTAGATATTGCATCATATTGCTAAGCTTCATTAAGGTATAGAATAAACAAGACACCCTGAAATAAAGGTATGAATCAAGAGAACTATAAATTTGCATGGGGTAGTAGGTTGTTTCAGTTCCTCAACTGCAAAAATTGAACAAAAAAAGTTTATGCCTTCAGAATGACCAACTGCAAAATTAATATCTGATGCTTAAAAATTGATTTTATTTAGGTTATAAAGTCAAGAGAAAACTCACCAGATCTGACATCTTTTTCCCTCATTTCATCAAAAACCAGTTTAGCTTCTTGCAGATGACCAGCCTTAGCAAGACCATCCATCAATAAACAGTATGGCATCTAAATTTAAATTGCACTTTTTAAGTAAGATGATCAAGAGAGATATCAAATGGTAATAAAAAAACCATATAAATCATGAAACTAATTTTAGTGCATTACCCAAGTAAGAAAGCAACTCTGCTAATATCATAATATGCATAAAATGATTTATTATTCTGTCACTAACATACACAGTAGATGCAATTTCATTTTTTTCCCCCCAAGTTCAAAGGATCTTGTTACCTCATCTGCAGCATATCCCAAAGATTCCAATTCAGTTAGTAATTCTTTGGATTTATCAAACAATCCTCCTCTAACATACACCTTCAATAATGTTGTCAAAATTACCTGCAAACATGTTTGATATATCCTTGAGCCAAATTTAGTGAAGGCTTACTACCCATGTAAAATGTTAGAAAGCAGCATAAAGAAAACATACAAGTATATTGCAATTCAACAATCTAAGTTATGAATGGAAGTAAAATGTGACCCGGCTACTAAACCAGAAAATGATTAATAAATAGGAAAACAAACCTTATTTGGTACTAACCCTGCAGATTTCATATCTTGAATCAAGTCATCAGCCTTTTTATAATCTCCATTCAATGAATAAGCATTGAGCAAAGAGCTGTAGTGATAATCATTTGGAGGGTGACCTTCATCCTTCATCTGGTTAAAATAGTGTTCTGCTTCTTCCCATCTACCATTGGAAGCACACACAGCTAGAAGTGCCCCATAAATTACACCATCCATTTGCAGCTTATTTTTTTGCAAGTCCTGAACCAGTTCTAGTGCTTTAGGATAGCCATCTTTAACTTTATTGCAACCTGCAAGCAACTAAGGATGACAATAGAGAACAGTAAAGTCAGCAACAAAAACTTTTGTTGGTATAAAGGATTTCATGTGGCAAATCATGTTGTGACTAACAAAATCAGTGGAAGTACTCGTACATCCAACAAATATTTATACTGGTACTGTATGTCTTTCATTCCAGGAAAGAAACAGACAGACTGAAACAGGAGGAGAAATATAGCATGCATAGCTTTCCACTGTTATAGTTTATTGGAGAGGGGGAAAAAAGACTCTTTTTGTTGTTCACTGACATTCAAGAAGATAGAAATTATGTAGATTATTGAATGCCCAAAAACCAAGCAACTAAGACACCATGCCAATGTGGGAATATGCTGTTAACATATCAATTATATTGAGACAGATGCAATTCCTTATCAAACAAGTTCAGGTCACATATGCTATGAATCTGTGTCTTACAATACATACTGTGGTATAAGTAACAAGATCCGGCATTAAACCATCTTCCTTCATCTGCTTAAACAATTTGATGCTCATATCATACTTGTGCTTCCTGACCAGACAAGTGAGGATACAATTACAGATAAAGACATTGTTCTTGATTGATTCATCTCGAATGCTACTGTATATTTCTAGGGCTTTTACAGCATCAAGGTTTTTTGCCATGAATTTCATGTAATTCACATAAGATGAGACATCAACCTTCCTCTTTTCTTGCATCCATACGAACAGCTGCAATTATTTGACATCATTTACAGTTATAGAACCACTATAGGAAAGGTAAATGAAGCTGTATATATGCGTTATTGTATAATAGCCTTTAAGTATAATATCCTGAGAGGTTTGTAGTATGACAAGAGGCACCTGAGAAATTGCCTGTAATCTGTTAAGCTTCCCAAAATGGTGTATAATAGCATTTAAGTCTTGCACTTTCAACTTTTCTCCCACCCTGGAGAAGCATATATCATGTGAGTTCCTTGATAATCAAATCAGATGTTTCATTGTCCGTGAGCATCACTCACGTTCAGAAATAAGCGGGGGAAATGATTTAAAATTTTTTAAGAGAATTCAGAAAATATAGTATATCAAGTAAATTAATTCACATTGGCATGCATCAACATTTTTACTGCAAACAAACACTGAAACTTGTTCGTTCAAATTTAAACATTAGCTTGTATGCCTTCCCCCATAGATGAGATTAGTGTAATTCTTCTTAAACAAACAACAATTGTTGCGGATAATAATGTAATCCACATTATAAAAGATACCCAATAGCTCCCATTAAGAATTCCCAACCTAATTCTCAGTCATTTGTCAAAATCAAGAAAAAATTCACAACCCAGAACAAATACCATAAAAAAAACCTCTTCCTTTGTCAAAATAACTAAAAATTATGACCTTGCAAGAATTGAGCCCAAGTCAGAAGACTCCTGAACTTGAAGTATAGCAGCTTGTCTTGGCGAGAAGGACTTAGAGTATGCTCTCTGAATTTTTATCGTGTTTTCCTCTGTACTGGATAATCCGAGCTCAGCATTGATGGTTTGAGGCTCCTCAGTAATGGTAGTGGCTGAGGTGCAAAGAAAGCCACTGGCTCTCGCTGTTGAAGCATACGAAATCGAAAGAGAAGAAATAGGTCGTTGAGGAATTAACAGATTGTTCATCCCAACACCAATTCCAAGTATGGATGTTACCTCCATTTTCACTTTTGCTCTCCAAATGCTGGAATGAGAAGAAGCAGGATAGGGAGAAAATAGTGAATGGGATATTATTCTGTTCGCAGAACCAGAAGATTATTTCTCATGGGCTGGACCTCTGTATAAATAAGGCCTGTCCATATTTTGGGCTCAGATATATAAACAAGGCCCATGTGGCTTCTAGGCGAACGCTGCGAACCTGAATTTCGTCGGGGAAATGGAAATCAAGCAAGAGAAACAAAGCCCCAACAAAAGTTTTTTAGTGCAAATGTAATTGGTTTAACTTTAATCGTTCTATTTTATTTCGTTCGATTTCTGTCATCCTTTATCAATTTTTGTTTGATTTAAAAACCCTCACTTTATTATTTCTCAAATAAATCACAGTTTTTAGAATTTAGGGGCAATAAACTTAAAAAAAATTCAAAATTTCATATTTAATCATTATTAATATAGAAAATACATCAGATAGAAATAGTTATGTGAGGTCAAGAAATTGATAAAAATTAAATAAGAAAAACAAAATTGTACCAATTGAATATAAAAAAAATAAAATAAAATATTTTAAATGTAAATATAATAATTAATTCATCATTTTACAAAGATGATGATTATTATATATTTAAAATTTTATAACTAATACTATTATTTCCGTATTTTTACTTCTCTTATAATTATTTATCCTTATATTCAATTATAATATTAAAATAAATAAAAAATATTTAACTGAATTATCAAATCCCACCTTAGAAATGTCAAATACACATAGAGAGCAAAGCTACGTGTTGCTTTAGGGTAGTTAGTTTGCGAAAATAAAATAACTTGTCCTACGATTACACTAATTTCTTACAAAATATTTATATTTTGGCTCAAAAAATAAAAAAATTAATATAAATTTTTCATGAGTTTTATGCAAGCCTCTCAGAATACATACTTATTTTTTATTATATTCATTCTTTATTGTTTATTTTTAATATTATGAGTAAAAGCGTGGATAAATAATTGTAACAAAAATAAAAATAAAAAATTAATAATATTAATTATAAAATTTTAAAAATATAATAATGAGTAGATTTATAAATAAGAAATTAAGTATTACATTTACTTTTGTTTTAAATTAGAAAAACATAAGTTATATTTTGAAAGAACTAAAGTACATTTAAACATTTTTTAAGGTAGAAGTGATGAGATTAAAACTCTATTTCATATAGATAGTTGATAAATTTATTAATAATTAATAAATTAACTAATAAAAGATAAGTTAACTGATAATTGATAACTTATAACTGATAACTGATAAATTACTTAATTATATAAGAAATATTTCATAAAATTAATTATTGAATTAATTAAAATTATAAAATGATAAAAAAATATATTAATAAAAATAGATATATAAACTAAAACAATTAATATTATTGAAGGATATAAATTATAAATTAATAAAAAGAATGAGGATATGTTTGAAAAAAATTTAAACAATTCATATTAAATTAAAACTTATTTTTTTAATAAGTTGATACATGAAACATTTTTAGAATCTAACTTATGATTTATTAATTTGGTTAATAAATTATAAATTAATTAATTTATTTATTACATGAAATGGTGCCTAATATTTTACCTTGGAATCCTAATTAGACATGAGAATCTGAGATATAAAGGGAAAGAGATTAGTTTTTCTAAAAGTTATTACAATAAATGATATTTGAACCAAAATTGGAAGCTAGAATATTTATATAACATGTTAGAATTATTAAATTGAAATATTTTTAACTATTACATTTTTTGTAGTAATTAATTTTTAATATTAGTTAACAATAATTAATCATATACTTAACCATTTCATTGGATGTAGTTTATTGCGAGGCTTAAAAGTTTATTAGAGAATTTAAACTCAAATCTCCGCAAATCAACGAAAAGGAAAATATTCTATAATTAATGACTTTTGGAAATAACTATAAAAATTTCAATGATAGTTGCACTGTCTATTTTTTGAAGGACATTTTTCGTTGAAAATTTTCTTTTTTTCTTTTTAAATAAAGTTGAAGAGTGTTATATATCTTTATTTGAAAGTGAAGGAAGACATCTGTCTTTTTTAAAAAGGATAGTTTTATAAGGAGTTCAATCTCTGAAAAAAGCTAAACGTTTTTACTATTGAATTGCCATTTTTCAAATCTCAAATCAGGAAAATTAAAATTAAAAATATAAATATCAATATATTAAAATAATTCAATAATAAAAATACTTAACTTTTAGAAAATAAAATTTTCTATTAAACAACTTTTTGCAAAAAAGGAACGTTAATCATTTTCTACTATCTTAATAATAAGAAAAACTATATTCAATGGTTGTATTGATGTACTACTAAATTTGATCATAATTATTGTCTTTAACAATTTATAATTATATTTTTATGAGGATTACTATCTATAATTTCATTCAATTTCTAATTAAGTCCCTACAATTTAAAAAATTTAAATTAAATCTTTATACTTATTTTTTATTTCTAATTAAATGCTTCTTGCCATTTTTCTATTAGATGTTATTAATAATTGTATACGTGGACAATGATCTATGGACAATTTTTGGAGCAGAAGACCAATAACATAATCTTTCTATACAAAAATAAAATAATATCACAAAAATGCCCTAATTTATTCATAGTTATTTGTTATTTAAATATAATTAAAAATTACATGAAAGTTCTCATTAACGGTTATTAAGTCATATCAAGATTCAAAAGAGTATTGTTTATGTAAGTCAATTATTAATAAGATTTAAGAAAAATAATGGAAAGCATCTAAGTAAAATAAAAAAAATTAGTATAAAAATTTAATTAAAAAATTTTAAACTATGTGAACCTAAATTGTTTAAAACTACAAACAATAGGGTAATAATCTAACTTTCTATAAAGATATTTTCCTTAAAACAAAGTTTAGAGAAGTGTCAAAATGGGTTGAGTTTAACAAATTGGCCTAAAACTGGTATAATTTTACCTGACTTGAGACTGGGATTGAGAATGGTATAGAAAATGATAATAGTGGCCCGACTTGGTAGGGAACTGGGATTGATTAACCCGACTTAGTAAGGGATTGAGATTGGGACTAGGACTGGGACTGAGACCGGAACTGAGACTAGTAAATATTAACTCGTCGAGTTATTGGGTTAACTTGTTAGCTTAGTAATAGCAGTAATTAATAAATAAATAATTTATTATTATATATTTAATTTTATATAAATATTAAAATAATAATTTTGATATATTAAAACTATGCTTTAATATATAATATTAAAATTATATATATAAGTAATATTAAATAATTTTTAATATTAAAATTAATAAATTTATATATTTAATATTATTAATATATATTATATAAGTTTATCAAAATAAATAATTATATTAAAATTTGAATTGGTATTTTAATATTAAAAATTTAAATTATTTAAAAAATTTAAATAAATAATTTTGATCTTAATTTTAAATATATTATATACATACATATAATATAATAAATTATTATTTATTTATTATTATTATATAAAAATTATTATAATTATTTTTATTAATATATTATTTATAAAATTAAATATTTATATATTTTATAATATATAAATTATTAAATATATTTATTTTTATATATAACACTTTGAACTTGATCAATATATATTTATTTTATTAAATAAAATAAATATATGAAATAAACATATAAATATATAATATAAAATAATATATGCATTAAATAAAATAAATATATAATATAAAATTCTTGATCAATATAAAATTTAAATTATTTTATTAAATGTATATGTTATTAAATGTAAATTCACATATTTACTAAATTTTAATAATATATATTTGCTTTATTAAATATATATTTAATAACATATATTTATTTTTATATATAATATATATAATAATATTTTAAGTGATGATAATAAAATATAATTATATTTAATAAATAATGATAATAAATTTTAATTAATTAATAATATAAAATTAATAATAATAACTAATTAATATAATAATAATAAAATATAATAAATTATAAAAAGCTTATCTAATAAATATTGACTTAGTATTGAAACTAGTATTGTAATAAACTGATTTAAATTTAACTTAATAAAAAAATAACTTGATTTAAAATTAAATCAATATATAATTTTTATCTATTGAATTATTCCGGTAGAATTAGATTATCCCGTCTTCACAGATCCAGCCTGCCCCAGCTTCCGAATTTATCTACAAACTAACTTTCTCAACATTCGGCAGTCAACATTACCAAAATTTCAACTTGACGTGTGAGTGGGTGCATTTATCAACATCGAGTCAACGCAATATTAGCAGTATAGTCCTAGTGACCTGGTCAGCTAAGGCTTGTACAAGAAATTTATTTTTGAGTAGATCATCAGATTAATATTTAAAAATAAAATTATATTATTTTTTTAAAATTAATTTTATATTATATAATATATATAAATTTTTAATTTTTATATCAAAATTATTTTGAAAGATAGATTTTACATCAATTTTTTTAAATTTTAGTTTAGTTAATAGATATAAAATAAATTTTTGAAAAAACATTTAATGTAACATATTCCTTTTGGAAATCAATTTAGTAATTTACTCTTTATTTTTCCCACACCCAATCCTGATATCTGAAAATTAATGCCCCACGAAGTTATCTATTCTAATGTAAAGTATCTATGATTGATGACACAAAAGTTATTATTATCTAATTGTTTAAGTAATGATATCACTGTTAACACATTATTAATATTTTAGAAGTTGTTATTAAAAATAACATCACTTTGTTTCCTTGATTAATTAGTGTAAATTATATTATATTTGTTTAGAATTTAAATTTAATTCATCATAAGTATAAAATATTTCATACTATTAATAAATGAAAAGAAAATATGCTTTAAAAATAATAGTAATTAATTTTTTTAATAATAAAAATTTTTTAATAATTTTTTTGTTAATATAATAATGTATAATTGAGTAATAATACTATAATAGTGTGAAATTAATTTACATTAATAGTATATCAATTTATATTTTTTTATGCATGGCACAAGTTTAAATCAAGATTTGGTGAAAGAAAATTCATTATGGGCATTTTAATACTTGAATTAATAACTATGAAGGTTTATCACTAGTTAAAAGTTTTAAAATTTTAAATCAAGATTTGGTGAATGAAAAGTCATCGTGGGCATTTCAATACTTAAATTAATAATTATGAAGGGAACTTTAATTAGATATTAGAAAATAAGAAATAAAAATGATAATGAGATTGGAACAAATCTTTTGTATTTATAATGTGATTAGCAGAAATCCAAAAAAAAAAAAAATGCTAACAGAAACAGACCTTGAAAAGTAGCGGCCGATTATTTAAATAAAGCAAGTAGTTATCATCACTTATATCATAATATGACTTAAGAGAAATACTTGATTAGTGTTTCAATATAACATCCTTATCAACTAAGGCGATGTCTTGGTTACAGGGGAAACAAATTAAGATTCTTTCTTTCATTATTTATTTCTTGCATTATAAGAAAATACTAATGCAAAATTATAAACTAAATATAATATTAGTTCCTTATTTATAAAGATGATGACTATTATATCTTTTAAATTTTATAAATAGCATTATTGGTCATTGATTTTTATTTTTGTTATAATTATTCTTTTTCGTTCACTTGTTAGATTAAAATGAATTAAAATTATTAAAGCTGATTGTTAAATTTTGCTTTAATAATGTCAAATATATATTTAATTTTGGATTGTGTGAGAGGATAGACAAATAATTATTACAAGAGTAAAAATAGGATACTAATAGTATTAATTATAAAATTATAAAAATATAATTATGTTTACGTAAAATTATAAAAACACATTATTTAATTGAATTTTTTATTTCAATTTTCAAAAACTTAATTAATTTAATATAATTTTTTTTTGTTCACATCTAGGTGTCTCTGAAATTTTTTTAATAAGTATGAAATTAATCATATTAGGTGGGAGCAATACATTGTAAACCTCTCTCAATAAAGATATCTTTAAAAATGTAATTTAAAACCATTTATTGGACTTGATTTAATATCAATCTTATAACATGACAAATACGAAGGCTTTATTACATGTTTAAAGTTTCATTTATTTTAATAGAAAATATCTATTTAAAAATATAATTATAAAATAATAAAAAATAATTTAAATATATAATATTGAATGTAAGAGATTTAATAAAAGATAAATTTCTCTTCTTTATAAAAAAATATTTTTTCCCTTGTGATAATTCTAAATGTTATTTTTTCAATCATAAAATATAATTATATATATTACTTCTTTCTTTATATAAAAAAAATAAAATTTCCTTAGCTTTCAACTCTATAGTAGGAAATTAGTTTAAATTTGGGTAAAAAAATTGAGGACCCACGTTGGATTAAAAGTAATCATAGCTTTAATTTACTTGTCCTTTTATAAATTTCATGTATTTTGGCCGCAAAGCAAACATCAAGATGGCTTAATGTAGAAAAAAAAATAAAAAAGCATGGTGCCACAAAATTGTACCAATATATTCCTAAAAGAAAGAAAGTTTGGAAAGTGTGAAGATAATTACCAATTAATTGACAAGATTTATTTCTATCCTTAAACTTGTGACTTTTGTCCCCCTACTCACGTCAGCCACAGCCGGCGCACAAAATTGCAGGTACTCTGCCAAACACAGGGAATCTAAAATAACCGTATTTGAAAAAAAAAAACACTTTTTAGAATATAAGACCTGTTATTATTCTTACTTAATAATAAAATAATGATTAATTCGAAAATTTTATGCCTTTTGCTATATTTCAAATTCCATCTCTCATTTTTACGTGTATGTTTAAACATTCTTATTGCTGTTATTCTTACTTAATAAAATAATAATAATTAAATAAAAAATTTTATACCTTTCTTTATATTTCAAATTTTATTTCTCATTTCTATGTGTGTTTAAACATTCTTACCGTTAAAAAATAATTAATTATCAATTTAATTCTTTATTTATTAATTTGTGAGATAAATATGTTTTTAAATTTTTTTAACACTAAAAATATCCTTTGTTTAGTGGGAGAAGTAAAAATATAAAAATTCTTATTATAAATAGACCACACAACAAATTCTCAGACAACCTAAGTAACTCTTCTATTTTTCTGAAGACCATTGTTTGGTTTTTCTTTTCACGGAAACAGCCACAGAACCCACAGTTTTGCTCTCTCTCTCTCTCTCTCGTCTTTATTTCACACCATTGCCTTGTAATTTCCGAGTCGTCGTGTGAGTCAACCCTTGCTTTTATTTTAAACTCAGGCCTTTGAGACAGTTTTCTCCGATGAGCTCGGAAGAGGCTGAAAAGGAGTCTGTGGCTGAAACAGCCGAACAGTCCGTAATGGAGATGCTGAGTTCTCTCAAGAAAGAGGAGATTCTGGAGGTTCTCTCTGATGGTTTCTGCCACCACTGCGAGGACCTTATTCTTGCTCGTATTAGAAGCTTCCACAAAAGTAAGAAATTCTTTTCTCTCTCTTTGAATCCCTTTCTTTGTTTTCTATCTCTCACTTTGAAGCCATGATACAGCAATACTTGATAATATGTTGGAGGTCCTAATTTCAAAAAAAATTGTTTGCTTTTTATATTTTGTTTTAAACGATTTTCTTTAGGAGATTTAATTCACCTGTTGTTTTTATCTTCCATTATTGCGCTTTTGTGGCATATGATCTTTTTATTTTTCCTTTTGATTTGTTGTAGGTTTGCTGACATTATTATTGTTCATATCTCTTGATAAGTTTGTGAATATCAGTCCTCAAGCAAACCTGAAACCTATCTGTTTATGAATACTTTTTGCTCTTTTTTCATAATTGGAGTTAGAGATTTTTTATGCTTATCCTATATATAGCTTTTAGCTCTAAATGGAAAACTTTGATATTTTTTTCTAACAAATTAGTTATGACTTTAAAAGCTAAGAACAAATTAAGAAAACTCTATGCCACACCAACAAAAGAAAATTATCAGATAGTGGTATTCCATGTTGTCTTGGATTTTCTTATTTTTGGCCTCCTAATTTTGAACAAAAGAAAAGAGAGAGAGAGAAGACTATCAACTTCATTTATTTTAGTGAAAATATCTAAAATACAATTATAAAATTTCAAGATGATAAAATATAATTAATATGTATAATGTTACATATAATAAGTTTGGTGTTCCTCCATTAACAAGGATATAGAAATCATTTTTTATCTAATTATAAGATATAAAAATACTTCTAAACATACGAGCCTCAATTGCATTAACTTTTATATATATATATATATAAATTTTTTTTGCCATTAATTTAGTGCTTCTGGTCATGATTTGTAGGAAAGCTTAATGAATCATCATATCCTGATGAAGGCACTAGACATTCTAGAGATGCGTCTCACATGCATAGAAATGGCAATGCTTCAGAGTCTTTCGACAGAAGGCCTGCAAAACAATGGGACAGAGACGGTCCGCGGAACTCCTTCCAAAAACAGGAACCTATTTCCCAGACAAAGCGTAACAGACGTGATTTTCCACCAAGATCTTTGGATCATAGCAACCGGCGTTTCGAGAAATCCGATTTTGATCTGTTACTCAATGATGGTCTTGGCGGAGATTTTTCAATTGAAACCAAGCTATCAGAGGAGGAAAAGGAGCGTGTTAGATTTTCTCTGATTGGAAGGAAAAAGGACTTTGTTCACATTGAAAGAGTGAAAGGAGTGGCAACAAATGTACTTCAAGGGCTTGAACTTCATATTAAGGTTTTCAATGTTGAGGAACAGCAAAAGATTGTTGACTATGTTTATAGGTTGCAAAGGATGGGAAGAAACGGGCAGCTTAGAGGTATGTTGCGACTTGTGAATTTCATTCTCATGCTTTCCTCTTTTAGTACTTTAGGCTGTGTTTGTTTTCTGTTTTTAAAAACAGTTTTTTATTTTAAAAAATAAAAGAATCTGTTTAACAATTTGTTTTTACAATTTATTTTTAAAAATTATTCTTTAAATATGTAAATTAAAAAAAAGAAAATATAAATAATTTTTAATTTTTTTCTAAATTTATTTTTTTATTTTTAATTAAATAAAATATTTTTTTATTTACAATATTAATCACCTTTTAATCTTAATTTTTCTTCGATCTAAAAATAATTTTTGAGAATAAGAAAATAATTTTTAAAAACAGCTTTTGAAAATGATTTTTAAAAAATATAAAAATAAAAACATATTCAAACACACTCTTAATTATTTCAGATTTTGATTTTTTTGTTGAAATCATATTATGTTGGATATTTTAGATTCATATAAGATTTGTTTGTTTCTTGAAAGATATCTTTCATAAGAAAATTTCACACATACTCTTATATAGATAAATAAGTAATATAATATCTCCATACTTTATTACTAAATCTAAAAAATATGATATTTAAAGCCATGTTAATAGAATCTTCTACCAAATTCCTTATATTTAGCATGGAATATATAGAACATTTTTCACCATGTTTTTCACCATAATAAATGGAGCCATAGTTTCCATGTTTGTTGCATTTTTTATTCTGTATTATGTACTCCTGGTTACATGCACTGCGACTTTCAAATTATAGTAGCGCAGGTTGGAAAATTAGTAGTGGGTTTGTTGGGATGAAAATTGCATGATAAAGGAAATCTGTTCAACAGAAAACAATTTTTTACATTAAAAAAATGAAAATTTTCGATTGTTTGGCGTTGATATGAAAGGCATTTGTTTTGAAGAAGTGCAGAAAATTTCATGTGCAACACTCACAAAATAAACAACTTCTGTTATGCAATAAAAGGAGTTGCTTTGTCCTATCAAAGGTTACCTTCTCAGTCGAATAAATCATGCTTTTATTTGATTAGATCACCAAATATCATAAACCCAGAAAACATTTTTCAAAACCTCGTCATTTTCCGACAAAACATATACCCTTTATAACTCTCATTCTTCCCTTCTTTGCATATTTCCCATAAATGAACAATAGGGCATTAGTTATTTTGGCGTTCAACTGGAAAGATCAATTCACTGTGGTATCAAAGAATCCATCATTCTTTTATTTGCAGTTTGTTCGAAATCCAAATTTTGAACGCGTTTAACAGATACTAATTTTCAAGTTTTGATACTTAAAAACCTAAATCATTTGGTCACTTTGCAGACCGTACATATTCAGAACCTAGGAAGTGGATGCGTGGAAAAGGAAGAGTGACAATACAATTTGGTTGCTGCTACAATTATGCAGAGGTATGACATAATTTCCAACCTCCCAACTCTATCAGATCATGCTATTGCATGTCTCCAGCTTTTTGTCATTTCATTTTTTTTCAAATCTTACAGGACAAAGATGGCAATCCGCCCGGCATAATTAGAAACGAGATGGTTGATCCACTGCCCCCTCTGTTCAAGCAAATTATAAAGCGGATGGTTAGATGGCACATACTGCCTTCAACATGCGTTCCTGATAGTTGTATTGTCAACATATACGATGAAGGGGATTGCATACCTCCTCACATCGACCACCATGATTTTGTGCGACCATTCTGTACCGTTTCATTGTTGTCTGAGTGTGACATATTATTTGGTTCCAAATTGAAAATTGTCAGTCCTGGAGAGTTCTCAGGGCCTGTTTCTATTCCTTTGCCTGTGGGGTAAGCTTTCCTTTCTTCTATCTTTTTACAGAAATTATATCATTGGTGTGAAATTCAAATCTGGACTGTGTTAACTGGATGTGTCTATTAGTTATATAGTCTTATAGGCTAATAAGAATGGATACAGACATGGGTGCGGTACAACACAAGCACAAAGACATAGCAGAATCTAAGAATACTAGAATTGGACACACTGCAAGAATATGTATCAGAAAACATAAATATGGGACCATAAACATATTTATGTATGAGAACTTAAAATGGTCTGTCATTAGACATTCTAATCATCTTTTAATAATACAGGTCAGTGCTAATTTTTAACGGCAATGGAGCTGATGTTGCTAAACACTGCATACCATCTGTACATGAAAAGAGGTTGGTCTCCAGAATGAAATTAGAGTTGAACTTCTTTGCGGTTTTTACTGTATGGTTTTCTCAGTCATTTGATTATCATCTTGCAGGATTTCTATTACCTTCAGAAAAATGGATGAGAGTAAATTACCTTACAACTTTTCTCCCGACCCTGAGCTTGTGGGAATTAAGCCACTTAACCGTTCACACATTAACAAATCTGAGACTAGGCCCGATGAACTCAGGAACTCAGAAATCCAACAGCAGAAGTATCAAAGAAATGAATCTGTTTCGGCCAGGAAGAGTACAAGATTTGACTTGGGTCCAGAAGAAGATGAGTTTCCAACTCTTAATGGCAGCTTTAGCAAATTGAAGGTCAATCAAAATGGACATGGACGCAGGAGATGAGAACTTCATTGAGCTTGGTTTCTTTTATTCTTTATCAAATAAGGATCATTGCTTGTTGTGTTGTTCACATGTAGATTTTTAACTCTGTTTATGTTATGTATTTAAAGTAGAATAAACTTACAACTTTTATTAGGTTCATGGAATTTTACTTTTGTTTTGTTCATCAAGTGGTTTTCCCATGAGACAATATTGGGTTGAAATTAGATATGGTTGTATAATATGTTAAAATGTAATAGATGAATTTTGCAGATTTGGCATCAAAAGTTGCCCCTTGTTGGCAATTTATTTATGAATGGTAATTGTAACTTGAAAAAAGAAGAGTGTAGTGCATAACGCTAGTTTTCTCATTTGAAAACAATTACTTAATACAAATTAATTAAAGATTTATTTCTGTGCTTAAAAGTGGATATAGAGATATAATATTCATTGTTGTTAAAAAAAATAATTTTAATTTCATATTTAAAAGTGGACGTGGAAATGCCACGTCTTATCATAGAAGATGTAAAGTTAATAGTAGATTCTGTTTATCTATGTGAGAGGATGTGAAAGTAAAAATAAGTGATAAAATGTGACTACTGCAACTGTGGGCAATTACTTTGTGCTTCTAATTGAATATTCAAGCAATTTATGTTCCAAATTGTCTCGGAGCACTGAAAGTACCACATTAATAGTTGGGTCCAGGTTGGCCCAAAGGTTTGCTAACTGAGCTGATTTATTTGGTTGGTGGGCCTAAACCCGTTTTATAAGCCCTATGTATGAATTTTCCAATAGAAATAGAGTTTACAAATACAAGTCAATGTTTGGGTTGAAATGGTCTCTGTTACGACACTATATAATAATGTGAAAGAACTGGAAAAAAAAAAGACCATCACTGTCGAGAAGTCACCCTCTTGCAGACACTTCCTCTTACATAAGATGAGTCCTAATATAATGTAAGACTCATTAAATGTGAGTAAAAAGTGCTTTGAGTTTTCGCCAGGAGTGTCTCTAATAATGCTTTAATGTTTTGTATTAACATTTTACAAAATTCTCAGGTGCTCCACAAGAGAATAGGGCGATTTCCACATATTATCACTCACATGTATATACATAATCCTATTTCAAGTACATTAATTGGCAAGAGAAGATCTAATATTGTAATTTGCAAGAAAGACAAATAAAATAAAATAAGAAGAGATTACAGTATACTACTGATGCAATAGTATAGAGGTACACTATCAAATCTTTTTATGTATTAAGTTTTTTTTTAAGTTAAAATCAACAATCAAATTTAATAATATATTAGTATATTACTAACATAGTGGTGACCCATATAATTTTTTGATAAAATATTTTGACTTTGTACTGGTATTGAAGCAACTTATTTGTACATTTTAATTTGTCATTTTTTCTTATTTTCACTGAAACTACAATAGCAACTTGATTTAAAACACTTATGTCACGAATTTACTTCAAGGAACAAATCAACAGTGAAATAATTTTTCAGTGGTATAAATTTTACACTATTAAATCAATAATTATGATTTAATCAATTTTAAAATAATAACAAATTCTACTTAAAATTAATTAAATTATGATCAATAATTTATTAATGTAAACCTATGCTACTAAAAAGTAGTGTATAATAGATACTCCCTCAATGTAAAAAAAAAAAAGAAGAAGAAAAGAAAAAGAAAAAAAAGAATGAAAGAAGAAAAGAAAACTAAGTGCATAGTATTAACTAGCAGATTGATAGCTATTAAGGTTATAAATAGGATATTCTAAGTTTGATTTTATTCTAAATAGGTCATGTTTGCTTTTTAAATCATTAGCTTAAATATGGCCTATTAACTTATATAAAGTCAAAATTCAGGCTTAATTTAATCTATTAAAAAAGCTTAGCTTGGCTTGGCTTGGCTTGACTTAACCTGACGTAACCTGTTAGCCTATTTTGAATAATAGTCTTTCAAAGTTGCCAATAGGTTAGATCTTTTTTTTAAGACATAAAATTATCCAATAGCATAAGTAAGCCTATATATGTATGTATTAAAATATTCATATTATATATATAATGTATATTATTTATAATTTATAAGTATATTAATAATTAAATAAAGTGACCTAATAAGCTTATGAATTGAACCTAAAGAAGTTAGGCTCGATCTATTTATTTAAATAAATTTATTTATGAGCTTTGACTTGACTTATTTAGATAAATGAGGTTAGACTATGTTATATGTAAGTTAAACCATAAACTCTTGATAGATTGCTTGACTTATTCATACCCTTAGTAGCTATAAGTGCAGCAAATGCATGAATATTTGTTTACCTAAATCTAAATCATTCTAAATTATAAGACTTCAAAGTAAGGTGGTATGTAGGGTGCAAATAAGACATATGGTGCATTAAAACATAAGGTGCATGGTGCAAGGAGATTAATTCACATGTGTAACTTATAAAGCCTAAATATTATATAATTTGACCCTATAATTTTTTTAACATTATAAAATGTTCCCTAAAGTATTAATCAATTGACACATTGGATTGATACTAGGAATTGAAAAGAAAATTCATCTTCACTTGGTTGTTTATTAGTAAACATTGAAATGGAGCCTTGGTGGACGGTTAGCTATATGCAACTCAATTTGTAGGCCATTGTTAGAGGAGGAATCTTGTATACACAATATGACAATTTAGATTTAACAATATTACTCCTAATTTTTATTTTCACACCTTTATATATAAATTTATTTTCTCAATAAATGCTATGATTTTAAAAAATAAAATTTAAATTACATATGCGTATAATATTCAATTTTTCTAACTAGCAATGTATGTTGTTGAGTTAGATTTCAAGTCCTTCTCATGGAGCCTTACAAGGAAATTCCAATAGTTATGGGCCACTTTTCATATTTGCCTATTCCTTCACATAGTTTTTCCAATCAATGGTATATATAGCCCATTTGCAGATTTAATGTCTCTCATTCTGCTGCACACCTATTGTACCCATGCATAGGTTTAAGCCCTATGCATGCTAGAATGCACCTTCAAAGTAAAAGCTAACATTTTCCAAATCTAGATAGAGTTAAAACAAGAGTAAAAAGAAAAGCTAGAAAAGTCTCCTAAAGTGAAAAGAATCACATACAATCATAGTACTGTTAGACCTTCTCTAAAATATAGTAAATTAAAATTTATTTTGTGAGAAAAATAATTGAGATAATTAATAAATAAAGTTGTCAAAAATTTTATATTTGAATTATTAAATAAAATGAAGTTGATAATTTAATAAATAGAAGAGCATGAACGTTATAGGTAATGGATGAGAAAGTTAAATAGAGTAATAAAGTATAAAGTTTGGAGTTAGCATAAGTGAATATGGAAAAGATTTAAAGAAAAGTTTTAAAATGCCCTTAATGACACTATTTCTCATTTTTATGGCCACTTCTCCTTATTGCCTCATCTTTCCCCTAACCCTCTTTACTGTTTCCTGTTCCTGTTATCAATTTAAGGTAAGAAATCATCAAGTTTGCTCAATTTTTCAGCCAAGCTAAGTAAGAAGTTCATCTTTTTTAGATTAACTCTTCTTCTTCTTCTTAGGTTTTAATAGGGAAAAGGGTTATCTTGATTTCATAAAAATTAGGAATCTTTACTAAAATAATCTTTAATTTTTGGAGTAATTAAAGTTAAAAGGCATAAAAAATAACTTCTTAATATTCTTTTTTATATATGTGAGTGGATACTCCATTAGTTATTTTTAAATCTTAAGAAACTTAGAAATTTAAGTTGAGTTTCTTATTTTGAGTTTTATGACCATTTGAATATAAATATTTGATTTTTGTATTGATTGATGGAAACAGCTTGATTTGATGTAGGTAATGGCTTCATTCATGTGTTGTTGGAATGTAATTATAATTGTATAATGGTTAATGGTCAAATGGATACCTTATTTAAGATAGATGAATAAAAAAAAATTTAAAGTTCTACAAATTTTTTATGTGATAATCAATTATATAGCCAATTATACCTCAGAAAATGCATTTTGGAAGGGAATAGTTGAGGGAATAGATGATTATATAATTAACTAATTGGTCTTAAGTAATTAAAAATATTGAAGAACCATGATTAGATTTAGTTAGTAATTAGAAATATTGAGCCTTGTAGGAATGTTTAAACTTGTGACTTTATAAACACCTTTGTAAATATTATTGATATTCTTTATATATATAAATCAATTTTTTTTAGTATCTGTGTTGTAATATCAAGGTTAGGATAATCTAGCCTAG
Source organism: Sindora glabra (assembly GCA_020226215.1). Classification (NCBI taxonomy): domain Eukaryota; kingdom Viridiplantae; phylum Streptophyta; class Magnoliopsida; order Fabales; family Fabaceae; genus Sindora; species Sindora glabra. Next base: position 15,438,309 of record CM035225.1, on the reverse strand, counting down.
TGAAAATTAGGAAACGAGTTTCATGCCATTCATGACCTAGACAGTTGTGACATTTATACTTGTTGTTAATTAAAAGAGTATTAATAGCTCACTGAGTGTGGTGAAGGATTAAGGACAACTAAGGTTTTAGAGAAAAAGTTAAACAAAGATGAAGATTAAGTTTAAAAATAAATAAGAAGGATAAGATTGATAATGAGATAAAAAAATGCACTTTATTTATAGTGCAAAATTATCAACACATTTGGGGTTTTTACTATACTTTTACAATATCTTTAGATTTTGATTAATTCTAAAATTGATATCTTAAATTTTTTTCATTTTTTTAACAATCTTTAAATGCTTTACATTATGATGATGGTTAAATAAAAAACTTAATATTTTAAGCTTTCTAATAATTTAGAAAATGGCACCATATCCAAATAAATGCAGTTCATTTTAAACTAATATTTTAAGTTTCTTCATTTTTCTAACAATTGTTAAATGTCATATATTATAATATCGACTAAATAAAAAATCACCTTAAGTTATCTAATAATTTTAAAAAATATCATTATATTCATATAAATATTGATTAATTCTAAAATTAATGTTTTAAGTTTTTTTAGTTTTCCTAGCAAACTTAAAATGCCATGCATTATAATATCAATTAAGTAAAAAAATCATTTTAAGTTTTTTAATGATTTTAAAAATGCAATCATGTCCAAATATATATTAATTAATTCTAAAATTAATGTCTTAATATACATCAATTAATCATTTTAAGTAAAAAATTATTTTAAATTTTTTAATAATTCCAAAAATACAATCAAGTGCAAATATACATCAGTTAATTCTAAAATCAACATCTTAAGTTTTCTTGTTTTTCTAATAACCTTTAAATATTGTATATTATGATGCGAGTTAAGTAAAAAATCATTATTTTTAGTTTCTCAAGAATTTCAAGAATATCAACATGTCCAAATAGACTTTCATTGTATTTATTAACTATCATTTTATTAGTTTTAATAATTTTAAAAATATTATGTGTTAATATAGACATTGATTTTACCTCTTATTGACATCTATCTACCAATATAAAGTTTCAATTTTATAATAGTAATATTAAATACAAAGATTATCATGAAAATTAACATCTTTTATTTTAAAAGATAATTTCTTGTATCCTCTATCTATAACATGTCTTTACTCTCAATTAATGACAAGCTCATTGTCAAATTTGTGAAATTTACATTCATTAAAAATTGTATTTTTTTTAATTTTTGATACATCAAAAATTGTAAGTGGCTTCTCATTATTAATTGAGAGTAAAGATACATATTATAATTGAAATATACAAGCATATCTTAGAAATTATCTTTCCCCTCATGATTTTTAAATTAATATATACAAATGCCATATTTCCTATTTATTTATGGACATAAATAAGATTTTTTTATAAAAGATATTTTTGTGAAACAAACAAACCTAAAAGAAAGAAGATAATGCTAGCATTATAGTGGTGTAATAACACTTAATACTATTTTAAAGATTTTACTTGCTATTATATTTGGAGTTTAAATCCAAAGTTATGCATGTGCATTAGGTGAATTATCAATTTTACTGTTTAAAAAAAATGTAAAAGGATAGCATTAGTTAAGGCATTGCCACATTGATAATTGCAAGGGCAACAAATGCATGATTACCTATTTTCCTAAATCTAAACCCTTTAGAAGCGAGGGCTTCAAAGTTAAAAACAAAAACAAAGCATAAAAAGAAAGGTTCTAAGATACTTCATTGGTGTCATACATCATTTAATCTAATAGTTTATATTTATAAAAAACCTGTATTTCTTTTTTAATTTTTGATTCATAAAAAATTGTTAGTGACTTCTCACTATTGGCTGAGAGTAAAAATATATATTATAATTGAAATATACAAACATTTCTTTGAAATTATCTTTACCCTCATGATTTTTTAGTCAATATATACAAATTGCATATTTCCTATTCATTTATGTGCATAAATGAGATTTTTTGATGAAAAATAATTTTTGTGAAACAAACGGACCTCAAAGTAAGAGGATAATGCTAGATTATAGTGGTGTAATAACACTTAATAATGCTTTAAGAATTTTAATATCTATTATGTTTGGAATTCAAATCCAGAATCATACATATATATATTAAATGGATTGCCACTCCTATAATTTGAAAAAAAAAAAAAACTAAGAAGATAATATTAGTTAGAGCATTGCCACATTGATAGCTGCAAGTGCAACAAATGCATGAATACCTGTTTTCCCAAATCTGAATCTAAATCCTTCAAAAGCGAGCAAAACGCTTCAAAGTTAAAAACAAAAACAAAGCACAAAAAGGAAGGGTCTAAGATACCTCATTGGTATCATGCACCATTTAATCCAATAATTTAGATTTTTTAATTTAGACTAAATAAAATTTAATAATTTACAGATACATTGTAAAATTTGAGTCTTATTTTTCTCCGCATGAAAAATGCCAACATTGTCCAAACCCCAATGGAGTTAAAACCTCCCAAAGCGAAAGGAATCACATACGGCTACAGTACACAATCGTCACGTGGTCTCTCGGGCTCACTCGCTTCTTAATTAGGAGTTCAGATCCATAGATAGGTCAAAATCGAGATGAAATGGAATCCATTTTAATGCTTTGATTCTGAAGTGAAATTAATGAAAGCCAGTATCGGTAGGTTTTGCACATTGCAAACTGCTACACTCTGTTTCTTCATTTTTTGCGTTTGGATTCAGAGAAATTTCCATCGCTTTTCTCCCCTAAAAGGGTCTGATTTCTGGACGTCCGTTTCAGAGGGGGAAAAAGTACTGCTCTGCAACTTACCTTTCTTGTTAATTAAGCAGTAAACTTCATGGACTTCAATGACCTGTCGGAAAGGAAAGCAAAAAAGAAAACTAAAGAGAAGTAAAGAAAATGAATGACTATTTTACATTCCATTTTTTTCTAAGATAAATTTTATTAAGAAACGTAATTATAAAATAGTAAGATAAAAATACTTTATTTATTTAATATTAATGATAAAATTATTAATTTTATTTTTAAAATTTTCTAACGCTGATAAAATAATTTTTAAATTATAATAAATGACCAATTTTGTCTATAAATAATAATTCATACAAAGGGACGAAATTATTTATATGAATTATTATTTAGGAATAAAATTGGCCATATAATATAATTTAGAAACCATTTTATCAGTATCATGCAATTTTAGTGATAAAATTGATAATTTCACCTAATATTGAATATGAAGATTTTGAGAAAATAAATTCCTCTTTTTTTTATAAAAAATTCTTTTCTCCATAACTATGAGTTTAGGTATATTTTTTTAAATCATATATATAAGTGATACGTTGCTCCTTTATCAATATATATATACAACAGATATTTTTTTACAAAAAATGCTTTCATAGATGCAAACAAAGCCTTAATTAAAAATAGAGCTAAATACATGTTGTATTTTTTTAGTTATGTTTCCGTCTGAATCAATGTTATAGGTTTTATGTTTTTAGTTATTTATGTCTCTCTAATTGAAGTAAGAAATTTTCTTATGCATGAAACGCCTTAAAACATGTCTCATCCCTGTAAGTTTTTAGCCCGACAAGTAAGAAAAGATCTAAATATATTCCCCTCTCTCAATTTATGAATATATCAATTTTGATCCCTTAAAATTTAATTAAACCAAATTAGGTATAACCATTAATACATCATCCATTTGCTAATGGAATATTTTAACTGGCTTACTCTTTATTATTTACCATAATTTGATAATATCTTTCCTTTTTGTCAAAGTAAACAAAAAAAATCTGAGAATGCCTCTGGCTCTTCTACTACCTCTCCATGTCTAAGCTCTTTTTATCCCAATAGTTTGGGGGTGAAAAGAGTCAAAAGTTTTATGCCACCACCGTTAATTACATCATGATCAAATTTTATTTAAGTATGAGCTTAGGCGAAGTTTCATACAAGCATGAACTTAGACATAAATGCTTGAGGTTAGTTTGATTAAAGACTTGAATATAATATATAAGTTATTAAACTTATTATTAATTTACACAATTCTAATTAATCTTTTTGATTATTTGTTCAAGCCAAATAACATATAAGTTTGAAGCATAACACATGATTTCCAAGTCAATCATAAGGAAAGAGAGGTGTTTTCTTTGATTTTTGTCACAGGGATCTAAAGGAGGGAGATGAAGAATATGAATTTTAAAATGTCAACTCACTTTGACTTGGGAAATCCATTGGTAGTGAAGGAAGTGTTATTGTGCATATATAAAATGTTCTAATTAAAGGTTTAAGATGATAAAAATAAAATATTTCAAGTCATGGAACAAAAATGTATTTGAATGAAAAAATTTACTCCAATGAGAAAAGAAGATGTATTTAGAAAATATCTTTTATTTAAAAACAATAGGTCATATATATATATATATATTCAATGGAGCAGATTGAATATAAGAGTGTAACTCTTAAAGTGGTATCATATTCCATAATCTGATAAATGAGGAAGGAAAAGTTAGGATTTGTTTGTTATATGTGTTGATCTAACATAAGCTTTTCAATATCATATAGTTATGGGGTAATTAAGATTTGTCTACATTGATAAGTTTTGGGGCATAATCGTATGCTTAAAAATTTAGAATCTGAGACACAAAAAAAGGGGTAAAGCATATATACATATGCATGCATCTAACAAAGTTAGGAAAGAACAATGAGAAAGAATAAAAAAGCAGCAAAAGAAAAGAATATGAATCACAACTTTAAATCCCCTTCTCACACTGAAAGAAACTAGTTAAAAAAAAGGACCATAATCAATCTAATGTTTTTTTTATTGGCATCCATTGTTTTTCTTCTGTAATTTTTTTTCAACTCTTTTCTCCTCATCTGCAGTGTCAAAGTTAAACAAAAGAAGTTCATTAAATTCAAGCGTCACTCAAAAGAATAGCATCAACAAAAAATTTAAAAATAATAATAATAATACTATGTGATGTAAAAAATTCGACTGTAACATTATATATTGTTTAGGTGTCACAATTGCACTGCAATACACATTTCCGATCTTTAGAATGAGTTGTTAAAGTACAAAAAAACACTTCAGGTCATTTCATATCTATTCAGTCATGATGTCTTTTCATATTATTAGAAATAACATTATTGAGATGATGCGAGAGAGTTTACGGTACATTAATACTAGTATATTGTAAAAATTTGACCATATATTAATTTTATTTTATTTTTCAAAACCCAGTTTGATATATTATATAATAATGTATGAACAATCAAATCTAATTAATAATATTAATGTCCGATATATTTTTTAAATACATGTATTGAATAGAGATCCAGTTACCTAAAGTAAATAGCCTTGCAACCAACAATCTCTGAGAAACGTTGTGAAGTTATCCTTTCCCAAAAATACATATTTGGAGTTTCGCGGATGTGGAATCATTGGTTAAAAACTAATAAGGTAGAAAAAGGAGGCAGGTGAACCTAAACCCTAGAAATGCTACATAGAAAAGCCTATACTGCCGAATTGCAGAATTTCAATGGCCCTTGGGTTTCACAAATCATGTGTATGACTTTTCCGCATAGAAAAGATAAACCAGAAAAGAAAGGTTGTCAATCAGTCGGTTATCATGAATTCATGATATGATGAGAATAATCATTTGTACCGGTTCTTGATTATAAAAAGGATAATTTCATTAAGAGCTCCAAGTTCTAGGAAATTACATTTCTACTTTGCAAAGGCTTATTATTTCAATTCAAGTTCGGATGAAAGAATCTCAGATTCACGAAATGAGGTCATGCGGTAAAAACAAAATATGATATTAAATATTTAGTAAGAATTTTTAGTATTACTTTTTTTTTAACATTGTGTCATTTTTTATTTATTAATAATGTAAAAAATATTTAATTACATTAACAATAGATCAAATTAGCTTTTGTTTGGAATGAAAGAAAGTAAAATAAAAAGAAATTGAGGATTATGTTTAATTTTTAATTAAATTTTATAACAATATGTATTACTCAATCTTTTTTATCTCTTCAAAACTAAATACTATTAATAAAGGGAAAAAGCCTTTTATTCTCAATGTTCTTGGACTGAAGACAGAACTTGACTCACATTAGTGTAAGTGAACATTACACATAACTAACATTTCATAAGATTGTATCATGGAAAGCTCCACTTTTTAAGTGTTTTTACCGTTAAATTATTATTTTTTTAATTTATTAATATTTATATTTTTAAATAATTAACTTACTTTGATATTTAAGGGAAAAAAGATAATCCATTAAAGTTTGCCTACATATAAGTGAAAATCTGACAAAAAGTAAGATAAAAATTGTGTAAAACAACTCTTTCATGACATGTTTAGAAATTAACATAAGAAGGAAAACGGTAAAAAAAATGAAAATAGAGAAAGAGAGTAAGAATAGAGAGATCCATTTCATCTTTTTGTTTGGATGTACAAATTAGAATAGAAAACTCTTCCAAAATTCTCAAATTAAACGAACACTAGAAATACAATCAATCATAATCTTGTGCTTCATTTTTTTAAAGGATTTTAAAGGATTCATCATAATCTGCTGATTTCATCCCCGCCCGCCCCCCTTTTTTTTTGCTAAAATTATCAAACAAAAGATTAATAAAACGAGATAAAATTACCTTTGAAAAAGTTAGCAGGTATCTCAACAATAAATTGAAATCATTACACATGGCATGATATAGAGAATCAAATAGAAGCAACCGCAGTAAAGTTTACAACAAAGGCTATGATCACAAACAAAATTAATTCTGCACCAACTACAAGGTGAAAGGCATCTTTTTTTTCTGGACTTGTTTCTTGACATTTTTGACAAGTGTTTCATGTTTTATTCCATGCACACAGCCCAAATTAATTCATTTCAGACACAAACAGACACAAACATTAGCTCAAATCTCAGACAGTATGAGTACCATCATCAACTCTTACCATGAAGAAGACCATGAAGGAGATCTCTAGAGAGAGAGAGCCCTTTGACAGAGAGAGAAAGAGATAGAAGAGGCTGACGGGAATGAAGCCTGGTCCGAGATCACATAAGGCCTAAGGGGCTTCATTAATCCGATCAAAAATCGAACCTTTGAGGCTTGTTTGGTCTCAACAGATCTTAAAGATCGAAACCCAGATGAAAGCTTCAAAGAAGAAAAGCCAAGCCTACATGACCTCGAGCCAAACAACATTCCCATCAACCCTTATCTCCCGTTTTTCAACTGCAGAAAAACAATCTGAGAAAGAAACTAGAAAACTGCATCGAAAATTGGCAGAAGATCAGAACTATAAGCCATTTATGATCAGAACCCAGCTTCTCTTACATAAACCCTAATTCGAATGTGGATGAAGAAAGGAAGAGACCGATGCAAAGACTGACGTTTTTCACCCATATATAACGTGCGCGACTTGGGAAAAACCTAGCCCTGTTGTTGTGACGTCTAGGTTAACTCTGGTTGTTTGGATTTCAGAGTTGCAGGCTCACGCTACTGATTGACGCGTGCATAAAACGCTCCCTCTCGAAACATCATTTATTTGGCATCTTCTTTCAATTCTTTTCCCTCAGGATAAGGGCAAAAACATGGATGCAAATTTGATTTAATTTGGCATATTTGGTACCAGCTGGATTTTATTTTAATTATCATCATATATATAGTAAAAGGACTAATTAAATCAGACTTATTTATGGAAATTCGTGTATAAATGTTATGAAATTAAAGAGAGATCCAAACATAGGTCTGGAAAATTAATAAAATAGCTTTTCTGACCGATTTGATTCTTTGAAATAATATAATATAATATTCTAAGCCGGAATTTCTAAGCCGAAATAATTTATCCCACCAAAATAAATCCAATATTAGTTAACAAATTGTGATCATTTGCAATTATATTTTTTATCCACAATTTCGAAAACACATACAATAAAGAAGGATATATTTGGCAATAAATATTTGTTTTGTTGAAGTTATCATAGGCAAATTTTATATCGATATTTTTATGATAATAAGTTGGAAAAAAATTTGTAAGCAAGAAATTCATCAACAACTAAGAACCGTTTTCTCTTTTCAAATGGTACTTTTAATTCATTTTTATAGTTTACAAAATATTTAAGTAGGTTTGATATGTTGTATGTGATGGAGAGGCAGTGTAGCATACACTTTATCTTTCGTTAAGAAAATAAAAAATAAATAAAATATGCTCATATTATGCTTAATTCTAATTCTAATTCTATGTATTTGCATGAACAGTGACGGAACTTTTACCCTCTATTTTAATGATAAAAAAAAGAATTGGATTCATTTAAAATTATATTATATTTATATTTAAAATTGTTCATATACAGATTTAATTTAAAAGAATTAAATTTTAGTTTTTTTGGAAGTTTTCAAAGTAGAGGTTAAGGGCTCGATCGGATGTCGACCCCGGAAATATTGCTATTTTTACTCTAAACATAGTACTATTACCAATTGTGTTTCATTAAGTGAGATATTTTAACGTGACAGGGAATTAGTATATTTGATTTTTCAAAACATTTAAATAAAGATTTCAATACTATTAAAGGACTAAGTATTTTTGGTGATCAAGAATGATAAAATACCCCAATTTTATAATATCCCATGAGAATTGGCTTGATGATCCACATACATATGCACATATAAGTATAATTTGGGTCATTTCAGTAATTTAATAATTTTCAAAAATATTTAAAATACATTAAAATTTCACTACAAATATAGAAAAAATAATACTATTATGCGTCAACTTATGCCTCAACTTGATTTTTTTTAAGTACCAAATTTTTTAAATCAGTTATGTATAGCTTTAAATATATTAATATAATATTCTGTTAATTATATATGATTTATCATATTTAAATTTAAATTTTATCCTTTTTTATTTACTAGCCCTTAATATCAATAATTATATTTTTTTAATTTACTTTAGTTTTCATAGTTCCCTGAAAGTTTATAGAAATTTATTATCCCATGAAATATGAGGGTTGGTAAATTTCATATCCAATAATGAAGTTTAAACTAAGACAATATTTTATCTTATTAAATGCAAAGAAGAGAAGATTGATTTATCTCATCCTGCCCCGTTCGTCATCCTTACCTCTATTTACAATACTAAAATATTTTCAAATGTATGGCATAGTATATATAGAAAAAAACTTTGGGTCATTGGACCTTTCATTGCCTTCAAAATTTTGCATCAAAATATGTCACCGAATGAAAAGATTTTACAAATTTTATATTTTTATGGATTTACATCTAATAATTTAATTACCATTCACATCTTGAGTTTACGTTTAATAATTTAACTATTCATTAAAATCTTATTTGCATATGAACTATGCATTCACTTCATTGCCTCCACTGGCTTCTTAAATTTAATCTTAAAATTTTAAGTATTTACGTTTAATAATTTAACAATTTATTGGAGAGAAAATGATGGGGTGAAAAATCAAAGTTGCAAGTTAGTATATCTATCTATGAAGTAAAGGCAGCAGCGATTGTTTACTTGTGGCATTGGCTTTGGGTCCATTCTGCGCTGCTTAGGGACCCAAAGCTAAGATACCTCTACCTCTATGAAGGACCTACGATTCCCACATGTTTGCGTGAGTCTTTCTGCCACTAATTAACTCTCTATACAATAACATTACTCTTCTACCAACCAAAATAGCTGGCATTTTTTCTTTTTTCTTTTTTTATAATAACAACAACAATTCCAAAATTACAGTAACAAATCTTTCTATTAATTTTATTTATCATTTATATTTTGAAAAAAATTTATGATATATTATTAACACCATAATACACTTGTATATCACAAAACTTGATTAATGATATATTATTATATAATGTGCTCTTAAAATTTATCATCCTAATATACAATCAATTCTGATGGTACATTAATATATTATGACATTCATAATACACCACAAACTCTCTTTTTAGATTTGAATTTTATTGTTGATGTTTGTAAGTTTTAGTTTATAGATTCTATCCCAATTTTTTTTTCGCACAAGGAAAAAGAGCAGCAACAACAAATTTGATGAATACTTTGTCTGAGTTTTTTTTCTTGAGTTTAAATTTAATCCTATATTTATCATCGATATTCATAGAATTAATCGTTTACTATTTACTCAAAAGTTATATAACTATTAGTCATAATGTCGAACTTTATTTTCTTATATTGATAATAAATAATATCAAATTAAAAAAAAGTAAGATTAATTAAAAATTTTAACAGCAATGAATGATTCACGTTGTCTTTGCTATGAAAGCATATAAATGTATGAGTGAATGTTAGTGTAAAATTTCTTTACACAATCGTTGTATCGAAAATAAATGCCATTGCTTTTTATTTCCATTTTTTAGATGGTTAAAACAATCGGAAATTGATGGAGTGTTTTTGCAATTGCAAAGACCCACATGCATATATCAAGCATTATATATAACTTTAAGTTAGCAGGCCTTTTAAAAAGAAAAAAAAAACCACTGTAGTTAGGATAATTAGCTATATATAATTGCATGATAAAAAGAGATAAAAAAGCCCATCACTAGAGAATTATTTAGGGGATTTACATTTATGGCGTTGTTAGTCTAATTGTTTTCATATAGCGGCAAATTACTACTACATATTTCTTGTCCTTATCTTAGAATAATGAAAATGTCAATATATATATATATATATATATATATATATATATATATATATATATATATATATGACATTGTTTTGTGTGACTAGTGCAAAAATAATTATATCGTCAATTTATAAAATATCAAAAAATTCTATGGTATCTATATAAATTTTAAATCCATACTAATATGATAAAATGAAATTCATTAGATGAGATTAACAATATGTGAATGAAATTATTAATAATTTCATCTAATAACTCTTATTTTACCACATTAATATGGGTTTAAAATTCATATGAATACCATAGCATGCACTTGAATATAAATCCTTAATTAGAAAAATTAGAAAGTGCGAACGAAGGAGGTGTGAGCTTATTTATTGTATACACATTTTTTTATATAGAGGTGTGAATTTAAAGCTTTTAACGAATTATTGATCATTCTTATTCTTAGCACAAGACCACCAACTAATTAGCTATCTAACATAGTTCATGCACTCTTTGATGCAAGGATCGATTCTGCCATATTCAAATTTTGTTTTACCAAATGTATCATCCATATATATATATATATATATATATACATATAATGCAATAGATAAAAAAGTACAGATAAAAAGATAGAAATAAAGTTAAAATCATTTATGAAGAGCTTTTAATTTAATTTATATTTGATATTTCTTAAAGATTTTTAGTTCATTTATTTTTTGTATGATATTTTTAGTAAAAAGAATCTCATATATTTTTATATAAGTGAAGAAGTAATATATTATCTCCATACTTTATTATTAAAATATGGTATATAAAATTATAATAATGGAGGAAAACAACAATTTTCTCTTTTTTTTAAAATAATAAATTTATCTTCTATCGAACCCTCTATATTTAGTATAGAACATATAATATATTTTTCATACCATCCTAACAATTTGTAATCATATTTTTACAAAATATATTCCCACTAACCCTTTGATTGGTAAAAAGAAAAGAAAAATTTAAAAGTTAGTTAAAGAATAAAATTTAAAATTTTGATGTATAAAAATAATATGAAACATATTTTCCTTATCCTCCTTTTTTCTACCAAATCAAGCAATTGAATGTTTTAAAATTCAAAATTTTCTTTCGGTTTTCTTTCCGTTCATTTGCTCCAAACATAGGGTAAAACAAATGGTAGGATTTAATCTTTAATATATATATATATATATATATATATATATATATATATATATATATATATATATATATATATATATATATATATATATATATATATAATAATTTAACTATCTCTATCATATAAGAATCATATATCCATCGGGTGATTTAATCAAATACTGAAAACCATCCATAGTTATTATCGATCTATTCTTATTTAATGTTTCACATGAGCAGCTTTGGCAGAATGACAACAACCTCGCATGGATGTATTTTGTGAGACCAACATATTCTGTTTTGTACTATATGCAACGGATATATTCTAATTCACATTAAACTATTAATTATTAATTAATTAATTATTATAAACATCTTTACCTACAACATTAATTATTAGTCCCCTTCAAAATTGTCAAGTTACCGATCGGAATATGTTCAATATACCATCTCCTGGTAAATTTTTAGCGGAGCGATTGCATTTGATTTTAATTTAAGACCTTTTTATTTAATTTTATAGATTTAAATTTAGAATATTATGTATTTATCATTTTTACTATAAAAAAACCATCCCTCATTAACAATTTCTGACTAAGTTTTAAAATTTTTAAGATTTTTTTTACGTTATACTGAGATGTCGGAAAGTACAGGTAAAGTCTCCTTATACTTGGTTACAGAAATCCCAATTTTGACAAATTATCAAAATTTTCTTATGTTGCGCTTTATTTTTTGTTTTATTTTTTTTATTTTCATAAGTTTAATCCCTCCAAAAATTTTGAATTACACATAAATCTTTGATTATTTAAATCTTATCCTCCAACATTTTCTGGTTAATTTCATCTTAGTAAGAAGATAAAACTTAAAATCTGGAGTTTTTCATTCAAACCTCTCATCGTTACATTATACTTGATAACTTTATTTTTTTAAAGAAATTTATTTGTAAATTTATACTATGAAATATGAAATAGAGTGGGAAAGACAGTTGAAGCGAACATACGCTATCTCTTCTCCATTAAAATATTACAAGAGAAATTATGCAATTTGTAAATTTATATTTTAAGACTTACAGCTATTATTTTTTTAAAATTAATCTCATTCAACTTTGAATAACCGGTGAATTACATTCACATAATGCATTTTCTAATATTGTAGTTAAGCACCATTACTTGGACGCAAAAGTGAAAAGACATGGGCCACAACCATGTCTTTCCTTATTTGCATCAAATAAATAAATCTTGTTAAAAATAATAAAAAATAATATACAAATTATATCATTCTTAAATTTGAAATACAAGATTTTCATATTATGTTTAATTGTTTCATAAAATATCATTTTAAAATTGAGCATGTTTGTTTTTTAAAATTAGTTACAAGTTAAATTTTGGGTTAAATGCAACTCCCTTAAAATGAAGGGAAGTTTATTGTAAAATATAATGATTGGAAGTGTTAAATATAAATATTATAAAATTAAAGGAATAATTATCATTTTTCTAAAATTAATTAAAGTGAAATTTAAAATTTATAAAATATGAGTTTAATTATTTTCCATAAAAAATCTACAATAATAAATCATAAAATGACAACCATATGTACTTTTTTTTTTTGGGGGGGGGGGGGGTTGGTGGTGGTGGGTCAAAGAGCAAAGCATGGATGTTAAAATGTATGCCAGAAATATTTGGAAGTAAGATATTCAGAAAAACAATCGCGTCAGATTATTTATTACGCATCTACCCCAACCAACAAGTCAAACAACATGGCCTCGGTTTCCACGCCAACGAGATCGAACGGACATGATCGCGCCACATAGGCAGATGATTGAACACCACGTGGTTGAATTTAATGTACTGTACGGACGGCCATTGTTGAGCACGGAAGAAAAACACGACCCACGTTCATGTCTTCTGAAGGTGACAGGTGGGTTACGTGGAAGCATGTGGTTGGTTGTCAGTGTCAGGGCAATACGGTGACAGCAATTATATGTTAATGATGACAGATGTAGGACACCAAAAGTTAAGTGTACCGATTTCTGACACCGTTCTGTGACAATTATAAAATAAATAAATAAATAATTTAATATTTTATATATAGAGAAAAATAAGATTTAAAATTATATTCTAAATAAAAATGAAATATTATTATTAAATATAAAATAATTAAATAAATTTATAAATTTTAATTTAATAAGTATGAAATTTTTAAAATTTTATTTTTAGTATTTAATAGTATTTTCCAATAAAAAAAACTGCTGTCTCTGACTCTGTTTTTCTTGGACCAACTCAAGATATTCAAATTTTTTGCTAAGGGCCAGGGACTTTCAAAAAGGCCATGATGAGGTCGGTACTTCAGCGGAGTTACTCCATCTGTTTTTATTATCGTCCATTATTTTCGTACTTGATCGATTTCAGAAAAATTAAAAAAATAATTTAATTTATTTATTTGTAATGAATTGATTAAAATTATTTTTAATTTAAAATTAAAATTTATTCAAATTTTACGTTTATTTATTTAAAATTTATGATCAGATTTAAATATATATATATAAGTCTTTCTCTCATTTTATACATAAATTTTAATGTGGTTGAAAGTAAAAAAAGAAAAATAGAATAAGCATGGTGAAATATTTTAAAATAAAAGTGCTAAATAATTAAATATTTATTAATAAAAAAGAATGATAAAAATAAAAATATATTTAATATTTCATTACAATTTTAAAATGATAAATAAAAATAGATAAAAAATTTCAATAAAATGCAACATATTATAAGAGACGGATTTTTATTTTTTTTTTGGGTAAATGAACGAATCAAAAGTTCAAAAGAAGAAAAAATTACATTTTAACAATTTTTGAGGTAATGACCTCAATTACATCATAAAATAGTTAATACCAAATCCTGCTGCAAATTAAAGGAAGTGAGCCAGTGCCCAAGTATTCCCTTCCACACAAGTATGGATAATGCTAACTTGTTTATCCCGATTCATGCTAACTTCCCGATCCTGATTCGACAAAAACTTATACCCTGTGCTTGGAAGCATGGAAAGGAAAGAATTTGTGAAAAAGATTTTAAATTTCGAATTATTCCTTTGCTTGGTTTACATGAAGAAGGAAGGAAAGGAAAAATAATTTCTATTATTTTTATATATTACAATTTCAAATTTTTTTCTTGTTTCTGTTATAATTAACTTTTAAAATTTTCTTTCCTTTCCTCACATTTTCCCTCCAACCAATCATGGGGATAATGTTTGAAACGAGCAGGATAGATATATATGCTTTATGCATAGGACATGTTAACTTATCCACCGAAGTTTTAGAGTTTCATTTCGACATGATTCTCCGAAATCCCATATGCCAAGTGAAATTGGGCCATGAATAGCACCTCAAAGCTCTGCTACAATAGAAGAGCAAACACCAAGATTATAATAAAGGAAGAGATTTTGATATATGATATATTAATATATTATTAAGCTTAATATATTATTAAATTATATTTCAGATTTACTTTTTTTAAATCAAATCTCACATATCATATTATAATATATTAATAATTAGATCTATTGATATATTAATATACTATCATAAAATTTCCTTATAATAATAGCCCCCATCAAAGTGCCATTGCGGTGCCGAATGAGGCTCCCACATCCACCAACTCCTGAATTAGTGTTAGAGGCACCATCACAACGTTATTTTTGAACTGAAAATTTTTGTGTGCGCATTAAATTAAATGTTATCACTCCTATGCTTACGAACAAATAAAGAAGTCAGCAAAACTTGGTTCCAATATATTAGTATTAATTTTTTGGATAATAATAGGAGTAAACTACATATAAAATATTGGATTCAAACCAAAAATATAATGAAAGAAAAGTTTTAAAAGTAACATCAAATATCACTGTATTATTGAGATACATATAAAATTCATCTAGAATATATAGAAACCACATAATAATATCCTATTAAGAAAAAATTAGTCAGAAAAGCGGAAGCCTAACTCTAACCATTGCCACGCTTAAAAATGCACACAAAAATGTCTGTAATCTCCTCGTCAAATTACATCGAAATGTCACTAAGAATTCCACACTTTGATACTTTCAGGTTCTAGTTTGTGCTTCTTTGATGGTGTAATCAGTTTCAGAAAATTAAATTATGCATTCAACCGAACCCGGGGACCCTTGTTTTGCATATATACTCCACGTTGCCAGCTTCTCCTATCAAGAAGTTGTGCAATCCAATGTTCATTGAGCAGAAAATTACTCTCCTATTTTTACGGATCACAACAAAATTGAACGTTGTTTGTTGCCAACGTTCAAGTGGGAAAAGCTGTTACATTCTCCCATTTAGTCCATAAAAACCAAATATATTCAAAAGTAAAGAAAACTCAATATATGGATCATAATGATAAGTCATCTATATATAAGTATTATCTCCTATATATCACGATACATTTTGCTTTCTCAATCCACTAAACTTAATGAATAAGTCTTACACTTATTCCGGGTCCTCCTAATGCTATTTTTCTGTAAACATAAATGTATACATTGAAATGAGAAAAATAACTTAAACTGAATAAGAACTTTATTACAAATATGGATATATACATCAAAAACTCATTATGGTACCAAGTCCTATCCTTAATACATAATCCTTAAACACTGATGGTGGCATGCCATTTGTTAAAGAATCTGTTATCATCAACTCAGTGCTAATGTGTACAATAGTGACTTTATTTTCCTTGACACGTTTCTGAACGGCTAAGTACTTGATGTCAATGTATTTATTTCAACTTCTACTTTTGTCATTCTTAGCCAAAAAATCTGTAGCTAAGTTGTCATAATAAATCTTTAATGGCCTAGAAATTGAATCCATAACTCTAAGCCCAAAAATAAAGTTTTTCAGCCATACACCATGTAAAATTGCCTAAAAACAAGATACGAACTCAACTTTTGTGGTAGAAGTAGCAACTAAGGTTTGCTTTGCGCTCATCTATGACACGACTCCGTTAGCGAATGAAAAAATATACCCTGATGTTGATTTCTATTAATTAACGCATCCGGCGAAATCCGAATCTGAGTAGCTAACTACCTCAAGATTCTCAATCCATTTGTACATTAACATGTAGTATATGATACCTTTAAGATGCCTCATTACTTTCTTTGTAGCTCTCTAATGATCCATTCCTAAATTATTTTGATATTCTAACTGTGAATGCAATGTTAGGTCTCGTACAAATCTGAGTATACATAAGGCTTCCAATAGCTGAAGCTTATGGAACGTTTTGCATTTGTTCCCTTTTTAGATCATTCTTCAGTCACTGATTCAAATTGAACCTATCAACCTTCACAATAGGTGCCACACTCGATAAGTAGTGCTTCATCCGAAACCTCTCTAAGACCTTATTGATATAGGTTTCTTATAACAAATCCAAAATACCTTAAGTTCTATCCCTATGGATTTTAATGTCAATTACATAAGATGCCCCTACCTATATCCTTCATGTTGAAATTCTTAAAGAGAAACTATTTCACCTTATATAGCAACCCCTTATCATTAGCTGCAAGCAGTATATCATCCACATACGATACAAGGAAATAGATTTTACTCCCACTGACCTTTTAGTATATACATTGATCTATGATATTTTTCACAAATTCAAAGAAGGAAATAATATCATGAAACTTAAAATACCATTGGTGAGAGGCCTATTTCAATCTATATATGGATTTCTCAAGCTTGCATACTAAATACTCACCAGCGGAAGAGAATCCTTCATGTTGTTTCATATATACCTCTTCCTCTAGATCTTCATTAAGTTCCATCTAATGCAGTTTCAAATTAAATTGGGCAATCAATGCCATTATTACACAGAAAGAATCTTTCTTAGATACAAGAGAAAATGTCTCTATGTAATTAATTTTTTCCTTCTGAGTGAATCCCTTAATTATGAGTCTTGCCTTATATCTTTTGATGTTACATAATAAGTCCTTTTTCATTTTATAGATCCATTTACACCCAATGGCCTTTGAACCACTAGGCAACTCGATAAGATCCCAGACTCCATTAGATGCCATGGAATCTATCTCTTCCTTCACAGCATTGTACCATAGTCCGAATTCTCTACAGTTGATAGCTTATGAAAATGTCTCAAGGTCATTTTCAGCTCCTATATTATAGTTAGACTCTTGTAGATACACAGTATAGTCACTAGGAATCGTTGACCTCCTTTCCTTAGTTGATCTTCTTAATGTTGGGTTAGTATCTTCTTGAGGAGCGTGTACCTCAACTGGTTGTTTAACAGTTTCTGGTAATTGTTTAACAATTGGATCAACTTGGTCATGGCCAACTAGTTATAGATCCTCAATGATTGGTTATTTAATGCCCATTAGCATCTGAGGGGCATGGATCACAACCAATCTATCACTTTATATGGAAACTTAAGAACCAAGATGATCACGTTCAATGTCTAAATGCTGAGGATGACCACTACCACTAATCAACTTATTTTCAAGAAATTTTGCATTTCTTGATTCCACAATCCTAATGCTATGAAATGGATAATAGAATCCATATCCTTTGAACTTTTCAACATACCTAATGAAGTAGCCACTTATGGTCCTAGGATCCAGCTTTTTTTCTTGTGGATTGTAGACCCTGACCTCATACGGATATCCCCAAACACACATATTCCTTAAACTCGATTTCTAACCCTTAAATAATTCAAATGGTGTCTTTTCAACAATCTTCGTTGGAACCCAGTTAAGGATATACACAATCGTCTTAAGGGTTTCAATCCATAAGGACTCAGGAAGCTTAAAGTTACTAAGCAAGCTCTGTACCATGTCTAACAGTGTTCGATTTCTTCTTTCAGCTACACTATTTTGGTCTAGAGACCCAGGCATGGTGTATTGGGCAATAATCTCATGCTCTTGAAGAAATCTAGCAAATGGACCTAATGCTTGTCCATCTTCTGTGTATCTACCATAATACTCACCATCTTTATCTAATCTCACTCTCTTAATTTATCTATCACATTGTTTCTCTACTTCTGCCTTAAATACTTTAAAGGCATCAAGTGCCTCACTTTTATTATTCAACAGATAAAGATACATGTATCACAAGTAATCATCAATAAATATGATAAAATATTTTGGACTACTAGAGTCCAAATTTGGAGTACAAATATCTGTATGTATAATTTCTAAAATGGTAGTACTCCTCTTGGTACCCTTCTTAGTCTTATTTATTTACTTCCTTTTATTTCCAAAAACGTCTTATGCGTAAGTTTTGGATTCAAACCAAAAATATAATGAAAGAAAAGTTTTAAAAGTAACATCGAATATCACTGTATTATTGAGATACTTGTAAAATTCATCTAGGATATACAGAAACCACATAATTATATATTATTAAGCAAAAATTAGTCAGAAAAATGGAAGCCTATCTCCAGTCATTACCACGCCTCAAAATGCACATAGAAATGTTTGTAATCTCCTCGTCAAATTGTTTCAAAATGTCACTGAGAATTTCGTACTTGGATACTTCCAGGTTTTAGTTTGTGCTTCTTTAATGGTGTAACCAGTTTCAAAAAATTAAATTATGCATCCAACTGAACCCAGGGACCCCTGTTTTGCATATATACTCCATGTTGTCAGCTTTTCCCATTAAGAAGCCATGCAATCCAATGGCCGTTGAGCAAAAAAATTGCTCTCCTATTTTTATGGACCATAACAAAATTGAACATTGTTTGTTGTCAACGTTCAAAAGGGAAAAGCTATTGCATTCTCCCACTTGGTTTATAAAAATTAAATATATTCAAAAGTAGAGAAAACTCAATGTATGGATCATAGTGATAAGTCCTCTATATGTGAGTATTACCTCCCATGTATCACGATACATTTTGCTTTCTCAACCCACCAAACTTAATGAATAAGTCTTATTCTTATTCCAGGTCCTTCTAATGCTATTTTTCTCTAAACATAAATGTACACATTGAAATGAGAAAAATAAGTTAAACTGAATAAGAGCTTTATTACAAATATGTATATATATAGCAAAAACTAACTATGGTACTAAGTCTCATCCTTAATACATGATCCTTAAACACTAATGGTGGCATGTCTTTTTTAAAGGATCTACTATGTCTTTTGTTAAAAAATCTGCTATCATCAACTTAGTACTAATGTGTACAATGGTGACTTTATTTTTCTTGACACGTTCCCGAATGATTAAGTACTTGATATCAATGTGTTTACTTCGACTTCCACTTTTGTCATTCTTAGCCAGAAAAATTGTAGTTGAGTTGTCACAATAAATCCTTAATGGCCTAAAAATTGAATCTACAACTCTAAGCCCAAAAATAAAGCTCTTTAGCCATACACCATGTGAAGTTGCCTTAAAATAAGATACAAACTTAGCTTCTGGGGTAGAAGTAGCAACTAAGGTTTGCTTTGCGCTCCTCCAAGACACAGCTTTGCCAACAAACAAAAAAATGTACCCTAATGTTGATTTTCATGAATCAATACATCCAGCGAAATCCAAGTCCGAATAGCCAATTACCTTAAGATTTTCAATCTGTCTATACATCAACATGTAGTGTTTGGTACCTTTAAGATACCTCATCACTTTCTTTGTAGCTTTCCAATGATCCATTCCTAGATTACTTTAATATCTCCCTAACATTCCAACTGCGAATGCAATATCAGGTCTTGTACAAACCTGAGCATACATTAAGCATGTAAAACGGGCGGGACGGGCTTTGCCCACATTAAATATGGGCTTCCTATAGTGCGGTGCGGGCTTGCCCATGGGTAGCCTGTATTTTTTAAAATATTTTTATTAATTAATTTATTTTATAATATATAAATTATATCTTAATATTTTAATTTTATTAAATTATTTAGGTAAAAAAATTGAATTAGAGTATAGAAATTGGATTAAATTTATTAGAAAATAATTAAGTTAAATTTTTTTAATATATATTAGGCTTAAATATAAAGAAAAAATAATTAAAAAAATAATTTTTTGCCCGCGGTCAAGCCGCGCGGTCGCAAGCATAACTGTATAGGCATTTGCTAATGCTCGTGCGGGCTTGCCCGCATCAAATGCGGGTTTGATGCAAAGTTGCCTACATTACCCATGATCGCGGGTTGCCCACATTGCTCGCAGTCACGGGCCCCATTTTACATCTCTAGCATACATAAGGCTTCCAACAACTGAAGCATTTGACATGTTTCACATTTGTTCCCTTTCTAGATCATTCTCTGGGCACTGATTCAAATTGAACCTATCACCCTTCACAATAAGTGCCACACTCGGTGAGCAATCCTCCATCCAAAATTTCTTTAAGACCTTATTGATATAGGTTTCTTGTAATAGACCCAAAATACTTTGAGTTCTATACCTATGGATCTAAATACCAATTACATAAGATGCCTCACCTATATCCTTAATGTTGAAATTCTTAGAGAGAAACTATTTCACCTTATATAGCAACCCCTTATCATTAGTTACAAGCAGTATATCATCCACATACAGCACAAGGAAACATATTTTGCTCCCATTAACCTTCTAGTATATACACTGATCCATGATGTTTTCCACAAATCCGAAGGAGGAAATAACATCATGGAACTTAAAATACCATTAGTGAGAAGCCTATTTCAATCCATACATGAATTTCTTAAGCTTGCATACTAAATGCTCACCAACATTAAAAGAGAATCCTTCAAGTTGTTTCATATATACCTCTTCCTCTAGATCTCCATTGAGGTATGCCATCTTCACATTCATTCGATGCAATTCCAAATCAAATTGGGTAAACAATGTCATTATTACACAGAGGGAATCTTTCCTAAACACAGGAGAAAATGTCTCTGTGTAATTGACTCCTTTCTTCTGAGTGAATCCCTTACCCACAAGTCTTGCCTTATATCTTTTGACGTTGCCTAATAAGTCCTTTTTCGTCTTATAGAGCCATTTATACCCAATGGCCTTTCAACCACTAGGTAATTTGACAAGATCCCAGACTCCATTAGACGCCATGAAATCCATCTCTTCCTTCATGGCATTGTACCATCGTCTAACATGAAATCCATCTCTTCCTTCATAGCATTGTACCATCGTCTGAATTCTCTACAGTTGATAGCTTGTGAAAATATCTCAGGATCATTTTCAGCTCCTATATTATAGTCAGACTCTTATAGATACACAGCATAGTTACTAGAAATTGCTGACCTCCTTTCCCTAGTTGATCTTCTTAATGTTCAGTTAGCATCCTCTTGGGAAGCCTGTACCTCAACTGGTTGTTCAATAGTTTCTAATAATTGTTCAATAATTAGATCAACTTGGTTATGGCCAACTAGTTGTGGATCCTCAATAATTAGTTGTTTAATGCCCATTGGCACCTAAAGGGCATGGATCACTACCAATCTATCACTTGATGTGAAAGCTTGAGAACTAAAATAATCACGTTCAATGTCTAAATGCTGAGTATGATTACTCCCACTAATCAAATCATTTTCAAGAAATTTTGAATTTTTTGATTTCACAATCCTAGTGCTATGAGATGGACAATAAAATCTATATCATTTGGACTTTTCAGCATACCTAATGAAGTAGCCACTTATGATCCTAGGATCCAACTTCTTTTCTTATGGATTTTAAACCCTGACCTCAGACGGACATCCCCAAACACACATATGTCTTAAACTCAGTTTCTAACCCTTAAACAATTCAAATGGCATTTTTTCAACAACCTTGATTGGAACCCGATTAAGGATATACACAACCGTTTTAAGGGTTTCAATCCATAAGGACTTAGGAAGCTTAGAGCTGCTAAGCATGCTCCATACCATGTCTAACAGTGTTCAATTTCTTTTTTCAGTTACACCATTTTGGTTAAGAGACCCAAGCATGGTGTACTAAGCAACAATCCCATGCTCTTGAAGAAAACTTGTAAATGGACCTAATGCTTATCCATCTTCAATGTATCTACCATAATACTCAGAATCTCTATCTGATCTCACTATCTTAATTTATCTATCATATTGTTTCTCTACTCTTGGCTTAAATACTCTAAAGGCATCAAGTGCCTCACTTTTATTATTCAATAGATAGAGATACATGTATCATGAGTAATCATCAATAAAGGTGATAAAGTATTTTGAACTACTAGAGTCTAAATCTAGACTATAAATGTTTGTATGTATAATTTCTAAAATGATAGTACTCCTTTTAGCACCCTTCTTAGTCTTATTTGTTTGCTTTCCTTTTATGCAGTCTATGCAAATTTTAAAGTCACTAAAATTTGCGTACTAAGTATTTTATCTTTCACTAACCTTTTAACCCTCTCTATAGTCTACGATGCCACAACATAGAGAAATCTTCATTAGTAACACATCTCTTAACACCTGTACTACTAGAAACATGCATTGAATCATTAGGTATACTGTCTTGTAATTAAATTAAAAAAAGACCATAAAAAATTGAACCATTGCCAACAATATTAGATTTATAAAATAACTTAAACATATTATTTAAAAATTCAAAAGAATATCCAAAAGGCAAAAGTTTCGAAATAGAAATTAAGTTTCGAGAGAAACTTAGTACATAAAAGGTCCTTTCCAAGATCAAACTAAAGCCAGTATCTAAAAATAATCTACAAATTCCTATAGCTTCAACTAGTGAGCCCATCTTGTTGCCTAAATAAATGTACTACTTACTGTCTACTGGCTTCCTTTAGTTTAGAAAGCCCTACAAAGTATTAGAGATATGGATTGTAGAACTAGAATCAATCCACCATGTGTTACTACTAACATATACCATAATAGATTCATAATAAAAGTGTGAGATTGAGATACCTTTCTTTTCAAGCTAGCTCTTGAATTTGTTGCAATTCTTCTTCATGATTCTTCATGTGTCTTTTCTTCTTGCAAAAGAAGCACTTGGACTCTTTCTTTATGCTGTCTTGAATGGGTGCATTTCCCTTTTCTTTTGAGTTGACTTGCTTGTTGTTCTTTCCTTATGTTGCCATATGTGCGTTTTCTCCCATTTCTACAATAAGCCTCCCTTCTTCCTATACACACATGGATAGAAGTTTATTGATTATCCATTTCTCCTTATGTGTGTTGTAGGAAATCTTGAAAGGTCTATACTAAGGTAGTAGAAAGTTCAAGATGTAGTGCACAAGGAAAGATCCAAAAATCTTAACCTCAAGCATTTTTAATTAAGCTACTATGTTTCTCATCTGCATGATGTATTCTCGCACACCCATTATGCCAGTAAGCTTCATTGATGATAACCTCGTCATCAGGGTGCTTGCCAAAGCCTTGTCTGAAGTTTTGAATTGTTTATCAATAACTTTGAGCAAACTTCAAACATTTTTATGCTCTCCAATAAACTCACGAACACTAGCAGATATCTTAGTTTTGATATATATCATACTAAGGCGATTTGATCGCTCCCAACGCTCATAAAATGCTATTTCTGCTGCACTACAACTATCTGTGGGTTTAAAAAGTTTATCCTTTCTTATTACATCATCAACGTTCATTCACCCTAATTGAAGAAAAAATTTCTCCTTCCATATCTTATAGTTATCACTAGTCAATTTGAGAACTTAAAAATTAGAGATATTCAAAGGTTGAAAAAGTGTATAAAATTTACATGATATGTTAATAATTTGAGGCAATTAAAAATATTTCATATGACATGTTTTACCAATACAAAACATATCTTTCAAACATAGTCTTAGTAGCAAATAAAACTGCCTGTGGGCTTAGTTTTATTTAATTAGGTTTATGAATAAAATTGGTGAAATTAACAAATTATATCCCCTATCTTAATTCCTGTGAGCAGATTAAGGCAAAGGAAAATTTAATATCCCACCCTAATTAACTATATTAAATATGATAATATTCTTGTGGGATAATAATTATCATATTAAATATAATTAATTATAATTTGATGCCAATTCACCTCAATATGATTATACACTTAATGTATAATTTTAGTATAGTTAGAGGTACTGTGGCTAAACTCTAATTAAACTAAATTATACTAATCATATGGCATCTCCAAAAATATCTTATATGTAAATAATTTTATCATAATGAGAATTAAACAACTAATTAATCAACCAAACTAAATACAATTAATTAATTAAATTATCCTATTTAATGTAATCCAAATGTGTCAAGATAATGCCTAAAATAATATCTAAATATTAGGTATAAATTATATGATACTAGTATTATTGTTATAATTTAATAATATTCAAAAACTAAAAATGCAAAAAAATAAAACGTTTCTAAACCTTCATATATTAATCTGCGTAAGTTTCTAGCAAGAAAAATTCGTGGGATTTGTGATCATAGCTATGTGATGCAGGTCGATGACAGTGACTCAAATCCTAATTATAGTAGTTTGATTTTTCTTTTGCAAGGTAATGGCCAAAATGATGCGTTTTCAATTCAAACAGTTCAATAGAGTTTCAAATGAAACGACACCGTTTCAATAAGTGAAATGGTGCGTTTTCACTTAAGCAGGATGGAAGTCGTCTTCAACCTCCAATTGGGTCTACTCAACCCTGTTTCAACCCAGTTATGACCCATTTCAAACCCGACAAAACCCAGGTGTTTTATGCAATTTTTTACGCAATTGTTCTTAATTTTTAGAGCCTAAAACTATCAGCATCTCATGAGCTATCTATTCTTAATCTCAAAAACATGAAAAACTATCATGTAAATAGGATTTCAATTTAAACATTATCCTCTGTTTTTCATGTAATGTATAGCAAGGTAGAGGTATATTCTAACTCTGATACCAATTGTAAAATTTATCTAGGATATATAGAAACCACATAATTACATCCTATTAAGCAAAAATTAGTCAGAAAAGCAGAAGCCTATCTCCAGCCATTGCCACGCTTGAAAATGCACACAGAAATGTCTGTAATCTCCTCATCAAATTGTACTGAAATGTCACCGAGAATTCCGTACTTGGGTACTTCCAAGTTCTAGTTTGTGCTTCTTTGATGCTGTAATCAATTTCAGAAAATTAAATTATGCACCTAATCGAATCTGGGGACCCCTGTTTTGCATATATACTCCATGTTGCCAGCTTCTTCCATCAAAAAGTCGTTCAATCCAGTGGCCATTGAGCAGAAAAATTGCTCTCCTATCTTTGCGGACCACAACAAAATTGAACATTGTTTGTTGCCAACGTTCAAGTGGGAAAAGCTATTACAACCAACACATTAATGTCAATTTTGAAAATATGGATTTTAAGATAATCATTCTGTTTTGTCTAAGTAAAGTGAAATAGAATTCTATAATCTCCTTCAAGTAAAATCTTAATTACGGAAATATTCTCCTTGTGAGTAAATTTTGATTGCAACAATGGTATGAATACCCCAATACCCAACTTACTTGACAACCTATTTAGAGCGTTGTTTTTAAATGGTTTAGAATTAATTATAAGATTCATAATTGTCAGAGAAAAATACATCTTTCAAAACTTATACAATCTTTTAAAATATAAAATAATGCTATAATATGAGATATTCTAAATATTTAGTGATAAAATATATGCTTATGTAAAATTCAAATAGTTAAAATATTACAAACGAAGAAAGTCAAATTTTAATATAAATATTATAGTTTTTAACTATTTGAATTTAACCAAAGCATATTTTTGATAATAAAATATTTAAATGATCATATAGTTTGATTTTAATATATAACCATTTTTTTCAACATTTTATGAAGAAAAGTTCAGATTGAAATTTAATATAACATTATTTTATATTTTAAGAAAACCTCTACATGAATTTGAAGTAAGGAAGACAGTTTTCAAATAAAACCAATCCTAATAGAAAACAGAATCTTTCTTTCCTATATAATGGAACTCAAAAAAAAAATGCATATAGAGAGAGGATTCAAATTCGTAAGCAAAGTTCAAACCATGTAACCCTTCTTGCTATCCCTTTGCTCCTACTATGAGGAAAAGAATGACAACAAGTATGACCCCCCCCCCCCAAAAAAAAAAGCTATTTACACAAATCCCCACAATCTTTCATTAACTTATAACATACTATTCTCAAATGGCTACAATCTTAAATTATATGTAATCAAATGGAAACATTTAACAAGTTACTCTCAAATGATGGGCGACTAGCAGTTTCCGTTTCCACCTTTGTCTATAAGGCCTGTGAACAAGAATCATAATCTTCCTCAATAACTAGAAGCTGCCTTCTTTGCTCAGCTACGAACAAGAAAATTGTCCATATCAAAGAAGAATGTTTTCGCTCTTCCACCTCTAGACAATGTATTGAAATAATTGGTCTGCGTAATAGGGATGTTTTCTATGTCTTATTTGTAAGTGTGAGGATTCATGCTTTCTAATGGATGTGAGGGTCTTGGAAGAATCTAACAAATGCTGGCCAAAACCAGCAAGATGATAAACAATCAGATTCAACCAAGCTGAAAACATTTGTAAAACACAGTCACACAAACTTAGCTACTACAATTTGCTCAAATTACATATGCTAATTAGGAATTCAGCCCAAATAACCGTGATTTCAGTTGCTAAGTAAATATGAAGTTACTCAACACTCATTTTGATCCCAACGCAAAAGACAACTTCGGTCGGGACTTGTTTTTGCCCAACAACTTCATTTGGTTTAAACGTTCTTGCTCCTCCTCCTGTTTCTTCCTTCGCATGGCTTCTTCTTTTTGTCTCTGGAGCTCTTCCAGCTCTCTATACCTTTCCTCCTCACGGCTCTGCTGCTCTAAAGCTTCCAGTCTGTGAGCAGCTTCAACTTTCCTCCGGTTCTCCTCGAGCATCCTTTCAAGCTCTTCTTTCTCTCTCCGAGCTTGTTCCTGCAGATCAAGATAAGTTGATTAACTACCATGAGGCTAATGGTGTTAATTCTTTTTTCCTTTTTGATAGAAAGGTGTTAATTCAAAAAAATTAAGAGCTCATAAACACAAGCAAATCAGAATGGGAAGATGAATTGATGAATCCAAGCACATCCTCCTAAATTTAGCTTTTTGTTAACAAGGTGGGAAGACAACAGAAGATTCTCTACTGGATTGTTTTGAATAAAAAGTCGGCATCTTGCTCTGAAAAAAAAAATTCATCTTGGACCAAATTGTGACAAGGATGTGAGATCCACAAATGACATAGCATACAATGGCACAAGTATTTTGTCATAACCAACCAATGCACCGATTTGTAAAATTTGTGCAGCACAATTCATGCATATGTCGTACTGCATACACAGATTACTCAAGGTATCATTGAGAACTCGTGGAATTTCATAGCAGATAAAACGATTGCATTTCTTGTTCCTAAGCAGTACTGAACTTCCACAATATTAAAATTGTATAAAATATTCACATGCCGTCACAGTAGAGAAAGAATGAATAAAATACTGTAATTTGGAGCACATACCTCCTTCTGTCTAGCTTCCAAAAGTGTAGCTTCCTTTTCTTTCTCAAGTTGAGCTGCAACTTCATTATTAAGTCTCTTCCGTCCCTCCTCCAGCCGCCTTTCAATCTCCAGCTGAATCTCCTCAGAGTTCAAGCTCTCTTCAACTCTCTTACGAATAGCTTCTTCCACTCTCTTTGCAGTCTCTTCTTCTATTAATTTTAACTCCGCTTCTTGTTGACGCCTGTGAGTAAAAAATGGTATGTTAAGCAGGAAAGCTGCCAATTGAGTGGGGGCAAAGCCACATATATGAATCCAGTGTCTTTGATCACGAACAATGAACAACTAAACTGAACTACAGGCACGTTTGCTTTTTTTTTTTCTTTCCCTCTTTTGTTCTCCCTTCTTTTTTTCCCATTTTTCTATTCTACTTAGAAGTACCATGGTCAATGGCAAACTAACCTCCATGATGACAAAGGCACTAAATATGTATGCTTTCAAGGCATACCTCTATTGAATCCTGATCCATACAAATGAGTTTCAAAAGTGATGAACAGTAGATAAATGAGGCAGCCAGTTTGATCATCAAATATAACAAGTTGCATTATAGCAGTACCTTCCTTCAGACAAGCCTGTGGAGAAGAAACTCAAGTAACTTGCTGCAGTTTTACACTAATCATTCAAAGTTTTATGCTGAACATCTTTCATGAAAATATCCACTTGATGATGTATAGGTCAAGTCTTGTGCTAAATAAGCACTTAAAGCATCAAAGCAATTACAAAGCATACTTCACTTTGTGGTTGAATAAAGTATGTTGTAGGAAAGTAAACCAAGGCATAATTTCAATACCAGCAGACCCCAAGAACGCACAGGGTACACTGTACAGCAAAATCTAAAATTGTCATATGGTACACATATAATTGGACACCAGATCTATGACACCAAGCTTTAGCATAATAACTCCTAACTATTCAAGCAGTTATCAGCATGACACAATTAATGACAACAACATTCCAATGTGTAAGAAATAAACTATGGGTCACTCATTAAAAAAAAGAAAAGAAAAAGACTAAGACTTCCCATTGTAACCGAGGAAAGCCTACCAAAAGAAAATCATGATTGCTAACTTAATCCCTAAAGAAAAAAAATAAATAAAACATGGAAGGAAAAAAAAAAAAACTAGAGTTAGAATGAAAAGATAAGCAATTGTTATACCTCTTCTTCTCTTCTTCTTTCTTCTGTTTTTCAATGGTAGTTTTGTGCTCAATTGACCCAAGACTTGGACTGGATGATTTACGAGTAGGAGATAATGAGGAACTCCTACTTCTATGTCTTCTGTAACGTTTTGGAGTTGGAGATCGACTTTTACGGCGTCTGGGAGTTGCAGAACGACTTTTGTGGCGTCTTGGGGTAATAGAACGACTTTTCCACCTGTATAACAACAGGGATGGTCTTAAGCAACAAAATCTGGAAACTGACCAGCATTGTATGCAGTCAATAAAAAGCCTGCCCACCATCTAGCATAATATATATAGAAATATATACAGTTACCTCATAAATTGCTAAGAATAACCTTTGTGTGCTCCATCTTTTATCACATGAAGAATGATATGTCATGTCACATTGATCAATGAAAGGACACTCATCAGCATTCATCACCTGCTCACTTCCCACATTGTGGGAAGAAACTGAGCATTTAAGTTTTCTTATTTATAATATATATCCTACCCTGTTCTCTATATTATGATCCATGTATGTTTATTGATGAGCTTCCACTTCCCAGGTATAAAAATAAAAACTCAGCAACTAAATGAAACCATTAACAGGTCTTACAGATAAAGCAACTTGGTCACCAAACACTTAGGAAAAGGTCATGAATACTTGAATTTCATTTCTATTAATATCAATCAGCCAGGGTATTTCTCCACATCTCATCAAGAAGCTCAAGGAGCTTGAATGAAGTGATTTGAACAGCAAAAGTCACACATGCAAGATAATATAGGAAATCTAAAAGTCCATTCCAGTCCATTTGAAAATGGACAGCAAAGAAGCCAAATGAAATTTAGATATCAGATTCAAATTATATTGCATAGATAACAAGCATTGTGAACCAGCTGTTCAACTTTGACCTGCAGGTTTTAGTCATAAAAATAACTTTAGCCCTAAAATTGTTATACTCAATTCTTCACAAAAGATAATCAGGTATACACATTTTTCAATTAAGGAAAAACAATATTTCTGATGTCCTTGAGATCTAACTATTGCATCAATAACACAAAAGGGCACAAAGCACTCATAAACAAAACATTTTACATCTTAAACTGCCTTCTGCTTTGTTATGATCACAATTGTGCCATCCGTTCAACAGCAATGTAACCAAATCCTCGCCAAATTGTGGTTCCAAATCTAAGTGGATAGATATCAATTTCTGTATAGTGAGCGTAGTATGTCCGTACAGCAGCCACCCTCAAAGAAAATCTAACATCTACTGTGTGGGCTAGACTATAAAAGACAACAGAACCACAACGTTGATAGAAGGTTAAAATGCGTACAGATCAATTTTAACATTTTGCTAATCCAAATGACACCCAACTATGAGTCCCCAGTCTTTGTTACGTGAAAGGAGGTATGATAGCTTAAGAAAAGCAAAAATATAAACGGGGTAACCTGCTATGAGAATAGGATGAATACGGAGATCGGCTTCTGTCTCTTTTGCTCCTTCTGCTATATTTGTGTCCTACAGGAGAGGGCGAATGCCTCCGCCTATAGGAAGGTGATCGTGATCGTGACAAGTCTCGAGGCATCTCCTGACACCTCTGCTTCAATATGTGTAGGATATTTCTCAATATCAAGCTTTGAGACAATTACAAAAAGAATTCCCCTGTATAAAAAAAAATCAATACAAATCAATCAGTAATGGAAGCAACGAAATTATCATCAAAACCCAAATATATAAAAATCAATTGTTTATGGTACAGTGGTAATCGAACTGAGGATTTCTTTCCAAACCCAAGCCATCCGATCGAACCAAGGACTTCTATCAAAATCCTAAGCCACCTAAACCACCTGGCCAAACCCAAGTTACTTTCAAACATCATTTGTTAATTTGCGGCAGATATGCATTTAGAGCATAGCAACAACAGAAAAATAAAAATTATCAGTTCCTAGACAATTAATGTATCCAGTTGAGACAATAGAGCAGCATTAACAAAAACTACCATCATCGTTTCACCTGAAAAATCAGAAGAATCTCAATTAAAGTGATAAATATCGACCTGATTGAAACTGGGAAAAATCCCAATTACGTCGAACCAATCAAAGCATAAGACGCGAAAGTTTTAACCTGAAAATCCAAATTAAATAATAAGCGATTGTGCATGTAAATCCCGATTCTCGTTTTAGCTAAACCAAGTCATTACTGGTTTTGACTTTGCTCATCATTGATTTTCCAGGGAAACAAACAGGGAGCAGAAAAGGGTTCGAGAAAGTGGAAGTTTCGATCCTGAATAGAGAGTTCGATCCCAGAATTACCTGGAGAGACAAATTGAAAGATACCAGCTTGGCAAGCTTTGCAGATAGGAGATGAAAACCTAGGCGAGAGATAGAAGGGAGACCGTAGCAAATTGAGTTCTTTTGGACTTTTCTCTTTCAATGTAGGCTAACCATTTTTTTATTTCTATTTTTGCCCCAAAATTACAACTTCTCAAAATCTTCAAGGGTCCATTTATTTCAGAAAAATATGCTTTTTCTGAGAACTAGCTGTGGGCGAATGGCTGAATGCTAGTTGATCTGATTTTTGGTTTAGACCTAATTTTAAATAAAGATTTGAATTGAGAAATTAAATTTAAAAATTGAGTTTAAATAAAATTTTAAATTCTATTTCATAAATGAGTTAACGTTTAAAATCATATATATAATTACTCAATACTCAAATCAATTTGGTCCATTTTATATTTATATATTAAATATTTCATTAACATATTATATATTTTATATATAAAATATTATATGAAATAACATTAATTATAAAGAATATATAAACTGAATTTTCACTCATTTTTTATATACAATAATAATAACAACAAAGTCTTATCACATTAAATAAGATCATTTACATAAATCACATGATATCATTGAACTCTATTTAAAGCTAGATTTTTAGAAATATTATTCACTAAGAGATTTTTTTTTTATAAATTCCTCCAATGTTCTTTTTTCTTTCCTTTTACACTTTTTCATAGGGTTAAAAATCATATGATTAACTCTTCTCATTAATGCCTCTAATAATTTTCTTTGTACATGTTCAAACCACCTTAATTGATTTTCTATCATTTTCTTCTTAATAGGTGTTATGTCAATATTCCTTCGTATGCATTAATTCCATATTTTATCCTTTCTTATGTGACTACGCATCTATCTTAATATTCACTACTATAAAATATAGTTAATCATATAGTAATATGATAAAACTTCCCTTTAAACTTGATAGATACTTTGCGGTCACAAATAACTCTTGATGTTATTCTCCATTTTAACCATCTAACTTGTATACTGTGTATGACATATCCATTAATTTTTTCATCACTTTGTAATATTGATTCTAGATACTTAAATTTGGATACCTATAATGTGACGTGTTCTCCAATTCTTATCTCTAAATTATTTCTATCTTACTTCTTATACTCTATCTTACTTCTTGTTAAATTTGCAATACAAGGGAAAATCCTTTAACTCCAATACCTATCTCCAAAGCCTAATTTTATAATTAACCTCTTCTCTTAATTCCTCAATCAAAACTATATCATCCGTAAATAGTATACATTTAGGAATAATCTCTTGTATATCCCTGATAAGAACATCCAAGACTAAATTAAATAAATAAGAACTCAAGATTGAACTCTGATGTAAACCTATCCTTATAAAAAAGTCCTTTATCTCATCTTCAAGAGTTCTTACACTTGTAGTTACCCTATCATATATGTCCTATATAGCTTAGATATACACCATACAAACTCTTTTTTTTTTTCAGAGCCTTTCATAACACTTCTCTTAATACTTGATCATAGACTTTTTCCAGATTAATAAAAATCAAATATAAGTCTTTTTTTTTACTCTAGTGCTTTTCAATCAACCCTCGTAAAAGATAAATAACCTTTATTATAAACTTTCTTGACATAAATCCAAATTGATTCTTTGTAATCCTAATTTCGTCTCTTAATCTATGCTCAATCACTTTTTTCCATAATTTCATCATGTGGCTTATAAGTTTTATCCTTTAATAGTTTGTACAATTCTAGATATCTCATTTATTCTTATATATATGCACCAAAATACTCCTTCGCCACTCATCTAACATTTTCTTAGACCTTAAAATCTCATTAAATAGCTTAGTGAGCTAAAAGACACCCTATTCTCCTAAACATTTCCAAACTTAAATAAAAGTACCATCAAGATCAATGGCTTTATTATTATCTATCCTTCTAAGAGATTCTTTTATCTTTCCAACTCGAATCATGTGATAGTAATGTAAATTTTGTTCGTTCTCTTGGATTTCTAATCCTTCTATATCCTTAATCAATCTTTGCCCATCATTGAAAACCTTATAAAAGTACTTCTCCCATCTCTCTTTGATGTCTTCATTTGTAAGTAGAACTTGTCCTCTTTACCTTTAATACATCTTACTTAGTCTAAATCTTTTAATTTTCTTTTCCTATTTTTAGCAAGCTTGTAAATCTTTTATTCTTAATTTTTTTCTCCCTAGATCTCAGTAGGACTCCTTAAAAGTTTTAGATCATGCCTCACTCACTACCTTCTTAGTCTCGTTCCTAACCATCCAATACATTTCCTAATTTTCAGTATTGTTATACACATGTAAGGCCTTAAAACAATCCTTTTTAACTTTGACCTTTTCCTGCATATTTTCATTCTACTACCAAGATTCTTTATCTCTCAATTCAAAACCTTTTAATTCACCCAAGACTGCTTTAGTAACCATTTTAACCCTCTTACTCATCTTATTCCAAATATGGTTGATACTTCCTTATACTTCACAATTACTTTTGTCTAATAAGATTCTCTTAAAAGTCATCTATTTCTCACCCTTAAGTTGTCACCACTTGATCTTAGGATTTATAATTTGTCATCTTTTCTGGTTACAGGTTTTAAAATGAACATTAAGGACCAAGATCCTGTGTAGTCATCTTTTCTAGTTACAAGTCTTAAAATGAACATTATCCAATAATATTCTCTTAAAAGTCATCTGTTTCTCACCCTTGAGTTGCCACCACTTGATCTTGAGATTTATAACTTGTCATCTTTTCTAATTACAAGTCTTAAAATGAACATCAAGGATCAAGACCCTATGCTAGGTAGTAAGGCACTCCTCCAGAATCATTTAGCAATTCTTACAAACTCTTCTATTAAAGCTCTTTACCAAAAAAAAATCAATTTACAACCTTAAGGTTCCACTCTTATATGTGATTAGATGCTCCTTCCACTTTTTAAAATAAGTGTTCGCAATTTTGAAATCATATACTATTAAAAAATCATGAATAGATTGTCCCTTCTTATTTAATTCTCTAAAATTAACTCTTTCATAAGCTCCCAAAAATTCCCTTACCTCACTACTAACATGTTTATTAAGATTCCCTCTAATGAAAATCTTTTTTTTTTATGAAATTCCTTAAACCAACGCTTCCAAGTCCTCTAAAAACTTCTCTTTCAAATGTATTTCCTAACCTACTTGTGGTACATAAGTGTTAATGATATTAATAGTTTCCCATACAATCATTAATTTTAAAAATAAGATCTTGTCCCTAATTATTTTTATATCCATCACATTTTTCTTCCAATTCTTGTCTACAATAATACTAACTCCATTCTTTCCTATAACTTTTCTTGTATACTATAGTTTAAATCCTGTCGTATTTAGCTCTTTAGCTCTTTCTCCAATCCTTATCTCTTTCTCTAACATATTTAGTTTCTTAAAGACACATAATATTAATTCTTCTCCAAATCATGGTGTTTGTAACATCCAAAAATTTACCTATCAACATAACAATATTCCAAGTACTAAATCTAATTATGCTTTCCTAGACTAACTTCTTTACCTACATCTATTCAAAAAAATGTAAGGATCCTTACTCATTTAACATTACCTCAAGATGTCGATACAATGACTTTATCTCATTTAACACCATACTCAAGCCATATAGCATATTACTTCTAGGTAATAACCTAACATTCGCACAATTAAATTGTTTTATGTGATCCATGGTTTAGGTTTTAACAAAGTTTTATGTATATATATACGTAAATGTAAATATATATATATGTATAGATCTTAATTATAAATATTAAAATATTGAAACTAAGTTTAAATTAGGTCAAAACTTTATTTTACACAATAAATAAGTTAATTTACAACTTATTGACCTAAACTTTATTTTGTACTAGTAATTAATAAGTAGCTGATTGTATAAAAAATATTTTTTAAAATAATTATTTTGCAAAACTAATTTTAAAATATAAATAATATAAGAGGATATGTTAATACAAATAAAGATATAAATTAAATTAAGTTATATTTATTTAAAAATTAAATTATATTAATACAATCAAGATATTAAAAAAATAATTACTTGAGATTCAATTAATTTATATTTTATGATCTTACATAATTTATATTTAATTATTATTTATAATAGAAATATAATTAATTATAATTATATTCATATCTTATATCATAACATATTTATTTACATACTTGTTTTTATATATTTATAGTTTAAAGTAAAGATATAATTAGCTAGAATTAAATCAATTATATTTTATAAAATTAAATATTTATTTATTTACTTACTTATTTTTATTTAACTATTTATAATAATTTTTATCTTATATAATTTTAATTTATTTATTATATAAAACAAGAACACAATTAATTATTTATTAAAGGCATAAGTTATAAATTAATAAAAGAAAAAGGAAAAACTTGACAAAATTTTAAAATGCTACTAACTTATCAGTTATAAACTATTTAAAATAACTTATCAAATTAAAATTTATTTTTTGATAAGCCAACGCACAAAATATCTCTAAAAACTTACTTATAGCTCATTGGTCATATTAATAAGTTATAAATTGACATATTTATTACACAAAATATAATTCTGATTAATAAGTTAATTTCTAAAAGTGTTGTATTCAATAATTTATTGAACAAATTAACTTTTAATTTAACAATTTATCATGAATAACTTAAACTTATCATTTTTTTTATATTAATCCTTCTTCCTTTAATGAATTAGCAACACATGCTCTTACTTAGGTAAACCTAAATATAATTAATTCAATTCAATTTTAGTTAATTATATCATTATTTTAAAGTATAAATATATAAAAATATGTATGTCACCAAATATGTAACATTATAAAATATAATTATTTTAAGTAGTTATTTTTTATTATAAATAATAATAAAATAAAATTTATAAAAGTAAATAAATATATAAGATCATAAAATATCATTAATTAAATTTTAAATTATTATATTTTTATTTTGAACATATTAGTTGTTTTAATATAATTTGATTTTGAAATAAATATTAAATGATTTTATTTACTTACTTACTTATATTAACATATTATTTTATACTATTTTATATTTTTAATTAATTTAATAACTAATTTTTAGAAACACTTAGTTTTGTTGTTTTATTTTACTCAAGTAGTTGATGAGATAGTTAGTAACTAGTAAATTAAGAAGTATTTTATAAAATTAATTATTAAATTAATTAAAATTATAAAATAATATTAAAGAACATGCCAATATAAATATATCTGTAAATTATATTAGTTCATATTTATTTAAAATTAAATTATATTAATATAATTATAATATTCAAAATAAAAATATGATTATTTAAAATTTAATTAATTATATTTTATAATATTACATATTTATTTATGTATGTATTTTTATACATTTATATTTTAAAATAAGAATATAATTAATTAAATTAAATTAATTATAATTTATGATATTACATATTTATTTATCTACTTTTTATTTTTTTAGTTAATTATTTATACTAAAATTTTGATATTATATATTTATTTACTTAATAAATTTTTATTTATTTATTATTTAAAATAAGAATATAATTATTTATTTATAAAATAAATTTCAATTAAAAAGAATAAATTTGAACAATATTCAAAAATTTATCATCTTATAAATTATAAAACTTAAGATAATTTATTAAGTTAAATTTTTTATAAGCTACTATATGAAATAATTTTATAGATCACTAAATTATAAATTAACTTATTTATTATATAAAATAAAATATTTTTATCAAATTAACTAATTTATTAATTATGAATTAACTTATCAATTAATTTATCAAATACCAAAGTTTAAAGTTTAGACATTAAATGCTCTTAAAAAATTCATTGGGTGGATTGAGTTTGGATAAAATAAAGATATCATATTGCAAGTTCAGCTTGACTCAATTTTGTACACCATATTAAAAGGTTATTTTTCCAATTTTTTATGTTTGGTGCTAATAAAAAAATGATAAGGAAAAATTAAATTTCTATTAATAGAAGATATTAATTTCTTTTTAATATAAAAACAATGATTACACATGAATGGTGGCTTTTATCTTAAATTGTCAAGCTTATTTTTTTAAAAATTTAACAATATGATTTCTTCAAAAATAATTGATTTCTTATCTATTAGATTAAATTATTAAATTGAAAAAATAATACAATTAATTCATTCCACTGGAAATAGGGAAATTCTTAAAACAACCTAAATTTGATCATGTTAGGAATCTGGATATGTCTACCATACGAATAGCCTTCTATATGCAATTGGAGACTTATGGGACTTCTTGTTTCAAGGGGTTGGCTAGAACATCAACTCTTGATGATGATCAATTATCATTAAGCATTTTGTTTATTTTAATCTAGGAAATGTCATTAACAAATTGTATAAATAATAGACGACTAACAATTCAGAAGTTAAGAAAGAAAGAAAAAAAAAGTTCTACAATAATTATTTAAGTTAGAGGCATAGAATAAGCAATTAGTGATAAATATTAAATTGCAGGCTTCCATTATAAGGTTGAATAATATTGTTAGTGTTTTTCAAAAAGGCTATTTCAAAGGAACGAATGCACTCTTTGGAATAAGTAACACAAAACGCTAATAATGATGCTCCCTATCTCCCTTTTAACAACAATTTGAAAAAAAAAATAGTCTACCAAGCAATTTAGAGATTTCATCTTAACAGGTTAAGCTTAGATCCTCTTAATGCTGTTTAAAAAGAAAAAAAT
The DNA here is from genome assembly GCA_020226215.1 of Sindora glabra. Classification (NCBI taxonomy): domain Eukaryota; kingdom Viridiplantae; phylum Streptophyta; class Magnoliopsida; order Fabales; family Fabaceae; genus Sindora; species Sindora glabra. The sequence continues at coordinate 15,399,684 of CM035225.1, read as the reverse complement.
TATGAAGATTTATTCTACCTATGGTCGTATTAGATATGGATTTAAACAATCTACTCAATCTCATAATTGTGTGATCACTATTACTAGTAAAGTGTCACAATACTTTTTTTATTTTAAAAGTCCTTCAAGACCCCTTTTCCATAGTAGTTTACGAAACCATAATAATGGTAGTTCTTATACAAAGTTTAACATAGTGCAAGAACTTCCTAGCAGGTTGTAGTCACCTTCTATAGATATTAGTTAGAATATTTCTTCTTCCCTTAATTTTGGAATGTTTGATGACATTGAACTTGCCATAAGTGTTATACAAAGCATTATCTCACTATCTAGTTGTTCTTAAAGATGCACATAGGACAAGATAGGTTTTTTCATATATATTACATAAAATGCATGGTTCGAACCCAGCCTAACTCCTTTAGTTTTTTTAAAAAATTAATCTAGCTTGTGTGGAATTATTTAACACATGGCCTATGCCCAATCCAAAAGCTTGATTATTTTATTTTTATTATTATTTTAAGTAAATGTAATTTTTTATATAAAAATATATATTTAAAGAGTAATAAGATATTTAAATATGTAAAATATTTAATTGTATCATATCAAATTTTTTATTAAAAATAATTAAATATAACTATTTTTTATAATATATATTTATATTATTAAAAATATATTAGTATAATAATTCTAACTAAGCTGGCCTACTTCTTTTTATCATAGTCCGAACCTTGACCTGAATAATAATTAAATCATAAAAAAGGTCTAACAAGTTAATTGGACTATCAAAGGAGCCTAAACTTTATATTTTTATAGATCACTTGGTCCATATATAATTCTAATTGTTTTCAATTGATAACTTACGAGACTATTTAGTAAGAATCCTTAAGGTGCCAATCTTGTTGCTCTATTATGATAGAGATCGAGAAGGTAGAAAGAATTGTAATTTGTACAAGAAAATTCTTGCCCCTTAGATGGTGGTGTGCGAGAAGGTTTTTAGGCATCACTTTTAAATATTGGCCAACAACTTCTATTGCAACATAAATTATACATTGCAAATTCCTTACGCTCTACTTAGCAACTAAAAACCTACCATTGTCTTTTAAAATATAAGGGCAAATATCAACTCTTAAATAGACCCAATCAAAAGTAACCATTAGACTTTATAAATGCCTAGTGCAACTATCTAATTAAAGGCAACCGCTAGGTTTTATAGTCGAAGGGCAACTTTCTCATCAAGGATCATCACTCTATGTTTAGATTTCTATTTATTATATATATATTTTTTACTTAGGTGTTGTTGTTTTCTATGCACGTTGTTTTGGTGTTGTAATGTGTTTTATTACAAGTTTGTCTCTAATCTTTATATAATTGTTTGTTTGAATAAGGAAAACATATAGGAAATAAAGAAATGGAGTTTAGTACTCCCCAATCCTATTTTTATTGGCATAAAATAGATATAAATATAAATGTTGCCAAAATCATTTCATAGAAAGAGTTCAAATGACATCTAATTCCTCATGGGTTGCACTTTACCGTATTTCATTGCAATGCCAAGGATGGAAAATAGCTGCATATTCATATTTCGAAATTACTATTGTAATTTAAACTTCTGATTGACTAATTTTTGGATTTCAATTGGAAACTAAGATTTCTTATAAATTAAATATGAGAATATTGCCAACTCTTTAATGATGCAATAACACCTATAATAATTTTAAAGGTTTTACTTCCTTTTATATTTTGAATTCAAATCTAAAACTTTATATATGTGTATTTTGAAGTGCAAATAAGTCAAATTGAACATTTGTTTATTCAAATCCAAGCTTAGCAAGCATGAGCTCAATTTAATCACAAATCTAAATGAGCTACATATTATTTTATTCAATTTCTCATCAAAATTCAAAATATTTGAGCTTGGATTACATACAAACTCATTTGATTTTAAACCAACTTAAACAAACAACTTGCTATATATAATATGAGATTTATGTAATCTATTATTTATATATAATATACAAGATAAAAAAATATAATTTTATTATTAAATTTATTTAGTTTCACAAACAGGATAATATAGAGCTAAAATTCAACTTATGTATTAATTAAGCACAACTCATGTAAAATATAAATTGAATTTATATTGAGTTTTTTACCGATTGATTTCAAACTTTTTACACATAACTTAGATTTGTTTCCACTTCTAACTGTGTTAAACTTGAATGGAATAGTTATGATGCAAATAAAATGGTAATATTTTACCCCAAAAAATGGATAAATAAGTAAAATACGGAATTAGCCAAAATTGGAGGCAATTGAAAATGGAAAAGGAAAAACAAACAAGAAAGGGAAACTGAAAACAGACCACCTGACTAAACGTGGAACAGATCCAAGGAAATTCGTTCTTCATCCTTTTCCAAGACTTTCTCAGCTCCCCCAACGACACTGCTTTGCTCAAATTACAGTGAGATAAACATAAACAAAGCATTCATTCATTTCATTCATTCAATTTAGAGGGAAAAAGTGAAGAAAAACATTAAGAGAGAGAAGGGCCATGGAGAACACAGCTACATTTCTGCGCTTCATGTTAGTTCTGTGCTTCTCCTCAAGCACGTTTCTACCTGCGGCGCAAGCTATCTGGTTGACTATACCCAAATCAGGTACCAACTGCGTTTCTGAAGAAATCCAGAACAACGTTGTCGTTCTGGCTGATTACATTGTTATCTTCGATGATAACACTCATAACGCGACCATCTCCGTCAAGGTATCAGGTTTCAATTCTTTTTGAGTTCCCAATTGGCTATTTTGGAATTATTCAATTTTAGATCAGTTAGGATGTATGGCTCTCGGCTGATTTTCGTTCTCTTTTCCTGATTTGTTTGGTTTCTAAGAAAAATTGAGAGGGAAAGATTTTGAGTTTTCTGAATTTCGTTGATCATAGTTTGTTGCGGTTTCAGATCACCTATAATGCAAATGCGCCATTTTTGTATGATTGAAAAAATGGGATGTTTTCTTCCCGCCTTCCCGGTTCCTGAAATTCTGATTTGTATTATGTGATGCTGCATTCTGCCTAAAGCAATTTTTTTTTTCAAGGCGAGTCATTTAGTACATTTAGACTATGATCATTATTCAGAGCATAAAAGGTACAAAACTGATCACTGAATTTGGATTATGATCAGTGGACTTTGACTTTTGTATGTTGAATTAGATGTTAATATACGGAAATGCCGATGGATTGAATATCTTATTTTTATGTGATATTTTTCCTAAATGCCTGTTATTGGCCCTGCTTTTCTGACGGTTAAAGCCTGATAGCAAGTTGGCCACCACCTTTGTGCTTTGTACTTTTGTTTGCATTGGTTTTTAGCGAAGGCTTCGTTGGTCAATTTCCTGCAACTTTGATTTTGAAATGCTTTATTCTGGACCCAGATTCTTAAATTGATTGATTGTTTCTGTTATCGTAAAATTGTCCTTTAGCACCTACAGTAGTCAGTCAACTAGCTGGAAATTTTCCTATTTTTATGATTTTGCATATTGTTAAGATGGTGGAAAATTACCATTTTTTTGTTGCCCGGATCATGTTATAAGCCTAATTTGTCTGTTGTTCACATCAATGCCTTTAGTTTCCGAGGTGGGAATGGAACAATTCTATGTTATACTTAAATAGCCCTTGTCTCTACTCTTTATACTGTCTAGAGATGGAAAAATAATTGCGAAATGAATGAACTTATTCTTGCCATTTATCAAGAAAATAATAGTTTTATTCTTTGTCTCGAGCATCTTAGTTGGATAACTCGAATATTGATGTAGGATATTGATACTTAAAGCTTCTAATCTCTTTACTTACCCCTCATCTCTTCTCCATTAGGAAAAGTTTACATTGAGACATAATGTTGAGAAGCTTTATCTCTTCTTAGTTTCTGTCTTGACTTCTAATATTGTGTGTTCTTTAGGTGACATCGCCATTTGGAAACATTCTTCATCAAAACGAGAATACAACACAAGGTCAATTTGCATTTACAACGCATGAGGTTGGGAACTACCTTGCATGCTTCTCGGTGGATGGTCATTATCCAGGAGGTGGAGATGTTAGTGTCAACTTAGAGTGGAAAACTGGAATTGCTGCCAAGGATTGGGATTCAGTTGCAAGAAAAGAGAGGATCGAGGTGAACATCTGACTTCTAGCTCTAACTTCTATTGTACCTAAAAGTTTTGTCCAAAACTTATGGGTTTTGAGTTTTACCTCTTAAGGGGTTGACTTCTACTAAAGCCATTTTCAAGAGTCTAGATCATCTTTGATTAGGAACTTTCTAGGTTAGTTGGTTTCTTGAAATCTTTTGCACTATAAGTTTCAGAAGTTTCATTTTTGTCATTGTCAAGGTTTGTCTTCGAGCCTTTTGGGCTCTGTGGTCGGGAAGATGCCAGCTGAGCCAGAGCTCCCTGCAATGTGCCGGGCAGAGAAATTGAATTATAAGCTTGAGAAAATGCCCAGTTCTCACCGTTGAGCTTATCATGTTAGAGAACCCCAAATTTTTAATTAACCCGTCATGCAAGGGAAATCTTTTTATTTAATCAATGGATTTTGATTTGAATTATAACAACTTAACAAGGATTACAAATTAAGATTAGAAAGAAGTAACTTGATTTACAGTTTCTAAACAAGAATTTTGTTATGGTTTTTCCTTTTATTAAATTTCTCTTGTTCTTACTTTCTGACATTTTTCTCTATGTCATCAACATGTAGGGAGTTGAACTTGAGTTGAGAAAGCTGGAAGGAGCAGTGGAGGCTATACATGAGAATTTGATTTATCTTAAGAGCAAGTAATATTTCTTGCGTAAGTCAACTTCTTTCCTTGCATATTGTCATGAACTTCTCTCATATCTTTTTTCTCACTGTATTTACTCAGAGAAGCAGACATGAGCATGGTGAGCGAGAAAACGAATGCGAGAGTGGCATGGTATAGCATTACGTCGTTGGGTGTCTGTATTTCAGTTTCAGCTTTGCAGTTATGGCATTTGAAGCGATACTTCCAGAAGAAGAAGCTTATATAGATTCTGCTAGTGTTTATTTATTTTCCTCATGTTGCATTTGGTTCAGTAGAATGGGAATGAGAATAGACTGGAATGGAATGGAATGCTCATTCCATACTCATGTTTGATATGGTAAGGAATGGAATGAGTAATTCATTTTATTTTTATATTTGGTATAACAAAATAATGTAGGAATGGAATTAAAAAAAGTGTAATCAACGATAATAATATTTTTATTGTAAAAATAATAAATATCTTATTAAGTAATTTAATATTATTAAAATATATAATATGATCAATAATAAAAAATTATCACAATGTAAATTTCATTATCAAAGTTATAATTAATAAAAAAATTTCTGTAATAAAAGCATAACAATTCTAATTTATTCCATTTTTATATTAAATACTTTTTGTATAGAATGTAATTTAAATTTTAATATTAAAAATATAATTATTAAAATATTTTAATAGAGAAATATTAAAAAAATTATTATATCTTTATTATATATTAACAAAGGCTAACATTGAATTCCATCACTTTTGCTGTAGAATGAAAATTTCATTATTTGATAAAATAACCATTTTCATTCTATAGTATATACCAAACACTCTGTTGTCATTTTCTGTCCTGTTCCCATTCTTATTCTATTTCATTTAAACAAACTGATTTCAATTTCTCAAGCATTCATATTAACTTTAATTCCTAAGTTTAGCAAGAAAATTTTGATACCTTACATTTTTTTTTTCCATTTCTTTCTTATCTACAGAGGTTTATTGTAGTTCATGATCCCACCTAGTCAGAGTTTGCTTAGCAATCAAGATGTGCTATGCAGCACCATCACTTTCCCATGCAACATTTTATATCACCATAGAAAACCATTTCCTAGTTGAGTTAACCCATGCATTCATCCATCAAATTTCTGCTCATTGTGTATCTCATCCTTCAAATATCAGGCCTTCTATTATGAGTCTTCCAAAATTAATTCTGTTAGAAATTTTCACCCCTTTATCCGTGGCTGTTAATATGGACATTGCCCATAAAAATATTGAAGTGTTCTAAGTTTTCCACCCGGCTAAAATGGCGTTGCTTCAATTAAAATCAATATGGACCTGTCTTTTTCAACACCTAGACCATAAAAGAGTACAGAGAAACCTCCCCTAAGTCTCTTAAAAGCAGGCCTGTTTGTAAATATAAACACATCTCCCACAATCATAGGAAAGAATTTTGTGCACCATTATTACGGTAAACCACTAAATCTAAAAGTTTAAATTTATTGATCACCACAATACTACATAAGCTGAATAAAATATAATGATTCAAAGTTAATGGTACATCATAAATGGTGTATTTTAGTCATTGCCCACAATCATCCCCTCTTAATGGAATTTAAGAACCAAATGAGTCAATGTTTTAATGAATTCAAACCTAATTGAAAAGGAAAACAACTCCAAAGGATTAATGAAGCTCAAACAGAACCCAGCTTGGGAAAGCACAGTCGTGGCGTGTACGAATCTTTTATGATAAGATTTAACGGATCATCTCAACAAAGTTTATAATACATAAATACACTCCATTCAACTAAGTTCTGATATATGTTTGGATGCCGGGCCGAGTGAACTATACTTGTCAACTCCATGAAATGACATTTATTGAAAGATGAAAAATTTGTTAATGCTCTAGTTCTTAGAATAGTTATTGATCCACTTGGTGATTCACCAAATTATTTACCAAAAAAAAAAATTCTATTGAAATTTATTAACATAGGATGAAAATTTTTTAGGGATATTTTTGGAAAAACTCATGATGCAAAACCCTATATTTGAAACAAAAATAATTGTAGAAACTAGGAAAGGAGTTCACTAACACGCATGAATTACATACATGAAGTTCACTGCAAAATTTATAATCACATGCCCGAAAATTTGACAATAAATACTGCCTCATTACACAATTTTCATTTTTGGGAAAATTTATGTAAACTTGCAACATTTATAACATTATTTATTCTCTTTCCACCCTTTTTTTAAATAAATAGTTGCAATTATTGTTCAGACCGGGTGTAACAAGAACACAGTAGCTTGCAATTACCTTGACAATAGTTGCAGCACGTAAAAAATTATTTAAAAATGAAGTCTAAAATTATTTTAGAAATGTTGCAAGAAATGTACCACTGAGGTGGTCAAAGTAGCACCAGAAGAAACCCTTCAATAATTGAGCAGGTGGAAGGCATTTCCTAACAAATTCTCAAGTCACTTTCAATATATCAAAATCATGAATCCAGAACAAACAAGTTCAATTAAAAAACATCTCATAAAAATGTAGCTTCATGGCCTAAAAGAAGCAGAAATGAATTCAGCAATCAAGCTGAGACTGGAAATCGTGTTCTTAAAATTTAGAATGCAGGCAGGAGGAAGAACCTTGTCATGGCTTCATTCTATTCGAACTATCTTGTCATTCATGCATTTGAACTGCCAGACCTCCTCAAAAAATTCATCTGCACTGCTATGGCCGCTCTTCATCTGAGCAATTTTTATTACCATTTTCTGTAAGTTTTTTCCATACTTCAACAAGGATTCAAGTGTGTTCATTTTCTGTTCAGCGTTTAAAGGTGATCTCACAGTAATCACAACCTCCTCCAAACATGGAATTGTAAATCCTGAATCTACCTGCATTAGGGATGAGAGTATCTTTAGATATAATATTGAAGAATACCCCCATCAAAAATAAATCACAAGAAAATGTTATAATGAACTTACATGCTTCAGGCTGTTCTTTTGGCAAAGAGCTGCAAACATGGCTCCATGAACATCAAACTTGCACAACTTTGGATGGCTATTGAAAAAGTCAACAAAATCAATCTCCGGAAACGGTTGAAGAGCCTCAAAGTCCCCAGTGAATTCTACCTTCATGTAGAGATTCTTCACCTCACTTGCCAATTTCAGCATTTTGTTTACTGCATCCCAGCACCATTGGACACCCCTCATCGTCAATTTTTCCAGCGCTGCAAGATCTCCAAAATCAACCATGTACACCCTCCCTGGAAGCAATTACCATTAAAGGAAAAGGATTAAACTCTTACAAGTTCAAAATGACATCATAGTTGGCAAATTACGTGAAAAATCACAATAAGCCAAAAATGGGAAGAAAAATGGACAATACAACATTTGTGATTACAAGCCTCTCATGGACTAATTAGTTACCTGTGTTGTTAGAAATAGAGAGATGCGTCAAATTTTTGGTTTCAGGGACCCTAATCCAACTACAGCCTTGTACTTCAAGGACATCAATTTTGGGGGAGTTTAGAGAAAGGGAACAATTCCCAGAACCATAAAAATCCAGCTTACAGTGCTCTAAATATGGCAAGTCAATTGAGACTGATTTAACCCCCTCACATCCAAGCAGTAACAACCTCGTCAGATATGGACATGATTGAAGCACCCCAGACAATACAGGCTCCTCCAATCTTGCACCGATTATTTCAAGGTTCTTGAGGTTTTGAAAGGCATCCCATTTTGGAGAATGAATCATTGAGACGCCCCAAAGTATTAGAGATTCTAAATTCCTTGCTGCATCAATGCAATCTAACTTTGACTCATGGGATGCATGATTGTCAAGAAGGCTGTCCACTCGAAGCTCAAGGTGACGAAGAGATGGACCAGCAAATGATAGCCACGAACAGAGGCCAGCACGAGAGAAGGGGCTGTACACCACAAGAGCTTCCAATCGGACAACCTTTGATACCATTCTCATCACAATGTCGTCAGGACTTTCAGCACCAGTATGGTTGTCAAATGAGTTGCGGGGAAAGTAGAGACTTCTGATATAAGGTGTTGAGTCCTTCCACCGCTTGGAAACACAATTGCAAGATGCCACATCACGGGCATTATTGAGGCCGGACAAGATGAATTGAAGGACAGCATCAGGGAGAGACTCCATCTCTGCGGATAAGAATCAAATAGATAATTGTCAATAAGTGGACAAATGCAAGCATAAATTTACAAATTTTAGAAAGAACACAAATTGGATAACGATGAAGGCTGTCATCCAAAAAAATTTGCACTACCAAGCAAATGTACCAGAAGAGACTGTAAACTTCAGATAGTATAATTTTATGTTTTTTTCCAGAACCAGAAGGATCTTATTTTCACAGTCTCCTTGAATTTTAATTCCTATTTCTTTGGAGTACTGTGAAAATTTCTAGTTGACGATTGGAAAGCATAGGAAATAAGTAGAATTAATATAAAACTGGCATTCTTAATGACCCAATAGAAGGAAGTATTCATTAAATAGAAATATTTTAAGTTGCCAGTACAACAATCACCATAAAGAAGCCAAATTAAGATCAAGAGAAGCTTAAAAAAAATAATAATCACTTTTGTTTCCAAAATACACATTTGTGATTGTTGGAAATATGGAGAACTTGTGAAAGTAAAACAAACTAATTATTAAGCATAATCAGAGAAATTCAGATATAATTTAAGCAATTTATCATCATAAACTCAGGAAAACTGAATCATCTTGGAAAATTTAAGGCTTTTCTCGAGTCTGTTAGAGAATCCATGGCAGGTATATACTACCCAAGGATATCCAAATTAAGCTTCTAACACAAACACAAAAATAGAGATATCATCAAGTCAGATACAACAGAAAATGGACACAAACACATCTTACAGTTCGAAATTCGAAAATGGTTCTCCCAGAAAAACCCTTGAAGATTAACCAGAATACAGATCTGAGCTGAGCTTAAATTTTTGTTAACATTTTAATACCAAAAGTTCTGTAAGCTTGGTCATGGTCTGTGCGTATGGAAAATGGCGGAGGGCAATATGAGTGAGAATGAGAGGGAGCCCTTGGAAGAGCGGAAACTTGAAGCTTTCGAGGGTTTTGGGCCCAATTTTCGAATTTTGAAATGAGGGAGATTTTTTTATATTTTATATTTTTTTGTTTTTAACATTGAGAAGGCATCCGTCAACTGATACCACAAGACAAGATCAGTAGAAGTGTCCGGACCACAAAATTTCCCACGTGGTTTTCATCGATGAGCCAAAAATTCATTCGCTCCCCATTTGTGGATAATGTCTTCGCTGTTCGAAGAAATTGCTCCCTAATGTCACTATGATTTTAGGTATTTACTTTTTAAATTATAAATATAAATAATATAATATTTTTTATTAATATATATGACATTTTTTCAAGTAAAATTTCAATGAAACAAACGAATGTTATTTTGCTTCAGGGTAGTAACAAAGTCAAATGTTACATTGATTCAAAAATTATAAAATCTAATGCCATAATAATAAGGAAAAATAATTTTTATTTAAATAATAATATTATTTTTATCACATATTTTATTTAATATTTAATAAACCAAATATTTTTTAAAATCTTAAATTTTTAATAATTATATTCTTATAAAAGATATTTTTTTATTAAAATGAATTTTTATTTTCTTGTATATCATAACTTTTTTATAAAATATAATTCTTATGTTGCTTTTGCATATAATTTTAATATGACTATATTTGAGGTGAATGGTCACTTCAAAAAAATTAAAATTTTTGTGAAAATTAGATGTAAGCTTTGTTTCATTGATATTTTGGTGGATAAAAGATTCACAAATATTCAAACATTTGTCTATGTTACTCTAACATTCGAATTATAGGGAATAGTTAGGTAACTTGCTTAAAAACATAAGAAGTGATATTTCTAGCCTTTGGCTAATCTTAGAGGACTTCAATAAAATTTTGCTTCACTCAAAGACTTCTTAGTAGGAACTTCTCTTCGAGTTGTTCAAACAAATTTGGAGAAGTTTGGATGTTTGTAATGTAGTTGATATAGGATTCAATGGCCTATGTTGTACTTAGCATTTAGGATGATTTCAAAGAGGTTAGATAAGGCTTTGGTGGATATTAGTTGGAGACTTAGCTTTCTTTAGGCTTTTTACAGATTCTGTCTCATACTCATTTAGATCATAATCCAATTCTAGTTAAATAAAATAGTATTCAGCCTCCTAAATTCATGCGCCTTTTAAGTTTGAAACAATTTGGTGCAAACATCCTACCTTTGATGATATGATTGCTAATTACTCATAGAACATCAATGATTCAAATGTTGTAGAGAAGTTAAATAATTATCAATCTAATGCTTTCAAATTTAATACAAATTTTTTTGGAAATATCTTTAAACGAAAACATACATTGATGGCATGCTGAATAGAATCCAAATTGCCCTTGAATGAAGACAATTTACCAAATTCAATGACTTAGAATGGCAGTTATAAAGAAAGTTTAATTGCATTATTCATTGGGAAGAAATCTTTGATTTCAACAATTTAGAGAGCAATGGTTGAAATATGGGGATCTAAATACAAAATTTTATCATACTTAAATAGTGCTCAGGCGAAAAGAGTTATTTATTACAAATGGATCTTGGTGCACATATTTGACAATCTTAGGACATGAAACTCTCACTTTTTATAAAATTGATTCTATTGGAGGACTGAGAAACCTAATTATCACATGATTATTAATGATTTGTCTTTCTTATCCTAAAAAGTGAAAGATGGAGTTTTAGCTTTTGTGTTTAAAAGGGAATTTTAGGAAGTTTTAAGATATATAAAGGTTTTTAAATCTCTAGGACCAAATTGTGTTCAATCTTTCTTTTTTAAAAAGTATTGGAGGATTATAAGGGATGTAATTCCCAAAATAATGGTTGATGTGTTTAAGGATGGTTTTTGACAGAAGAATTGTAATTATTCTTATCTCGAAAGGGGACAATCTTATTAGTATAAGTCAATTCAAGGCTAAAAGGCTTTGAAACGTAGTTTAAAATCTAATCACCAAAGTTTTGGTTAATAGATTTCATCATTTTTTTAATGAAATGATTAGTCCTCTTCAAAGTAGTTTCATTTTAGGAAAAAGATCTACTAATAACATTATAGTGGCTTAGGAGATTCTGCACTATGTTATGAAGAATAAAAGTATGAAAGGGGTGATGGCATGCAAGATCGATTTTTTGGGATTATAATAATGTTAATTAGGACTTTCTTTATGAATGTTTTCATGACTTTGGATTCCTCCAAACCAATTATTAATTTTACTATATTTTATGTTTTCTCTTCCAAGTTATATCTACTCTAGAATGGTAGCAATCTTTCAAGTTTTTCTTCCATTAGATGGCTTCATCAACAAGACTTGATGTTCTTTTATCTTTTTCTAGTTTGCATGTAGAAATTATCACTTCTCATTGTAAAAAAAGTAGTTATAATGGAATGGATTCTAGTTACTTATTCTTAGGAAGTGTTCAAAATATCTCATTTGTTATTTATGAATAACCTTTTTTCTCTTCTTCAAAGTCATTAATGATTAAGCTTGTGTAATAATGGTTATCATGTTTGAGTTCTACCATTTCTCTAGTCTCAAGATAAATGTTATTAAGTTAAGAACCACTTATTCTTTTCGCATGCCTCATAATGTGGAAAAGTAGTTTAAGTCTATCTTTGATATTCCTTTCACTCAAGATATTGGAAATTATTTAGAGATTCTCATTTTTAAGGGTAGGCCTAATAAGGTGAACATTTTAAATGTTATATCTAAAACGGAAAGTTATCTGGTTACTTGGAAAAGAAAGTTATTAATTAAAGTAGTCATGTAACTCTTACTAAGGCAATCCTATCATTAATTCCATCTACTATATACAAGTTGTTAAGTTACAATAATATATTTGTAATAAAATTGACCAAGTCATTCAAAACTTCATTTAGGATGACAAACGTATAGGTGAAAGGGTGCATTTAGTTAAATTAAATATAATTTCTTATCTTAATTATAACAAGGGTTTGATATTCTTTTCACTTAGGATATTGGAAACTGTTTAGATATTCTCATTTTTAAAGGTAGACCTAATAAAGTGAACATTTTAAACGTTATATCTAAAATGGAAAGTTGTCTAGCTACTTGGAAAAGAAAACTGTTAATTAAAGTAGTCAGGTAACTCTTGCTAAAGCAATCCTATCAGCAATTCCATCTACTTTATGCAAGTTATTTAGTTATAATAATATATTTGTAATGAAATTGACCAAGTCATTCGAAACTTCATTTAGGATAACAAAGGCATAGGTGAAGGGGTACATTTAGTTAAATGAAATACAATTGCCTATTGTAAATATAACAAGAGTTTAGGTGTTAAACAAGCATGATTATATAATATTTCCTTACTAGGAAAGTTAATTAGACAACTATAAGTTAATGTTTTTTATTGAAAATATATAGGTAATAAGTCTATATTGGAAGTTATGACTCCATATAGTTATTCTTATGTATGGTGTTTAATATGTAAGGTGGTACTTTATAAGGATTTGCTTTAGATTTAAAATAAAGATTAAGATTTCTATTGCCCTTAGTATGATGTGTAGGTTATGAATTCCCCTATTAGGGAGCTTGTAAAGGAAATGGATGTCTAAAATGATAATATAAAAGTTAGCAACATTATTATTAATGGAAAATGTAACCTGTCAAATTTGCATGCTTAAATCAATAATGATACTAAGGAAACTAGTCATGCCATTCCTCTATTTACCCATAGTAATCTATTGGACATTTTAATTTAGAGGAATAATAGTTTAAGATGTATAGTGCTAAGGATAGGTATACCTGGCTAGCGGACAATTAGATGAGAGGAAGTCCAAATGATAATTAGAGTTGGATTTGAAAAATTAAAATTCCAAAGAAGGTCAAAATTTTCCTTTGGTTGGCATTATGTAATACTCTTCCTACAAGAGCTTTGCCTAATCAATAGAAATATGGTGCCATCATTTTGGTGACTTCACTATGATTTTTATAAGGAAATTATTATTCATTGTTTGAGAGATTGTTCAAAGGCTAAGAAGGTTGATAAGATCTTAGTTTTGGAAAAAAAAACCCTAATTTTTCAACTTAAGCTCTATTAGTATTTCAGAAAATATTTTCTATAGGAAAAATCTCATTTCCTTATATGTAAATAAAGGAGTTTTATGTCCATTGATACCTTATAATTAGAAAAAAATGATACTTAAAACTATAATAATGGAGGAAAATAAATTTCACTTTAAAAATAAAAAAGTTATTGTTATGACCCAATCCAAGTTATGACTAGTGTGAAACTTGATATCCAATTTCCACATGCCTAGCTTATCTTTCTTATTTAAGTAGCTTACCATAAATGGTTATTAAAGAGGAAAGACATGGAAATGAAAGGATGATGAAATTTAATTCATAGTAAATATTCATTTACAAAAAGAGTTAAGCCCGCTCATAACTTATCTCCTCTAGAGAATAAACTGACTTAACTTACCTTAAAAAAAATAAGCTTTAATTCTTTACCCTTAATTTATATAGGAGAAAACTCCAAAAGATTATCTAGATTAAAATATTTGGTGTAGCCCAACCATGCTAAAGGAACCTCTAAAATTTTAGCCTTGAGATGATAGAGGTGGATCAACTTAAGAATCTACAAATAAAACATAAATATTCTAGTATAATTAAATACAAATAATAATTATAATCTAATGCTTAGTTCGTACCTTTCTCAACAAAATACTAATAAGTATCATCACATTTATACATAATTAAATAAGCTCATTTATGTTAATAACCAATTTACGTACACATTCATGCCAAAACATTATTGCATAATACAAAGAAAGCATGTAAACCTCTTTGTGACTCCTAATTAGCCTTATACCCTTCACAAACCTAACCCTATTCCTCCAACTTCAACCTAACCTTATTCCTATATTTTTAATCCTAAACCTTATACCTTTCACAAATAGTTGCTAGATTTGATGTTTATAAATCAAATCGCCCCTATCATAATTCACATAATTTTAATACTATTGATCTTATTTGTGTATTATATTTCATAGTACAATTCATCTATGACTCTTTGCATAGCCACATAGCTCAAATCATTTCATTAACAACATAATAATGTTATTCAATCTTGTCCAATACCCAAAAAAAAGTTAGTATCATGGCATTAAATGTATGAAATAGGAGATCAATGGTTAATTATTAGGATCTTAGTAGTCAACCCTTGGTTACGAATGATAAGTTTTTCTCAATAGACCAATGGTCGACTATTAAAGGCCCAGTGGTTGATTATTAACTATTGGAAGGGGAATGTTTAAAATTCCATACGAATGGTTGACTATTGAGTTCTAATAATCAAAGATTAGCTTAGAATTATGCAAAATATCTAGTTCAATTTACTGTGCATCCATCATAAATATGCATTTAATGTGTCCAATCCATTACTAAACATTATCACCTCATAAATACATATTTAAGATACCTCATAAACATAATTCCAACATCAAATTAAATTAAATATCACCAAATCAATACAAACTCATGCATTTTGCATATAATTATTAGAAAACTCAAAACTTGAGTTCAACCTAAATAAAACCTTTTAATCTACTATTAGGTTTCAATAATTGACTGTTAGCTTTAGATTCCATAGAATTTTTTTATGCAATTTACTATTCATCTATAATAAAAATGCATTTAATGCATCTAACCCATAACTAAACCTTATCACTTTGTAAATACACATTTAGGATATATCATAAACATCAATTCCAACATTAAATCAAGTTAAACATCACCAAATTAATGCAAATTTATACGTTTTGCATATAATTGTTAGAAAACTCAAAAATTAAAAATTAAGCTCAACTTAAATAATACTTTTTAAATCTTTGAGATGAAGCTAGACTTTCCTAATATAAAGGATGATTTGGAAGATTCAATTTATTATTTTTTTTAGCTTTAATTATGCAAAATCTTAAAGATTTCCACATTAAAGTCCAAAAACTCATTTAGACTAAAACCATTAAATTTCTAAATCTTAAAAAGGAAATGAAAAAACACTTGAGAAAGGATGGCATTCAATAAATCTTATTGTAATAGGATGGAAACTTGATAGAATTTGTCTTCCTTAATAGTTTTATTAGAGGATAAGAAATAAAGGAATTCAAAAAGATGAAAAGAAGTTAAGAGAGTGAAGGTTAGGATTTGAAATGAGGGAAATTAGAGTTTTTAGGCTCAAGTGGGATTTATAAAGCAACAAAGGCATTTTCAAAATTTTACTTTAAATATTCTCCATATTTATACACTTATTTCTAACCACTTATAATCTTGAATTCTTTTATTTATTACACTTTTTCTTAACTAAACCTATCAATTTCTTTCTTTCAAGCCTACTTAAATCATTTATTTTTATTCTCCTAAAAGTTTTATTTAAAACTCATTTAACTAATTAACTTTAATGTCTCATTCACATTTTCCATACCAAGATTTATTCGTTCCATATAAAAATTTTCATTTAAAAAATTCTATTGCTAAAATTAACTATTTCCCCTCATTAAATAAAAATTCTAAAATTATAAAATGATTAAAATTCTAAGGAAAATATAATAGTTGTCTTCCACTAAATTCCTTACATTTAACATTAAACATATAAACTATTTTCTACTATTTTGATATTTTATAATTATATTCTTATGAAAAATATTTTCCTCCAAAACAAACAAAGCCTTAGATTAGAAAGATGAGCTCTACTACTATGGAAAGCCTTAAGCAAAATTTTGAAGACATATTCTTTTTCTCTACATGTGTTGGTGGATTTGACATGTTACAAGTTATAAGATATTAAGTACAGTAGTGGTTTAACATGATATAGTTATATGATATGCTTATGAGATGTTTAAGGATAGTAAAGTGTTAGGAAATCATGAAAAGGTTATGTTCAAGCCATTATGCCTTTTGTTTGCTAGAATTTTCCTTTTATAGGTTTATACAAGCCTAATATGGATGGTAGCTCACTTGGAAACCCTTACACAGCAAAGTTTGGTAGGTTGATTTAAGATTCTGATAAAAGATGACAGGTTGGCTTTTCTAACTTTATTAGCATAATAACAAATACTCAAGTAAAGCTCACAACCATTAAATTAAGGCTTGATTTTGCTATAATTGTGTTTTAGGCTTCCTTTTCAAGCTTTGTTCCATTTAACCTAATATAATGTAAATTTTTTATCATAAAAAAGTTCTATTTAGCCTTTTCAATTTGCATGCTAAATGTGCCTTTTTTTTTACCTAATTTTCTTTTAAAAAAATTATACATTTATAGATTACTTCCTACACTAAGCTATTCATATTTGGACTTAACCCATTCTTACCAAATTTCTCAAGATTTGGTCCAAACCTGAATTCTACATGGCTTATTTTTAAAGATTAAAAAAAATCATAAACCTTTATATATTAGGATCTATTAGATGAAATTTTTGCTCGAAGTAGCCTTAGGTGTTCCCTTTCCATAGCCATAAACCATGCCTTGATTGGATCTTCTTATTAAAAGCAATACCTTAAATATCAGAGGTAAATCGATGTTATCTTATTGGAATTTGTTCTACTTTAAAAAATACTAACATTAATAAGCTTAAAGTTAAATTATGAGATTTGTAAGGATCGAACTCCTACGTGTTTTCTTTTTGAATCTTTTGATGGTTTACGAATTAAATGTTTCTATCAAAAGTTATAATCAAAACATTGCTATTAATAAAAACATTAACAACTATTTATTTTTTGCTTTTAATGAGTTTGGGCCTTCAAATGACCCAATCTAATAGGATTTAATCTTAAATATGTATTTTCTTATCTTATGTATTCCTAGTTATTTAATTCTTTATTTCAAAAGGCACATATACATGCACTTATGTATGTATATTCTTAAGTGGTTTAGATATATCTTAGTATGTTTTCTTATACTACTATGGAATAGTTTATTATTGTTAGCTATTTAGCAAATTACACATTAAAATATAATTGACATCTTATCGAAGGTCATTGTAAATAAGTTATAACATTAGTTACATACCTAACACAAAAAAATAAAATAGCATTACTTCCTATATCGACTGAACCATTGATGTTTCTTCGTATATTATACAACCCAGTCACCAACAATAAGTTAAAGATGCCAATTTTTAATGAATAACTGATATGAAATATTTGCAAAATTTTGTTAATGATAGTTTTTTGCTTTCATGCTGAAATATTTACAATTAAAAATAAATAAACTCAATACCCTACTAAAAACATATTTTTTATTTTAAAAACTTTTAAAGGATGTAACTTTGTGCTAAATTATCCATTTAAAATGAATTTTATTCAATCTTATATAACTTTTCAAGATTTATCCATTTATTCTTTTTGGAATTGTAAAAAATGGCACTTTTTCTTAATCTTTCATTGTTATTTAGTTGATTTTGAACTTTGCTCTAATATTTTATCAAACACATAATAAGTATCTAAAAGTTAAATATGACCTTAAAAATTATATAAAGAAAATATAAAGAAAATTCTATTAAAAATTTGAGCAAAAAATCAAAGAAATAGAAGAGATGAAAATCTAAGAAATAAAGGTAAAAAAAAACATTTGAGGTGACTTCAAACTCTATTGTAACATTTATCAAATACATAATAAGTACCAAAAACTTAAATACAATTTTATAAATTATATAAATGAAACATAAATAAAAATATCTTAAAAAATTGCTTAAAAATTAAAAAATGAAAAAAAAAATGAGAAATAGAAGTGAAAAAAAAACACTTCTAATATTTTGAACTAATGGCTTGTAATAGGGAATTTACTTCATGTTTGATATTAATTAAAAAAGTATTAATAGCTTATTGATATGTAATATAGGCAAAGTGATATAGAATTAGGGAACAGACTTGTCCGGTCCGTCCGCGAATCGGACTGTTTGCACCTGTGTTAAACAGATTGGACTAGACAGGTCCATGTTTCTAACAAGCTCAAAATTATAAAGCCCAAGTCCGGGTGCGTGCGGCCTATGGGCTAACAGGCCAGTCTGCAGATTGCACAATCCTAGACTTCTAAACAACAATCTTAGCATCAGCAGCCCAAATGTTATATATATTCTTGAAAGCCATGACCTACATGCCTTGCCTATTGCTTAAATTCAAAAGTTGTGTGTTTACTGGTTGTAGACTTTGTATTAGTTAATGTATTATGCCTATGCAAATCTAATTTTCTCACGAAAAACAAAGAAAGAAAAAGAACATTTTTTATAATTGGCTTATTCAATTATTTTGACTTGAACAATTGGACAAATAAATAAATGACAATCATATAATTTAGTCAAACCACAAGTATAAAATAAAAAAGAAAAACCTCATGTCTAATATCTTAATAATATATACAATTCATAATCATTGTTACTTTAGCAAATAAAAAAGTAGCAACAAAGACACCGAGACATGGCCATATTTAGAGCTATTAACATGGTCAACAACTATCTTATTTTTTCAACTTTTCAAGAACTAACTCCTTTCTTTCTTTAAATGACCAGAATGTACCAACCATAGCACTACTGCCCTATTATTTTTCTTTCAAAAATGCACAACTTTAGCTAAGTATAAGTAATCAAAAACAAAAAAAAAGGTAGGTTAGGGCAAAAAGCTTGTTAAGAAGATAAAATATAATAATTTCATCTATAAATTTAAATTATATCATGTTTAATATTCAAACATAAAATAGAAAATAAAAATATATCATTCATGCACAATATTCAACAATCCATAATAAATGATAAATTCCAAAAGATTGAAGAATAGTAGCATCACAAATCCAATCTTATTTTACCAATGGACCAAGACTTGAGCTAGAGTCCTAGAGTTGGTAAATGTAATTATGCATTTTGTCCTTCCATCCCACAAAAAAGTAAAAACAAGAATCAAATTGAAACATAAGAATTGAATATAAGTTCAAATTTATATATAGTAAAGTAGCAACTAGCAAGCAACACTTTTGAATAGGATACAACATATATTAAAGTTTAAATACTAAAACAAGTATAAACTAATAGTTAATGATTCTTAAATCCCTTTCTCCTCCATAATGCTTATCCACACAATTTGAGCCTTCCTTTGACAACCCTTGGTCTTGGTCCTCCTCATTCTCCTCCTTTTCATCTATATTACAAAAATAAAATTAGAAAAGTTATAATAATGTTAGTAAATATGAAACTAAAAAGATGTGAAATTATCATCATTAATTATAAGTTTGACTTATCATCTATTCCATAACCATTTAACTAATTCCTAGTATAAACAAGACCTTGAAGGTGAGAGTTAAGCATTGAACATCAATATTTGTTGAAAACTTGAGCTCTAATACTAAAAGATGACTCTGATGTTATTGTGGTAATTGGAATTCTCAAAATATCACAAGCTAAATTTGCTAAGCCTATAAAATAATGCTTATGATTTTTCTAATATTGGAGGACATCTAATTCCTCAAAATATTGTAATTGCAAAGGTAACTTCTCCAAGTACATATCCAAATGAGATTTCCTAATCCTTGTCACATTTTAGCTCTCAAATTTCATAAACTCCTACAATATTTAAGAAATGGAGAATAATATAATTTGCCCATGAGAATGGTAATACAACATATATGTAAAATTACAAAATAAATTAGAAAAAGTAACTTATATCAAATATGTCTAAGCCGGATGCAATTCCTTGCTTAGTGTGCTTGAAGGGTGCATTGGATGATTCATTTTGAGAACTACTTGTACTTGAATCATTATTAGGCTTCTTTTTGTCATATTTTTCATAAAGCTTATAAAACCATTTCTTCACATTTTCAACTTTTTCCTCATAAGTTATAGGGTTAAGTTTGGAATTGCAAAACTTTAACAAATTCAACTTCATTCTTGGATTAAGGACAACCCCAAAAGCAAGCACAACATTATACCCTTCTAATACTTGCTAAATTTCACTTTTATCTTAAAAGTTATATCCTTAATAACCTCATCTTCACTTGTCATGTTTTCCTTCAATAAACATTCAATTTTCCACACTTGCATGAAGTAAAGGTTAGATGTGGGATAAGTTAAACTGGATATCAAGTTAATGATCACATAGAATGGGCATAAGAATTCACACATTATCATTCCCTTTGTCCACTCTTCTTCTGATGGATAATATTTGTAACTTTTATTAAGCATAGGAAAACTATTAAAAGCATGCTTATACTTAATGGCAATTTCAAGCATGAGAAATGTGGAATTCCATCTAGTTGAAACATTAAGGGGTAACCTAACTTTAGTGTCAATATCACTAGCTTGATTAATACACTTTTGAAATTGCTTCATCCTACCTTTAGAAGTTTTGACATATTTAACACTATCTCTTATTTTAGATAATGCATCACCCATTACTTTTAAACTTTCTTGCATAATAAGATTCAAGATATGGGCATAACATCTCACATGAAAGAATTTGCCATCACATAACAAATTATTTTGCATATTCAACCGTTGCTTCAAGTGAACTTGCATGTTATCATTGGCAGATGCATTATCTAAAGTAAAGGAAATTTTTTTTCTCAATACCCCAATCCTTTAAAGCATTATGCACTTTGTTTGATAATTCAATTCATGTATGTGAAGTGTCCATTTTACAAAAATCAAGTAATTTTCTATTAAACTTCTAATGGTTATCAACAAAATGAGTAGTTAAATAAATATAACTTTCACTATTGTAAGCAGTCCAATAATCAGATGTTAAACAGATTCTACTAGGACTACATGCCATAACTTGTTTTAAATTCTTCTTTTGACTCAAATAAAATTTCATCACATCAGAAGCAGCTGTAAACCTACTATAAGCCTTGGCATTTGAATTATGCAATTTGAGAAGCTCCCTAACCCTCTTATACTCAACAAAGTTAAAAAGGAGTTCATATTCTATGATACATATGGATAAGCATTCACGGATATGCTTATGATCAAGTTTTCTAAATGCCAACTTCCTTTCATGATCAATTAACATTTTTCCTACATCTTTATAATTGTGCTTCTTCTTATAACTTGATAAGGGGCATGATAAAGTTGAAGTACCATATTTACTAACCCCCATACACAAGCACTTTGTTACATAAATTACATTTAGTATTAGTGTTATTAATCTTTGTGCACCAATTCCAAACATCTAAAGTTGTTGCTCTAGACTTCTTAAAGGGTTGTTTACACTCTTCATCTATAGTTTCTAATTCACTTGGAGTGCATCCTAATACTTCTAATTCAACATCACCACAATTAATTCCACTCTCATTGATAGTTTCACTATTCATACTGCAAATATTAACAAGAACAAGCAACAAATTATAAATATATAACATATACACATTAAATCCTAATTATCACATGACATGCCTAATAAACAGCATTCTTGATTAGAATATAAAAAATAGCAATTTACCTATATTGAACATAAGAATGTAAACAACATTCAAACCATTTAGCCCCATGACAATCCTATTGCCTTTTACATCCATTTATGGCTAAACAAAAGTCATATGTCAAATAACTAATAATCACCCTATCCTATGAGAAAATTAAAATCATAGTGAAACCTTTGGCCATTTCAAAATAAAAACACCCTATATTTAATTTCAAGTTTTAGCTTCTTTTTTCTCTACACATTTGCTTAAAATTAAATCCTAAGATTGAATCACAAAAATAATCCCATTTCAATATTTTTCTCTCACTCTTTTACTTTTGTTATATTTACTTACCTTACTTGGAGTTCAAGTTAGAGGAGGAACTACTCGTCATCACTTGGAATGCTAAAGCCGTGAATGGAGGCGACTGTTGGTGCTAACTAGGTCTAGTGGAAAAATTGAAGAAAGAATGGAGGCAACTGGTGAAGCCGTGAGGGAAGCAAACTAGAGAAATTTTTCTATCTCTGTGACTCTATTTCTTTTTGCAGTTTATTCTTGCTATGCTGTGTGCTTAGATCAAATAGTGGCTTATAGCTTAACTTTCTTTACTGTCGAAGTCTTTTTTCTTTGAAATTGAGACTGATCCGGTGATATGAATTTTACTTTCAACACAAAACAACATCGTGGCTATTGCTGTGTTGCTTGCTTGATTGAACTTAATTGGACTATAGTGGAGTAACTGGACTAAACTATGTTTGTGTACATATGAAGGGTGATAAATAAGGACTAGGGCGATTGGTTGCTTGGTTGAGGTTGGCAATAATTTGGATTAGGCTTACTCATTATTGGTTAGGGTGATTGGGTGCTGCACTAATCCATTAGTTGATTAAATATTTTTTTAAAAAAAAGTAAGTGGGTATAGCCTGGTTTATCTGCAGACGGACCCAAGCTTAATGGACCGAATCCGAAAAGGCCCGCTTCTATATGGACTTGTATATGGATAGTCCAAGTCCTTAAAAATTTATAGGCTAACTAATCAGCCTGCAGACCCAAGCCCATTTCACCAGCTCTAGAGTGATATATAAGGTTCTATAAAGGAAGTTAGATAAGGATAAAGACGAAAATAGAGATGAAGCTTAGAAACAAATAAAAAGGAAAGTCAGAGTGATAATGAGAAAAAAATAATATACAATTCATTTATAGCATAAAAATATTACTAACTTTAGACATCAGTTATTAATATAAAATCGATGTCCTGTGTGTTATCATTTTCCAAGTAATTGGTTGTTGCCATACAATTAGAAGTCAATTAACTATAAAATTAACATATTTATTTTTTATATTTCCTATCCAATTGTTTGAAATAACTTTAAACAATAATTGTAAACAAAATTGATATCTTAAGTTTTTATAAATTCCCATTAATTTTATTATTGCCATCACTTTAAACATCGATTTAATTTAAAATTTGACATTTTTCTTATCAGATTTTTGCAATGCATTGATTAATTCTAAAATTGATATTTTAAGTTTTCTTATTTTTTTAACATCCTTTAAATATCATACATTTTAATATTAGTTAAATTAAAAATTAATATCTTAAATTTTTTAATAATTTTAAAAATATCACTGCCTTTAAATAGATATCGGTTAATTTTAAAACTGATATCTTAAGCTTTTTTTTTTCCTAATAACTTTAAATATCATACAATTTGAAGTTGGTTAAGTAAAAGATTGATATTTTAAGGTTTTTAATAATTTTAAAAAATACTACTACATTCAAATAAATATTACTTAATAATTAATTTTAAAAAATACCATGTACAAAAATACCACATTTAAAATCAATGTTTTAAGTTTCATCATTTTTCCATTGCCTTAAATAAATGCTACTTAAATAAAAAATTGACATCGTAAATTTTTTTAATAATTTTAAAAATATCACCATATTCAAATAGATGTCAATTATATTTATGATTTATCATTTTAATTCTTCAAATAATTTTAAAAAATATTATTACATTAATATAGATGTCAGGATTTACTTGGGTCAATGTCCATATAATGATATAGTATCTCATTTTTGTAGTAGTGTTACTTGGCCATTTGTAATTACTATATATATATTTACACTCTAATATGTATTATTATCTTAATTTTACTATTATTTGGGTGCTATAGTTGTGGGAACTAATGTTGAAAATATTGGATTGCATATAAAATGTTACCGTTATATATATTGCTGAAAAATGTTATAGTTGACGTTAAAAGCATTAAACAACTAATGTTATTTGACAGTTTTATAATAGTGGTTGCTTTGTAATTAATTATCATGAGAGTTGAATTAATAAGTAAAAATAGAAATAATAAATTAATAATTAATTATTAATAAATATAATGGAGGAGAAATGGCTTCAAATCAAGGCAGCTGTAGATAATTATTAGAATAAATAGATCCACTGATGAATGTGGGGACACCCAAAATTGGTGATCCACATCTATCATAATATAAATATTTACTTTGAGATAAATATTTATTTATTTTTATTTCTTTTGAATTTTGAACTTAAAAGGAAAAAGGAATTAATCAGTTTTAGCAACTGATCAAGGAGTGAAAAATAGGAGAGAAAAATAACCACTCACTTTCTCTGTAAAAGTTAATAGAGAGAAACAAAAAGAAAAAAGAATACGATACATTTTTTTCAATTTTTTGTTTCCAAAAGAGAGAGTCAAAAAATTCTATCAGAGAGTTTTTCATCATCATCTTCTCTCTATAAGAAAGTGTGTAGTTCTTTTCTAGTTTTGGTGTAATTATCGTGAATACAAGCTAAGAATTCTAGTACCGAGGTGATTCTTGACATCCATGTGGTGAAGTGCAGTATTAAGATCCTAAAAGGTAAAAATCTAGTATGTATATTTTGTAATTTATTTTTGGGTTAATTATGTCATTTATTTATCCCAACATTGGTATTAGAGCTAGGTTAGAAACTGATGTCTGTATCTCCTAAATGTATTTAATGCAATTAAATGCAAGCATGAGATGTATGAGATGCATTGATGAATTAGATATATGAGATGAGTTATATGAGATGTTCTGAGTTAAATGCTTTCCCACTTATCATGTATTTAATTGGTAATTTTCATTTTAGCCTAAAAGCATACTTACTAATTTTAATTCTTATGATGAAATAATTTGGCCAAATATATGAAATTTTGTTGTATGATTTTGTTATTTCTAGAATGATACTGTTAGGGATGATTTTAATGTTAATGGATACATATAAAACTTTCATAAAATATCCCCGAACATCAGAGATAAATCAGAACACCTAAAACTCCATAAAATTTGTAATATTCTAGATACTGGATCTCTTGAAAAATTAATTTTTTAGGCCATAAAATTAGCTGAGATTTGTAGAGCATAAAATTATGAGAAAATGGCTCTTGAATCACCTAAAATAGACTCCCGAATCAAAAGTTATGGCCAAAATAAGTTTTTAAGTTGAATAGATTCATTTGGATTGCGAACCGAGTCGGATCCGACCTGGTTGACACAGTCAGAGGTTGAAGACAACGTAAACAACACATCATTTTGACCAATCAAAAAATGACATGTCATTTTGATGCCCGACTCGAACCCAAATGATACGTCATTTTCGATGAGTGAAAAATGACATGTTTTTAGGTGTTTTTGAAAAAAAATTAAATTTTTCCCACTCTCAGGGGTGACACGTGGGGCCCACCCCAAGCCCATTTGCCATGTGTCAAATTTCTATAAAACTAGAAAAAAAATTTCTTTATTTCTGGCAGTTTTTAGTGACAAAAAAATGTTAGCAAGGTAGCGTGTGCATTACATGCACCATCACTGCGCGTAAGAAGGCCATTTTTCCATTTTTCTAGAATTTTCTTAGAATAACCGCTTGCAGCAGCGTGTGGGGGCATGTGCGGCGTCCTTTGAAGGCAAAATTAGTCTTTAAATTTTTCTAAAATTGAGATCTACATATTAATGTATTTTTTGTACATTTTTTAGACTTTTGTGACATTGTTTTGACTTAAAATGTGGCAAAAATATCCTATTTTGATCATATTTTTGTGTCTATTTTTTGGAATAGACATGGAACAGTGGTTCAGAGAAGAATATGATCCATATGGGTTTGTGGAGAATGTGGTAAGAGAAGAACTTAGAGAATCAGACTGAGTTGACACTTCGAGAGACCTAAAAGAATTTATGCACACCTTGTACAAAAGAATAGCACGTAACAAGACATCGATAACAGACTTCTTATTTGAAGTCAAACTTCTAAAAAAGAATCTCACCCGTAGAGGAAAGGTATTCCCAAATCACCTTTGATTTCGTACCTTGATGAATATTATTCTAGATGATGATTTCTGGACTTCAATCAAAAAAATCGTATGGAAATGCAAAGACTACTCATTGGGAACCATCAAATATCTTGGCCTGGAAAGATGTACGGAAGAATTGAGATAACAAGAAATTCGTTATTTTAAAAATAATTGGAGAAAATCTATCCTTATGTCACAATTCCAAAACATGAAGAGTGCAAGTTGTTTTGGATACAATTCTCTAAAAAATGGGCTACACTTAAAGGGCCCTCTTAAAGCTTTGAATGTATACAACTTTGGCCCAGCCCATTCCAAGAATCCACTAAATCTATTCAACAAATTTGACGAAATGAAGACCTTGAAACTAGAATAGAAAGCTAGAATAGAATCACTAGCCTTGAATACTTTATTTTGATGTATTTATTTCTTTCATTTTTGATGAGATTACTTTAAGAACATTGTTGAATGTTTATTGAACTCTTATTATTATTTGGTGGATGATCAAATATTATTTATTTAATGTGCATTTATTTTTATAATATCCTATATTTGAGTGGGAGCTCTTGTATTATATTTTTTATGATGAGAGCAACACAAAATGTTCTATTTGCATGAGAGCGATCTCGATAGGAAATAATGATAGTATTTAAGCAAACATGCAATAGGGGTATGACAAACATAAACTCTTAACCATGAACTAAGTAGTATCATTATTGTTCTATGCGAGAACTATACAAATAATGACATTGTATACTTATAGGAAATGTTTATATGTTTAATAAAATAGCCAGCAAAAATATAATTGCTAAATTAAATAAGGGTGACAAGTTAAATGGGGACAACTGGGACATTTAGCATAAAAAAATATCATACATCTTAGAAGAGCAAAATGCTCTAGAAGTCCTAAACAATATCATGTTAGAACCTGAAACTGGGAACATAACTCAACATAGAAGAGATGTTAAAACATATGCTGTTTGGAAGAAAAAGAACAGCATTGGTCACATCATACTTTTCAGTGCGATGGCAGATGACCTTATGTGTGAATATGAGAATTAAACTGCTCAAGGAATGTGGATTGCCCTGAAAGAAAATTGAAATGGTACTTCTGCCACTAAATTAAGAAGAGTTATAATCAAATTTAACACATACAAACTTCGGCCTAATACACTAATGAAATAACATTTACGAGAAATGTCAAATATGATTCATAAGCTGAAAGCAGCAGGTTATGCACTTTCTGATGAGCAGCAAGCGCAAGCAGTGATTAGATCACTCCCTACAAGTTGGGAACACATGAAGGTCAACCTAACTCACAATAAAAGCATAGTAACCTTTGATGATGTGGTAAGACATCTGAAACTTGAAGATGAATGTTTAGGGGCTTCTGGATCCTCTGGACAAATGTATATGACTGAGGGAGCAGGTCCCTTTAGTTCTAAGCCTAAATTTAAGAAAGGTAAAAAGTTCCTGAAAAGAAAAATTAGACCCAATTCTCAGGGTAAGAAAACCTTCAAAAAGAAGAAAGGAAAGCGTGGGGCAATGCCTACCAAAGAATGAGTCATTTTGCTTGAGATTGCACTCAGTAAAATGAACATAACAAAGTATTAGTGGATACCTATTTCAAACATTTTTCATATGTTTCTACTACTATTTTTCTAATAGAATCTCATCTTTTATGAATTTTTGATTCAGGTGCCACAGACCATGTGAGTAAGGATTGAGGATCATATATAGAGTATCGTCGTTTATCAAGCCAAAGCAGGTGACTTTATGTAGGAAACAATGCGAGGATTGAAGTCAAAGGCATTGGAACATGTAAATTGGATTTGCGTGGAGGACAAACTTTAATTTGACATGATGTACTTTATACACCTGACATTTGATGAAATTTAGTTTCCGTTTGTTCCCTACTTAATTTTAGTTTTTCAGTTAACTTTCATGATAATGTAGCAAAAATTTTAAAAGATGATGTATTTTATGGTTTTGGTTTTATTTTTGATGGATTTATCATTTTGGATGTTGTTAACAACACTGCTTTCAATTGCTTTACTGCTTCCACTTCAAATTTAAACATTGAAATGGACACTTAGCATGCTAGATTAGGACATATAAATCAAAATAGAATGATTAAACTAGCAAAAGAAGGATTGCTAAGTCCAATTTCAAAATTAGAAATGTCCTCGTGCAAACATTGTCTAGCCTGTAAAGCAACTAGAAAACCGTTTGGAAAAGGAACTTAGGTAGAAACTCCATTAAAATTAGTTTACTCCGATATATATGGTCCTTTGAGTGTGAGGGCAAGACACGGAGCTTGGTGCTTCATCACTTTCATTGATGATTACTCATGATATGGTCATATCTATTTGATTTCACATAAGTCAGAGGTATTAGAGTGTTTCAAATGTTACTTAAATGAAGTTGAAAATCAAATAGATAAGAAAGTTAAAGCACTAAGAACTAACCATGGACGTGAATATTTATCAGAACAATTCAAAGAGCTGTGTGAAGAGAAAGGGATAATAAGACAATTAACAATCCCTAGCACTCCATAACAAAATAGAGTAACTGAAAGAAGATATAGGACTCTTCTATACATGGTTAGATTAATGATGGCATAAGTAAATCTACTATTTTCATATTGGGGAGATGTTATCTTGACAGCCACCTTCGTACTTAATCGTGTGCCCTCAAAGTCTATTACATCCACTCCCTATGAATTATGGATAAAACACAAACCTAATTTAAGTATTCTCAGACTGTGGGGGTCTGCTGCATATGTTCATGATACTTTCCATAAATATGAAAAATTAGGTCCAAGAGGGAAGAAATGTATCTTTCTAAGATATTCAAAATTGTCTAAGGAATACATTTTTATTGGTGAAAATGAGGATGGAATAATAACAGAACTTGAATCAAGAGATACCACATTTTTGAAAAATGAATTTCCTGGTAGAGGAGAAAATGATCGAATTATATCCTTTTATGAGTTACAAGATCAAATGGATAATAATATTGAATCTTATCCATCTTATCCAAGTAGGAGCTCTCAAAGAATCCCTACTGATTCGAGTGGGAGCTTTGAGAGAATGAATGAAAATCCTATATTTAGAGAAGATATGGTATAGAAAACCCTTCTAGAGAAAAGTAAGAGAGAAAGTGTACCTAAAATACGCTTTTCGATTGAAAGATCAGCTCTTATGGTCACTTCTCAAGATGAAGAAGAGTTAAAAACAGTTCAAGAGGCTCTAAGTTCTCCTGCTAAGGAACAATGGAAGAAAGTGATAAAGGAAGAGATAGACTCAATGAAAACTAATCAAATTTAGAAACTAGTTAACCTACCATCTGGCCAAAAGGCAATAGGGAACAAGTGGGTTCTCAAAATTAAGAGAAAGGCAGATGGATCAATTGAGATATATAAAGCCCAACTAGTTACAAATGGGTATACACAATAGGAAGGAATAAACTATGAGGAGACATTCTCACCTATTGTTCGTTTTAATTCAATTAGATTACTCCTAGCTATAGTAGCACACTTAGATTTAGAATTACATTAAATAGATGTAAAAATTACTTTTCTCAATGGAGAACTGGATAAAGAAATCTACATGGAATAACCAGAAGGTTTCATTCAAAAAGGAGAAGAGAAGAGAGTTTGTAAACTCTAATGGTCTATTTACGGACTTAAACAGTCATCCAAATAATGGTATTTGAGGTTTCATTGAGTGATAACCTCATATAACTTCCAAATAATTGAGGAAGACCATTATGTTTATATTAAGTGGCATGAAGAAAATCTTGTGATATTATCCCTTTATGTGGATGATATACTATTAGCTGGGAATAACATGAATTCGATTATGGTCATTAAGGAATGATTATCCTCAAATTTTGAGATGAAAGACATGGGTGAAGCAAATTATATTCTTGGAGTCAAAATCTTTAGGGATCGCTCTAAGAAACTTATTTCTCTTTCTCAAAAAAATTATATATGGAGAATTCTTGAGAAATTTAATATGAAAGATTGTAAACTTATGGATACCTCTGTAAATAAGAGTAAACCGTTGAGTCAAGAAATATGTCCTCAAAATAAGTTTGAAAAAAAATCAATGGACAGAGTTCTTTATTTTAATACGGTAGGAAGTCTAATGTATGCAATGATGTGTACAAGATCGAATATTTGTCATGCGGTTTGTCATGCGGTTAGACTCGTAAGCAGATACCAGTCAAACTCCAGACAGAAACATTAGAAAGTTGTCAAGAGAATATTGAGATATTTAAAAGGCACTGTTAATTATGCGCTATGCTATCAAGGAGACGACTTATGCTTAGTTGGGTATTCTGAACAGAAACATTAGAAAGTTGTCAAGAGAATATTGAGATATTTAAAAGGCACTGTTAATTATGCGCTATGCTATCAAGGAGACAACTTATGCTTAGTTGGGTATTCTGATGCGGATTGGGCAAGAGACTTAGATGAGAGAAAATCCACATCAAGCTACTCGTTTTTGCTAAATAATGGTGCCATATCATGGTGTAGCAAGAAGCAGATATGCATTACATTGTCAACAATGGAAGTAGAGTTTGTGGCATGTTCTGTAGTGGTACAAGAGGCAATATGGCTGAAAAGATTTATGGAACATCTAGGGATTTATGGTGAGATTTTAAATCCCATCTTGATATATTGTGATAGTCAGGCAGCCATCGCTTACACAAAGGATCCAAAGTACTATAGCAAAACTAAGCACATAGACACAAAGTATCACTTTGTGAGAGATGCAATAGCGCAGAAGGTCACCATCTAACACATTTCTATGCAAAAGGTGATAGTAGATCCTTTTACTAAGGCTATACCTAGAGATGTATATATTGAGCATATAAAGTCTTTTGGTATGCGTAGAATGTAATCAATCATTTTCGAAATTGGAATGACTAAAATATGTCTTTCATTCAATTACAAGTGTTATTATATGTGTATGAGTATACGAATGTCGAGTATGTTGTGTAGGTTGATAAGGTTGGTTCTCTCATACGAACAACAACCTTCGATGCTTAAGAAGAGCAAGGCGTAAATGAGATATATGTTCACCAACGTAACTATGAGAAATGTTATGTTTTTAGTAGAGAAATAACACAAATCAAATATGTCGCCTTAATGAAGTAAAGTTGAGATGAGATTCGAAATACAAATATGGATCGAATTGTGGAATCTTCCACCTTCCATAATACCTGTAGCCAGATAATGAGTTCTTAACATACTGATGTCATAAAGAGTCGAATGATGTAGAAGAATTCAGGTTAGGTACTATGTGTGCCTGAACTAAAGTCTGTATGGTGTTACTAATAATTGACATACGCCTTTATACTAAAAGGAGAACACTGTAACATGTGATTCATATCACATGTGCAAGAAAGGAACCCCAAACAGGAAGCAAGTGAAAGATCCCTAGTTCATTGCTGTGTGAGTCCTAGAAAAGAAATATTCTTTTCAAAGATACCTTTTGACTTTGACGATATCATAGAGAAATAATACAGTGTTCGCTACCTTAATATACATCCTATGATCATGATATATATAGTCTAAAGGATAAAATATTAGGAAAGCAGCTATTTCAAATCAAAGTGATATATGGGGGAAAGAAAAATTTCTTAACATATACACAATTATACTAGTGTCTGAGACATGTCCGTTATGAAGTTAATTTTGATAACATCATAAGTGTGAACGCTATGCATATGTGAATTGCAATATGAGCTTATGGTAAAGCTTGTGAGGGATCAGATTTGCAAATGAGAAATGTATATGGGAAATCTAGGGCATCTGAGGCATAATATAAATAACGAGAAGTATGGGTTGTCTTGTGCTGATTTTATATAAGAATTTCTAGTATAAGAACACCCAAAGATGACGTCATGCCCACGCGATCACGACACCGAGTATAAAAACTATGAAAAGAGAAGAAGATTATATGATGTAACTCATCCCATTATGTGTGAGTGGGAGATGATGAATGTAGTGCACCCAAAATGGGTGATCCACATCTATCATAATATAAATATTTACTTTGAGATAAATATTTATTTATTTATTTTTAATTCTTTTGAATTTTGAATTCAAAAGAAAAAGGGAATTAATCAGTTTTAATAACTGATCAGGGAGTGAGAAATAAGAGAGAGAAATAACCACTCACTCCCCCCTGCAGAAGTTAATAGAAAGAAACAAAAAGAAAAGAGAAAATAAAATACGACACTTTTTTTCACTTTTTTGTTTCCAAAAGAGAGAGTTAGAAATTCTATCAGAAAGTTTTTCATCATCTTCTTCTTTCTACAAGAAAGTGTGCAGTTCTTTTCTGGTTTTGATATAATTGTCGTGGACACAAGTCAAGAATTTCAGTACTAAGGTGATTCTTGACATCTGTGTGGTGAAATACAGTATCAGGATCTCAAAAGATAAAAATCCAGTATGTATATCCCGCAATTTATTTTTGGGTTAATTATATCATTTATTTATCCCAACATCTACAATTCTTATCTAATAGTATTTAAATAGTAATATCTAAGAATAATATGATATACAGTATTTACATAAATATTTCCTTTTAAAAGAAAAAATTATTTCTTGTATCGTTTTACTTTAGCATGTGGACGCCCCTAATAATTTATGCAAGTGGTTGAAGCTCTTCAAGTACTCATTTTCGACGCCAAATCTCAGATGAAATAGCATAGTTCTAACTTCATACAAAAGTTTACGTAAATCTATTAAAATGCGAAAATTATACGTATTTTACTAATTTTATATCGCAAAATGTCTATAAAGATCACGACAATACTAATTTTTGACATCAAATTTCAAATGAAACAACGTTAATCTAACCTTATGCAAGAAGTTGTTTGATCCATAAAGAAGGTTACTAAAAGTAAATTTAATTTCTTGTAAATTTTTTAAAAAGCATTTAAAACTGTTTAATTAATCATAAAATTAAAAATTTCCATACAAAATTATTTTTATTTAGAAGTGATAGATAAATAATTTTCTTTGCTTCATGAAAAATGGAGTTTTGCAAGAAATTATACTTTCTTCATTTTGTTAATTAATGATTAATTAAACAATTTACTTATCTTCTATTTTTTTAAAAAAATATATTTTTAATATAATTTTATGCCAATCAAACAACTTCTTTAGAGTATTTACACATATACTAATATGCAAAAATTATATGTATACCGATTAAATTATATCTTTGGCTCCTTGATTACAAAAGGTTTGTTTATAAAGATGAAACTGTTAATTCAATCTTATCAGATAGGTTGGCTTGCAATATGAGAAGAGAGGAGAGGTATATGTAGCTCATTCAATGTTGCGTAGTGGGAAAGTTGCTGATAACAAAGGAAAAATTCCCCATCCACCTTTAATGTAATGGCACAATAGTATATCGTTAAATCAAGGATAGATATATTATTTTGTGATATGTTTTAAAAAATTATTAAGGATCCAATCTAATTATATATTAGTGTACTATTAAATAAGTGATGCACTAAAGAATCTATTTTATATAATAAATAAGTTAATTTATAATTTGTTAATTTAATTAATAAATTATAAATTTAAATTAATAAATTATAAATTAGTTTCTAAAAATTTTATTGAATCCGTGGTTTACTAAAGATTCTATTCCATAAATAAATTATAATTTATTAAATTAGTGATGCACTAAAAAAATCTATTTTATACAATAAATAAATAAATTTATAATTTATTAATTTAATTAATAAA
The DNA here is from genome assembly GCA_020226215.1 of Sindora glabra. Classification (NCBI taxonomy): domain Eukaryota; kingdom Viridiplantae; phylum Streptophyta; class Magnoliopsida; order Fabales; family Fabaceae; genus Sindora; species Sindora glabra. Next base: position 15,365,245 of record CM035225.1, on the reverse strand, counting down.
TTATAAATTAGTTTCTAAAAATTTTATTGAATTAGTTGTTTACTAAAGATTCTATTCTATATAATAAATAAGTTAAGTTATAATTTATTGATCTGATCAATAAATTAAGATTTAATTTATAAGGATATTTTACATATAAATTTATTAAAAAAAATAAGTTCTAAATTCATAAATCTATCCTTATTTTTTTATTAATTTACGGTTCGTACTCTTCATAATGTAAACCTAAATAAATATATAATATCATAAAATATAATTAATTTAATTTAAAAAAATTATATCCTAATTTTAAATTATAAATATATAAAAATGAATATATAAATAAATATATAATTTTATAAAATATAATTAATTATATTTTAAGTAATTATAATTATATTATAAATAATAATTAAATAAAATTATATAATAAAATAAATATATAATTTCATAAAATATAATTAACTAAATAAAATGTTAAATATTACATTTCTATTTTAAATATTTCAATTACATTAATATAATTTAAACATAATTTAATTTTTAGATAAATATAAATTATTTTAATTTATATATCTATTCCTATTAATATATTCTTTTATATCATTTCATGAGTTAGTTGTGTGAAAAAAAAATCTTCAAATAATAAATTCAGATTGCTTTGTTGGTGCCATTTCTTCTCAAGCTGTTGTACCAAACAACCAATTCTTTCCGTATGCTCACTTATTTCTCAGAAGCTTTTATATCTTCATTTTCTGATTAATTATCCTTGATATCTATTTATGAAAACCCTACTTTACCCAAACAATGGTTATGGATTAAAAGTGATCGCTTCTGCCTTTTTATTATTTATTTTATAATTTATATACTAATTTTCTTCATTTATCAAACATTCATTTTTTTCCCAAAAGAAGCCAAACGATCATGTCAATTTTATATAAAAGATAGAGATAAAAAATTACTGGTCTGTAAGATTATTTATTTTATAATTTATATACTAATTTGCTTCATTTATCAAACGTTAATTTTTCCCCCAAAAAAATCAAATGATCATGTCAAATTTATATAATAGATAGGGATAAAAAAATTATTAATTTGTAAGATTTTGAGTGAAGGTTATGGTGTTTTTGGGATACCTTAGGCTTCAAAACCCTAAACCCTTAGTGAATAGTTATTTGACCATGTGTTAATTGATTCAGTAAAAAATAATTTTTTTAATGATTAGATTTATTTGGGTGAAATTGCAAAAATGACTCCACATTTGGAATGGGACGAAAACTCTTGCCAACCTATGTTCTATATGGCACAACATTTTTAGCTATTCAAATCAGCCAAACAATGCTCATGGTTGTGTAAGAATATGGATATGGTAATGAAATGAAAATTATAGGATAAAAAAGCGAACAAATTTAATAAGGGCAAGTTTAACATTTTTATATAAGTTTTGAGTTTTAATGAAGGAATCAATGATAGAAACCAACGAACAAGTAATAAATTGAAGCTTGGAGTTGCTATCAATTAGAGAAGACTTCAAAGAATCAACATCTTAGAAAAGAGATTGTAGATCATTGACAGTGAAGGTAAAGTCCTTGGTATTCCAAGTCTGTGATGTTATAAAGAAAATGCATTATCTTAGTTTCCAAAACCCTCGGGTGCCTTAGAATCCACCAAATTTTTTGATGGATCAAATCTATTCCTTATTCATTATAAAAAGAAGTAGGCTATTTATTATTAATCAGATAATATATTGCTCATGTTGAAAGTCGAATGCAATACTTCCTACTTACTAATGCTCTAATTAACTGAGTTAGTAAAATTGAAGAGCTATCAATAATAACTAAATTAATCAATTAAAGGTCGTAACCTTTTATTTTCTTTTCCATTATACTAGGGGTGCAAGTATACTAGATAGCCTATCAAGAACTTATGGCTAGCTTTCTTAAGGCCTAGTGTACCCTGATCTATTCATCTAAATAAGTTAAGCTTAGGCTAATAAATTGACTTATTTAGATAAATAGATTAGACTTTTTTTTTAGGCTCAATTTGTAGACCTATCAAGTTAACCTATTTAATTATAAATATATTTATAAATAATATAATAGTATATATTATACATATAAATAATATAAATATTTTAATACACACACACATATATATAAGCGTAATTAGATTATTGGACAATACAAGATGGCTTTTAAATAGGTTAACAGGCCTAGTTAGGCTTTTTAAATAGGTCAGACCTTTTTAACACATCAGACTGAGCTTAAATTTTGACCTTATATAAGTTAATAAGTCAGACTTAGGCTAATAATTTAAAAAGTAGGCTTGATCTATTTAAAGTAAAGTTTAACTCGGTTCAGCCTATTTACACCCTTATATCATATATCAAGCATTTGCTGATATGCCCCTATTTTATGAAAAGTTCTATTTTATGCTTAAACTTTATCAAGGAATAATTCTGTCAAATAAGATAGCAAAATTTGACATTTAATATTCCTTTAAGGGACTTATTTTCCATTATATATAGGTTCAAATCTTGAATCTTCTATTTATATATGAATTATTATTCTTATTATTATTATTAAAATAAATAAATAAGACAACAAAATCTTAAAATTAATTTTGCCAATCCCAAATTATTTTTCTTATAAAAAATTATATACATCTATTGTTATTTTTGTACCTAATATTTGATCCTATGATTTTTTCCCTACTTTTTTGTTTTTCTTCTTGCTTACATTTTTTTAATTCTTAATTTTATTTTTCATAACGTGAATTTGCATATAAAATTATGTAACTTTTTCTTATATTAAAAGTAACAAATCATTCAACAGATAAGTTTCAAAGAAGAAAATTTTAGAGGTAATATCAAATATTATTAAGTTATTAAAATTTTAATTTTAATTTTTAAAAAAATATGTTAAAATGATTTTTTTTTCCTTATTATACTCTTTCTTTCCTGATGGATGGGCCGTGGTCAAGAGGACTTATATGAATCTTAACATATGGCTTTAATATGAAGTATGGTTAGCAATTTATTTAAGAGTTTAAATTTGATTTATTACCGATTCATTATTAGTATGAAATTTTTTATATTATTAAAATTTTAATAATTTTAAATAATAATAAAAATATTTTTCATAATATTTATTGATATAAGAATATATACATAAGTAATAATAAAATATTAATTTATATTAATGATAGAAATAAGTTTAAATTCCTTATCTAAAAGACAATCAAGTTATTCCCGAATAAGAAAAATTCATCCATCAAAAAATGTACTTAAATATAGTTGAAACCATCGCACGCAAAAATGAGCACTTCCATTGTGATTGGGGTAGATGAAGATGAGAATGTAAAAATATAGGAATAAGAACAATTTCGAGATTTGCAACTATGTATATATGTATATACATTGTTTGTTATTTATTTAATTTTTTTAAATAATTATTTAAAATAAATAAAGAATTAATTCAAATGGATTATAATAGCAATTGATTGTTATTTGATGAGCACATTATCAACGAGATGATTTTATAGATAATTATTTCTTAAATTAAGGGTCTTAATTGATTGAGATGAGATCACCCAATCAATCGATGGCAGAGAACAGCATCCTTTGTTTCGGAACTGTTGATATATTTTTAAGATTTGGGAATTGGACTTTCGCAACCGTAAGTAAAACACCTCTTCCGATAGTTGTACAATCATTATTGGAATTTCCCACAACAGAAAATATACATTCCAAATTCCGTAGGCATTAAGTTAAGGTAATCTAGGATTTGCGGAATCTTATTTGTATTTTTATAATTTCAAATATTCTAAGAAAATATAAATTTCTGGATCAAATTCTTTTAAAGTGCAAAAGATATATTTTATAGGATAAAGTATCATATCATAACCATTAACGAGAAAGTTAAGGAAATGAATAGTTTCAAATTTAAAAGCTATTTTTAAAATTCATTATTTTTTTACTAAATTTTAAACCCTGAATTTTTTCATCAAAAATTGAGATGTAATACTTTATCTTGTAAAGTACATCTTGCATTTTAAAAAAACTTCAATGTTAAAATTCTTCAGTTTAAATTTAAAAAAATTAAAAATATATTTCCAAAACATTTCTATAAGAGGGAAGTATTATATATTTTCATAATGATTTAAATAAATAATTTTATTCACAATTTTTCAATATTTTACTATTATTAACATTTCATTTTATCTACCATCAATCTTACTTAATCACTATTCATCACTATCTTATTTATTATTAGTAATCATCATTAGTCACCATATATCATAAGTAATTGCAATTGTTAATTTGTTATTACCCATTGTTGATGGCTATGACTTACTATTAATAACTATTACTAATCATCATTATTAATAACATTATTACTATTAATAATTATTATTAACCAACTTCCACTACTACTTATTATAGTTGATTATTCAATTTTTAATAAACTTTTTTAATAAATTTTAATAATATAAATTAATTAAAATATAATATTATAATATTTTTATAAATATTTTTAAATAAATTAAATATAATAATATCATACATTCAAAAATTAAATTTTTGATAATTACATGCTCAAAGATATTAAAATTTTGGAAAATATATAATTTTGTGAATCCAACGCTATCTAAATATTGCTCGAGAAAGTAAAATAGCAAGAATGTTAAAAACTAGTTCTTTTCCATGGTGATATCATTATAGGTTATGAAAAAAAAAAAATTTACACAAAAAATAAACTAAAAAAGTGGCCGCTATTTGCTGGCTTGTTGTTGTGCAGTTCTCGGTTCTATCGATTCAACAAGCATATTCCACTTCTCAATTCAATTAAAAAAAATTGTTTTTATCCCAAAAAAAAAATTCAATTCATAAAAATTGTACAGTCACTTATTGTGCACGTGTGTGATGTGTCATTTTCTTAGCTTACTTGCCACAAAAGCACGTACCCTAACAAAATGATAATGAAATTATCTAATGGAGTGTGAGTAAGGAATCCAATGGCATAAAGAAGCTTCGCAACATCCACTTAATTATAGTAAAATTTTGATGAATGTGGGTGAAAATTAATATAAACCACAAACACAAAATGGGGGTCCCTAGGACTATAAAGAATTGATATTTTTATAACTACAATTCATATTATAATTATAATTTTATTGATTTTAAATACAATGGCAGATGTTAGTGGAATTGAGAAAAGATTCTCAAAAAAATAAATTTAAAAAGGAGAGATTGGTTGCTTTGTGCATTCACAAATTCATGACACACAACTGCTTGTCTATTTTTCTATCTATATTTTATATTAAACTTATAACAAGTGCGTAGAAGTTATGTGTAGCTTTTTCAAATTGGGTTAACTAAAAAGACTTCATTCATTTTTAATTTAGTGAAGTATCTTATTTAGAAATATTTAATAGTTAAATAAATTGTGCAAGCATTATTTGGAGATTAATTTTAAAATCATATTTTTTTCATTTTTATTTTGTTTTTTAAATTTTACAGTCTCATTATCCTAAGATTTTGTTCGGTTGGGATGAAAAATGACAAAAAACAAAAAAATAAGGTGATAATTTTTTTTATCCCTACAAAATCTATTTTTTTCACTTTTATTTTTGTGAAATACTTTTTTTAATCAATTTTATTTATGTGAAATATTAATTTATTTAATTTTATCCCCGATAAAATTGGATAAAATAATCTTCTTATGAATACTAGTTAAATGGTGAAATCAAACAAATTATTATTCATGTAAACGAAGATGATAAAAAGTAAAATTCAAAGGAACAAAAAAGGAAGTTTCCTCATATTTTCATCATTAATGTTTGGATGATGAGAAAATTAGACGGAAATATAATAAGAGGAAGTTGACTAAATTATATTTATACCTCTCATTCGGAATGTTTCTTTAATTAAAATTAATATTAATTTTTTAGAACGTTTTCTTAATTGATATTATATTAGTTTTAAAAGTGAGTAACTTTGTTCATTTTCATTTTATACATATATAGGACGCCATACAAATTGATGAATCCACACGTATTATAACTTACACATATTCCCTTCCATTTTGATTCTTTCTTGTTTTCATCGTTATCCTATTTCATTTTTCTAATTTGCATTTTCATTCCATATTTTTAGGAATTTTACGTCACTTCAAGATTTCAAAATTATCACATCAAAAATTAAAAATTTTAATTTAATAATAATTTTAAAATTTATCAAAATAACAAATTTTGAAACGTGAAGGGTACCCTAGCAACTCCCAGTCTTCATCCTTTCCAAATAAGCCTCCCCAGCTATATCCCATGTACACTCGTCTTTGCACCTTTGCTTCTTCTCAACGTTCGGTAGCCCAAAAGTGTGTAATAAAATAGTGAAAAAAAAACAAGAAAAAGAAAGCTCACATTTTGCAGTTGTGCACTGCGCTGACTACAGAGGGAATTTGGAGAGAGAAAGCGGGTTGAATGGTTTAAACTGGCGTATACCGGCATGCCCAACATTAACATTTATCCAACGTCTTCTTCTTCTTCTTTTTCTTTTTTGCCTTGTTGAGGAGATACTGCGCTGTGGTCACCTTTTCGGCTAAAAGATAGAGGGAGTGAAGGGAAGCCCAGATGCTCTGGAAATGGGGAAACCTGAGAAGCAACATCTGCATCAACAGCAGAGTCATGAGGCGCTCAATCGAGATTCTTCGGGATTTCCCTGCCAGGGATGTTCGATGGTCCTCGGAAGAATTTTGAACCAATTCAGTTTCAAGTGTTTATTTGTTTTGATTCTCAGTTTGTCCGCTTTGCTTTGTGGGATCTTTTGGATCCTTCCTAGACACACAATCAATTATGGGTTTGATGCGAAGGAAGCAATTAAGCTCAGTTGTGAGTTTCCCATCTTTTTCCTCTTGTGATTAGGGTTTTTTTTCTTAATTGTTTTAAATAAAATTTGCATGCTTTTTCCTTTCTTTGCTAGTATGGATAGCATTGACGCTTTTAGAGAATGGAATACTTGTAGTGTCACTTTTTGGCTATGTGATTTTGGATTTCTGATGATTCTAATTATTGTTTGTTACAATATTTTTCTATGGTTTTACTGTTTGCCCGATATTAATCAGTCCATGGGGTTGGGATTTATTGTGGCCGATTTTGGTTGTCAGAGTGGTTTCTAGTGATTGGTTTTGTTGTTCAAAACTAAACTTTGTTGATTTGAGTGAACTCTCTCTTTTGTTTTGCTGTTGGTTGAAGAGAGAGGGGAGAAGCGGGGCGGATACTGATTGATGAACACAGTTGATGGTCTGATCGCTTTTTGTGATTAGGTTTCTTTGCTGTGCTGGAAAATATACAAATGGAGGATTTCAAAAACGTTTTTCCATTTTAGATTTTGGGCATGAATTTGCACAGTGTATATGATGGAAACAGCTAAGAATAACTGCAGGAATTTAACACTGTTGATTTTTTTAATTTTCAATGATTTTGAAAGTTGAAATAGTACGGCCAAAAAAAAAGTTGAAATAGTACATCCTTGTTTCTAACAGTGTCAGTTGTAACGCCTAATATACCCTTTGTTACATGTAAGACTGATGTTTGTGTCCTGCTGTTGTTGATTAGACAACTTCTATGTATATTTGTATCACTGTCTAATTGCCTTGAAATTTTGTATATGTAATTGTGTATCCCTTATGTCATCCCAAGAACTGAAGATGATGCTTGCTGTCATTATCTGCGTGTATATTTGGGCAGAGTATATTTGGAAACATTCATTAACAATGTGTTGACTTAAGCTGGAAAAAATATTTTAATAATGCTTTATCATAATTTATAATTGTTAATGTGCTCTCGTTTACTCAATAGGAAGACCCTTATTGAAAAATATGTCCAAGTCTTCTGAGGGCTTTAATTATACCTAACTGAGAAGTATAGAATTCGTTTAGTGACTGGAACTTAACATAATTTGACATTCAAATGGTGTCTATATATAGCTTTTGAACAGATCAAGTGAAATTGATTGTTTTGTTAGGATTCAGAATAGAATAAAAGGAAAAAAAGATATAATTGGTCTGTGTCTAAACACACCGATATCTGAGTGGTGTATACTGTGCTATACACATGGTTGTGTGAACCATCATTTAACAGCTTGTTCTTACCTTTTATTTCTTACTTACTATTGTTTAAATAAGGATGAAATATGCATTCGAAGCTTATCTAAGTGGTGTTTCTTTTCCCTTGCAAAATTTCCAGCTACTGTTCGGGCATATTTCAGACTGGAAAAGCCAGTTTCAGAGCTCATTCCATACATTGAAAGGTTAGAATATGATATATACAGCGAAATAGGACTCCCAAATACAAAGGTTTTTCCTCAATCTTCTACTATTATGTTTGTTGTAAAGCCTTGTTTAGGTATTGAAAATGACTTAAAAACTACTTGCAGGTGGCTGTCCTTTCCATGCACCAAAGTAGTGCATCTAACTGGACTGATGTGATGTTTGGTGTTCTATCCAATCCAATGAATGATCCAATAAATCCAGTGTCCTTGAGTGTGCTGAGGTCATCATTTATTGAACTGTTCCTTCAGCAGTCCAACCTAACTTTGACGACATCAATATTTGGGAGTGTGTCTATGTTTAAGATCTTGAAATTTTCTGGCGGATTAACCATAATACCAGTGCAGTCTGCTTCTATTTGGCAGATGCCCCGGGTCCTGTTCAATTTTACTCTCTATAATTCAACATCAGAAATACTGCTTAAGTTTGATGACTTAAAGCATCAGTTAGAGGTGGGCTTGTCTCTGAGGCCTTTAGAGGTATATTTCCATAACCTGTTTCACTTGATATTTTGGACATGTCACTTTTGCTTTCAATGGCATCATTTGATCCGTGTAGCCAACTCCATCTAATGGGATAAGGCACAGCCATCTCTTTGTACATGGTTTTATTGTAATGATCATGGGAGGTGGATGTTAAACTTCTAAATGTTTAATATCTCATTAAGAAAACTAGTACTTCATAAAGATATTTTATATTCTGTTTCTGAAGATAAGAATGCTTGATAGTTTGTAGTGATTGACTTTTTGCATTTTTTATATGAATTCTAAATCCTGGGTTGAAATCTGTTCATTGGTTTTGAATAAAAGGTTTAAGATTTGATTGTCTAATCCTTTGGTAACCCTTGAAGTACTTCAGATTTCCACAAATGAGAGTTGAAAATTTGACTGTAGATATAGAAACTTGGGGTCTATTTGTTTGCTGTTTTTAAAAATAATTTTTTCTATCTTTTTTATTTTTAAAAATAGAAGAACCTGTTTGATAACTTATTTTCAGAATTTGTTTTTAAAAACTGCAACTGCAAATATATAATATAAAAATAGAAAAACATAAATAACTTATAGTTATTTTTTGAATTTGTTTTCTTGTTCTAAATGTCAGTTTTTGTAATTAAATGAAATATATTTTTTTTAATTTGCAGCGCTGACCACCCTCTATTCTTTATTTTTTTTCAATCTGAAAACAATCTTTGAGAACAGTTTTTAAAAACACAAAAACAAAAACATATCAAAACACACTATTAATCTGTTGGTTCTACCTTGCCCAAAACCCATGTTCTTTAATTTGTTGTTAGAAGCTGGAATAAGGTGCATTCCCTGACTATCATTGTATTGAATGTAAATGCTGTTTTCATTTGTCTTTAATCCTAGTGCTTACTCTTTGTGCAGAGTGTGTATGTGCAAATAACAAACATAGAAGGCTCAACAGTAGCTCCCCCTGTAGTATTGCAAGCATCAGTCATGTCATACCTTGGGGAACTCCTGCCTCCGAGATTGAAACAATTGGCTCAAACAATTATGGTCTCCCCTGCAAAAAATCTTGGCCTTGATAACTCAGTTTTTGGCAGTGTCAAAGAAGTTCGTCTATCTTCTTATTTAAAGGATACACTTCAAGCTCCATCATCATCTCCTTCACCTGCTCCATCCCCACAGTTAATTGATGATGTACCATCAAATGCACCTTATCATGCTCCTTCTTACCCTCCAACATCTTCACCAGCTGTTAACCAGCCGCCATGTTTTGATGGTGAAATGTCATCACCTGCACCTTCTATTATGACTAAGTATCCTCCAAGATCTTTGCCTCCTGCTGCTCCTAGACTTTCAGTGAGCCCAACAACACGGATTTCCCCTGCTCTTTCGCCTGGCTTTAAGCCTAGTCCTGGTAAAGAAGGAGCTGAAAAATTGCTGTCTCCATCACTTGCTCCATCCCCTTTATGTAAGTTCATATAGTCTATTAAAACTCCTCTATCCTCACCCTTGGATATTAGGCATCATCTTAAATTCTTTATTATTATGATTGTTGTTGTTGTTGAATAATTCGTTCCTCACTGCAAAGTGTTTACTCATTCTACGTACTTTCCCATGTTGTGCATTGTATTCTGAGGATGGGAATTTTGCAGGAGGCATTTTGTTCATGAAAGAACATTTCTTGTGAATTCTTAGACTATGCTTCTTGATCCCAATGCATTTTTTTTTTAAAGTATAAACTAGGTAATTATGATCCAAATTAGCTTCATCTGTTGGAAACGGGGTTTCACTGATAAGTCACATTAATTGAAAAGTTTAAAACTCTTTTGGTTAGATTAAAATTATTTTTGCACCAGTATGGTATGTCTAGGTGGACAATTGTTGCATAGTAGTAACATTAAGTCTCACAAGTGTTTGTTACTTGTCAAGTTATCATACGTTGGGATTAGTTGCTAACAACTGCAAGAAGCATCTATGATGCTATCAAATTCTTCTATTCACGTATAAATTCATGAGTATTAGGTCACATTAACTGTTATCACTTAGAAATGTATATGATTATAAACCTTATTTTCCCTTTTCTCTTTTGGGTGCAGCTTCAGCAGATGGTGGTGTCCACAGGGAAATCTTACTGCTTGGATTTGCTATGCTGTTGATATATAGTCTCTCTTGTTTTTCTCTTTGATGATACGGAGATGTTGCCTGATGAAGTATCTTCACGCCAGGCTGAGACAGTTTATATAATAAAACTTTGGTTCTGAGAAAAAGATGGTAGAAGTTTTGGTGAAATTTTAGCTGGCTATGAAATTACTTCAGGCAGGCGACCAACAGTGGTGAGCAAAGGGTCAAAGCCAAGAAGTTGGCAGGCCTCTCGTTTGGTATTCAGATCTGCAATGAAGCATGAAAATGTTAGCTGTTCTTCCCAAAGGGGGAAAACTAGTGAACAACCCGCTTAGTTGATACTCTCAAAAAGGTTGGCTCCCAGATGCCAAAAGAACCATCCCTCGCAATCCATTTAAGTGTATGATATGCAAAGAATTGTCGGTTCTTTGAGCATCTGAGAGTCTGTAAAACGTTTACAGGAAGTATATTCAATAATAAAGGTGATTAATCTCTCTCTCTCTCTCTCTCACACACACACAAAACACACGGAGTAAAAGGATTCAATTAGTTTAGTTGAAAATGGCCGGGAGGGGAAGGAGAAAATTTGTAGTTATTTAAGGATCATGTTGTTTTTATAAAAAAACATGTTTTATAAGGATAAGTGCTCATTTGTTTATGTTTGTAATTAGAAATTTAGAAAATAGTAATATAACAAAATATTAGATTTTTTTTTCTTTGTTAAATGTGGAAAGTAGAGAAGAAAATCTCTTCTATTTTAAAAAGGGAGTCTATTCTCAATATTATAGTGCCGTGCATTATTTTATATTCACAATATATAAATGTTATGAAATTTCTTTAGTTATTTATACAAGCAAATAGAGTAAAATGTCATGAAATTTCTTTAGCAAATGGAGGGGTTAGACTTCAATAGCCTAGAGCATCCATGGCTAACATACTAAAATAATTGTATTTTGGTGATAAAATGATCCAGTCCTATTGGTTTATGCAGTAGTCCTATTGATTTAGGCAGTATTGTGCAGAATAAATGAAAATGCATTACCTTACAGTACATCATTAAGCTTAAAATTATTAGATTTCATTCACGGTATGTAATAGTGCATAAATTTATAGAGCTAGACCGTTTTATCATCCAAATACTATTATTTTAATATCCGAGCCATTGATGCCCTAAAGCTATTTAAGTCTAGTTCAAATAGAGTTATCTTACTAAAATTATTTTTGCCAGAAAACAACGGAGCATTAACGAAATTGTTTGCTTAGGGTAGTGACAACTGTACCCTCATGTCTTCGTTCTTTCCATTTTTGGTAAATTCATCAAGCGAAATGGATAACCATTCATAGCATTAGAGCACAATTCCAAAATTCGAATCAGTTCCAATTGACAAATAAAGTCCATATGAGATAGCATGCTTTTCATTAAATGAGCACCTTATTGGTAACTCATGTCCTCATTCTAAAAAGGAGTGAACCGAGCAACTGCAAGCATGTTTCACACCCTAAACTCTCACAAGGTGAATGAATTGTGAGGCTGTTTGAATGGACGCTCTGATGCAACGCACTTTAAAAATGTGTAAGAATAACATATCCATGTCGTTTCTGTATACATTCATTACATTAAACAAATGCCGGCCTGTGCGCAAATACACTCATGTTCCCTTGGTCATTACAATACCAAATGAGTTCATCAGGAATGTAGATCACAAAAAGACTCGGGCCATATCTGAGAAATCTGCAGGAAGCTTTCAAGTGAACTTGATGAACTAGTTACACAAGTCAATGACTGAATTCTAGCCACGACACCTGCGCTTGATTACTACTGCTTCAAGTATACCATCAGACCTGAAGTTTGGTGCAAAAAGCCTTGGATCAACAGGTCCTGGGAGATTAAATGAAAGCGTGAATGGTCCAGGGGAGCATAGCTGCCGGAATTTCATCTGGAAAACGCGTGACTGTTTTCTTATAGTTTTTCCACCACCTATCAACCCTTGGATATGCACCTTACCATCAGATTCAACCTCACAACTGAATTGACCTGCCACAATGGATGATAAAAATTTCTAAGAATAAATTCAGCAGAAAAGCATGCATAAATGTTAGGGAAGTCATAATCATGTAAAAGATTAAATGAAGTCTAATGACACTCAAGTAACTGCAAAATCTCACAAATTTAGAACCTCTATTTTACCTTTTTTTCACTGGTTATCCTTATGTGAGTCATAGTAAAGTATAAGTCAAAAAAATAAAATTTTATAATTTTATTTAAGTACTTCTTTTTTCCAAAAGCACAATTCAGAGAAACAGTAAAGCATAATTCAATATATTGGATTATCCTTAATATGCTTAAGGTTGCTCAAAAACTGACTTCGTAATTCATGGACAACTACGACAAAGAAATATTGTCTCTGAAGCATTAACTCCAGGACCTCCAGGACCATGCATTTCCATGCCAGACAAATTGAAAAAAAGATCTTTCTAGCAAGATAACTAAAAGACAGAATAAAAAAGGGACCGGGGCAACATCAGGAAGGGAAAAAACATACTGTTATTTTTCTGGACCCCAGGCAAAGCAACTCGAAAGAGATATGCAATATTACTGATACCAATATCCAGAACACCAACGGGGGGACCAAATAACCCTCTTCTCGCTGTCCCTGTTAAAAGAATGGAATTATCTAGTTCACACTTTTCTATGCCTGGAATAGAAAGAAGGGGCATCAAGGCAGGCCCATCAGATCTGCAAACCCTCTTGGAAGGATCTTTCTTTCCATTATTTTTAGTAGGGAAGACATGGGGGAATTGTGGAATTGGCGGACAATTATTAACATGCTTTCTCTTGTTATTTTGTTGAAACTGCATTGATCGGCAATCTCCATTAGAAGTAGTCTCCAGTTCCTTTTTTGTGCAATTATGCTCATCTTCTTTGCTTGATTGATGGCCAAGTTGTATGTGTAGAAATTCATTTACATCTACCTTTAAACTCTTTACACCAGATAAACTTCTAAATCTACCAATATCCTCCTGTTTCATGTTTGATATAACAGGATCATCAATGAAAACAACCCCTTTAATAATTCTGAAGCTTTCAGGGTACCATATCTGTTTATGAAGATTCAAAGGAAAAAAACTTGTGAACTGCTGACTGTCCTTGTTAAAGCCAGTGGTTAACAGGGGCAAGTTTCCCTTTAGATACAAATGCAACTTTTTCAGCTCCAAGACAAGGTCAGAATTAGCATCTCTCAGGACATAGTAATATAACCTCTCTAACAGAGAAATGCTTACATATGAAGGTCCCAAATCACTCAAAGTATATGGCTGCAAACCTGCCACTATTCTTTGAGCTGCTGAACATCTAGGCCTATCAGACTTAACATCAGGTCCGAAGTAAGTGCTCGCAATGAAGTCAAGCAGGAACTTCTGGTCACTAGAAACTGGCTTCGCAGACCTTCGTGTATTATAAACTTTTTCTTTGAAATCCATGCCAGATTACCTCGCGGATTGCCTGTATATGAACCAGAATAAAAAACCCAACTTTCAGTTCATTTTTCTAATATAAATAATGCTGAGAAAGTAAGAATGCACAATGCTATAGCTACAGTGATAATATCTGATAGAATGTTAATTATAACTCAATATGGATGAGAGTGTAACCGTAAATATGTAAAACAAGAAGAGGTTCAATTCATAAATGTGGTTCGAATTTCTTTGACCCAAGCGAACATAACCCTAGTAGTGATCAAAGTTAAACACAGAGAGATGATTGTTCTGCTCATGAACCAAAAACTCAAAATTTCTCATGGGGGAAGAGAAAAATGCAGAATTTGCATGAACGATTCCCATTCAATTTTCGTTTTTGATAAAACAGGAAGTGGGAGCAAGTGTCGATACTGGGTTGACAAACCCTGTTTCCAGAGACAAGACGGCGAAGCTGAAAAACGGCGCGCTCCCGGCAGTTCCGGCGAGATACGAAAGAAGAGGGAAGCGTTAAGTGTGGGTGATAGCGAACTAGAAACGGCAAACGGCGACAGTGAGAGTTCAAGTCACGAGGTGATGACGTGGGACGGCGCGATTACCAGTAAGAATGTAGGATCATGGACTGAAAGCCCATACTAATCTCAGAGCCCCAAGAAACCCAAAAAAGGGAAGTTAATATCTTGTACTTTGATTCCTTCCTTGACCAAAAAGAAAAAAATACTTTAATTCCATCCAAAAGTTTTTTAATTTAATTTTAAAAAATAGTTGTTAAGTCATAAGGTAATATGACACTAAAAATTAATTACTAAGCTATATTATTATTGACTTTAATTAAATTTTAATCTCTTAAAATTAAGATAGATTGTATTTGATTCTATTAAAAAAAGTTCTATTTTGATATTAGTAAATTATAAATTAAATTAAATGTGATTCAATTTTTTGGGAATATTTGGTAAATGGCTTTTGGGTTAATTTTTAATTGATTGACCAATTTTGGTTGGTTGACAATTACATCAATTATTTGGTAATCAATTTTTTGAAACAGTTGATGGCTCTAAATTGACTAAATATTGAAATATTGCTAGCAACAACATTTTCTTTTAGCTGTTTGGTTACTGTTTAAAAAAGGATACAAATGTCCCAGTTGTTGCTGCTTACTGCTGCATTTTCCCTTTTTTTCATTTGATAAAACACTACTGCGTTTCTGTTTGTTAAAATAATGTTGCATTTTTCGTTTTCCATTTCCTTTTGGTAAAATACTGCTGCGTTGCTATTTGGTGAAATAATGCAGCATTTTCTATTTTCTTTTTGGTAAAATACTTTGTTAAAATACTGCTGTGTTTTCTATTTTTTTTGTAAAATACTGTTGCGTTTTTGTTTCAATAATATAAATACGTAAACTATAATTATAGTTATTAATTTTTATTGATAAATTTATTTACTATAAAAATTATATTAATATAATTTAAAAATTATTTAACTTATAATAAATTATAATAATATATTATTTATAAAAAAATTAATTTAATAAATAATATATAAAATTTAAATTATTATAATAAAAAATATTTAAAAAATTTATAAAATGTATCCATATCTTTATTTATCATTTTACATATAAATAACTAATCACAAATAATTAATTTTACCAAATACTTTTGTTCAAACAGTTAATGCAATCAACTAGTTAAATCAACTAATACAATCAGTTATATCAATTAACAATTAATTAAATCAACTTACCGTTACAGCTATCATCAACTAATTAGGACTTAATTATCAACTATTTGCTAATAGAAAAGGTTACGTGGCAGTTAGTAATCCACGCTGACATCTCCCCAAGTACCCAGGAGCAAATATGTTGAGTCTACCAAACACTTTACCATTTCAATTTCGTTTATTTTGGCGAATTTTTTAAAAAATATAATTATAAAATATTTGAATAATAAAAAATAGTTTAAATATTTAATATTAAATATATAAAATTTGATACAAATAATTTTTTATAGAGAAAGTTATTTTACCTAACCGCCATATCTTTAAACATTATATTTTTTTACTATAAAATAAAGGATATGATATTCTTTTAAATTCTTCTAAAAAAATATTTTCAAAAATAAACAAATTCTGTTACATCTTTTTCAGAAGGTGTATTGGGTTGTACTAGATTTTACAGTTGCCATGGTTTTAGTGCAAGGATTTGTGTTGCAAAAACCCTCGAGTGGTTTTGCTCCCTTTTACAGGTTGTTTTGTGGGAAACTTTGGTATGCTCCCATTTATGAAAGGGCAGTGAATAAGGGGGAAAAAATGCCTTTTTGTAACAAAAAAATGACAATTGTAATAAAAAAAAAATTGGCCCTTGGAATTGAGCCCTTGTTTTTTTTTTTTTAAAAAAAAAGGCTCATGACAATGTAGATCTGTACGAGGACAAAAAAAATTGTGCAAAGATGAGCTACCTCAAGTTTAAGTTCAATCCAAACAAGACTAAGTAAACATATTTTCTTTCTTTACCAGGATTATATGCCTCCATTAATCCTCACTTTTTTTTCCTTCTATATTTACGTATATGATCCATAAATAAGAATGATTTTACATATTTAAATACAGATGAGATCATTTTAATTTAAATTTTACTATGTGTAATCATATTAGAATTGCAACTAAAAGTTTTCCTTCTTTCGTCACGAGAGAAACACGTAATGAATAAATTTTTGCAAAGACACATCTTTCATAAGTACATGCGTGGCACAATATTATTTTAAAATACAAACAAGAATACCATGATTTAGATTATGCAAATGTGTTTAGTAGCAAAATAGTGGAGGATGATACTAAGTCCAAATAATTTTATTAGCTACCAATGATGGTTGATTTGAGAAGTTGGAGTCTAGTACCTTTTAAATAAGGATTTGGATTCAAACCGGAGAAAATTGTTGCTAGTAAATCTTTACCCTTTAAAATAAGTCAAGCTTGACTTCAAATTAATTGGAGGATTAATATGATCTACCTAATACTGGAGGTCTCATACCAAAAGTTAAAAAAGTAAAAAAGTTTTACTAGTTAATACAACTCTCTTTTTTTTAACAATAGAAAATAGGTGAAAAAAAAACGATGCTGACTATTTCGAAGCTAAACTTTCTTATGTAATAGGTGAAGGTTACGGTGTCCTTGCCTTATGCCGGACTTCGAAACCTAAGATAGGTGGATGAACGTCATGCAATCATGTGGCAGAAGGTTAACTAAAAAATAGAGTTTTAATTACCAGATTCATTTGAGGGAAAATTGACCAAATGTCTGGTTGACCAAGATGACATATCCCTAATGTCCCCCCACTGAAGTTGATGAAGTTCTCCATCCCCAGCAGTTCACAACACACCCATCCACACTTTTTTTATGATCAACTTCAACACGTGGCAGGCCTGCTAAAAAATGCAAGCACATTCTCGTCTCCAACGGAGTCGTCCTCCATGGGAGGAAATTCTGCCATGAAAGCAACCTCCCCTTCAGCAACAGAAGTAAATGACCGACAAACTGGCCCTTTGAATCCATGGACCTGGGAAAGGCATTCGGACCAGGTCTTGTACACACCTAGTATGCGGCTAGCAAAAACAACATAGACACTGGACTTCATTATCCCAATACTGCACTGGAAGTAACACACAACAAGATTTGGGACATTTGCTGGGATATTCGAAGGATGGCAAGCCTACTTATATGGTGAGAGAAGTTATTGTTGAACGCGTCGGTTTAGTGAAGGGAGCACCAGCATCCACGCTATGTTTTGTTTCTAGGTTTCATTTCAAGTATTGTGCCAGTGATGCAGCCGGAGATGTTCATTTGTGCACCATTACCCACCACACTTCTCACTTCCCTGAACACAACAGAGTTTCATCTAGCTTTGCACCTTTTCATCATATTTTTCATTTTATTGCCCCATCAACAATGGCATGGAATACACTCATTCCATTTGTTGGGCTCTGTATGCAATTTTGATTAATGGTGGAGTTCATGCATAAATTTCCCCTATCATATTATATTAATTTCTTATGTAAAGGCTATGATTATATAATGTAAAATTTACGGTTGTAGTTGTGACACGTCACCCTGGGTCCCAAAACCCCCAAGGTGCCGTAAAACTCGCCTTATATTATACAAGGAAAAGAAGGAATCACCAGCTGATATAGTTCTTTCAGCAGAGAAAGGGCAGATTATGACACACAGTTTAATGTGTTTTTGATAAGCAATTTAAGGACCCGGCCCCTTAACAAATGTGTCTATTTTAATTGCTTAGGTACTCTTTTAATGTTGAAGAGATTATACACCGGCGCTCTGTCGACGAAAACTCTTCTTCCATCCTTTAACGTTGATTCATGCTTCCATGCCGGTCCAATTAGCCATGATGCGGTGGCTCCACCAATTAATCCTCCTAACTGAAATAAGACGTACACATGCAACGCTAGTAGTAGAAGTGATAAAAAGGATTAACCACACAAGGAAGAAAATTCAAATGCAGGTTTGAAGGGTTCAATCCATTCAATGCAATGATTAATAGTGCCTACAGAAAATATATGATGGGTGGTCTCGTATAGAATCTAGAGTTGATAAGAAAATTTTGATTTTAGTAAGATTTGGTATGAAAACCGACTTACGGAAGTAGTCCTTACCTCAACATAAAAGATGCAGGAAATTAATCAGTTACAATTTGTGCCATTAAAAGTGAAAATAAGATTTAGGAAGGAGAAACTGTTGAATAGAATATGATTTGGAGGGAGTAATCAAACAATGGGTCCCGGTCATTACTTAGTGCACATGTTTAATCTGTCTCGTGCAATCAAATAACAGTTTGATGGCCATTACTTGGTTGCAAATTATTCCTTATCAATGAAAGACGCAGAAAATGTGAAATATAAGGAATTCTTATGCTTACATGTCCCCAATTGTCAATGCCTTTGGAAGATAGCCCGATTACCTGCACAACAGATGATTGTCATTGTTGAGTTCCGAAAGCAAGAAAACTATATCACAGCGACAGAAAGTTCCTCTGTAACACGAGAGTAAAGAAATAAATTGAAAGCAAAAAGGTTCCCTACATAGCTCTACACGGAACAAACATCATCGAAATCATATACAAAGAGATTCAGGCAAAGCATTCCAGCCTACACACAATATTTATTCTTTAGATAATCAGAAGCATGATCAACATAAA
This sequence comes from Sindora glabra, assembly GCA_020226215.1. Taxonomy (NCBI): domain Eukaryota; kingdom Viridiplantae; phylum Streptophyta; class Magnoliopsida; order Fabales; family Fabaceae; genus Sindora; species Sindora glabra. The sequence goes on along the minus strand of CM035225.1, from coordinate 15,345,665 downwards.
AGCAACACTTTATCAGACTCAAGTAAGTAAAAGCCTTAACCTGTGAAAAGAAAGAAAAATTCTAGACAATGCCTCAGTCCAATGGGCTAAGAAGAAATAACAGTCTAGAAAGCTCTCAGTTTTTTTTTGACACAGGATAAGAATGCACTTACCATATTCAGGACAATTACATGTGCGAGATGCAGTAGATCTTCTTTACCTCCTCCTAGCAGGTCCCTGTGCCTCAAGACAAAAACAGCAACAGAACCAACCTGAATTGTGTGCAGCCGGTCAGACATAAAGAATAGTACAAGAGGTATTATTAACATTTCATTTTTTTTTTTTTTTGGGCTTTTCATATGGAAACTGTCAAACCAAGAGAAAACTTGTGAGAGATGAAGAACCCTATACAAAAGCCTTAATATTTTAGCCCAGATTTTTGGGTAGGGTGACTGTTAATGATTTAAATGAAGAGCCTCTATTTGAAGTGGAAGGTCAGCAGTGAAGATAGGAATATTATGAAAAACACTTCACACTATGACCCAGATACATAACTTCAGTTTTACTGCTAATACAGGACCATAGACTCTTGGTAATTGAGTGAAGAACAGGGAAAAATGTACTACTTTTTCTGTATGTTTAAATTCAAATTTTCAATTCAGGCCAGCAATAAGAACTTGAAGAACTTACCAGCCCAAAAATTGCACCTGATGCCCCAACTGCAGGCATTCTGCAGAACCAATAGCTTGTTGCTGAACCTGATTTTCTAAAAATTACAGAATCAGAATACTTGGAGGCAAACAATTCCATAGGCTATTTCCAAAGAATGTAAGTCATTACTTGCTATTGCAGAGACAAAGTAAATAGCAAGATATCTCCTAGCACCACTGAATATCTCCACAGTGGGACCAACTGAATTTAAGGAATAACAATTAACCTGCAGGTAATTTATAGTAAATAACCTAAACAAGGTAAGCCTGAGAAAACAAACTCCAGCAAAATAAATCAAACCATACCAAAAGGTGTGCAATGTTAGCATGCAAAAAGGAAGATGTAGCAAGCCTCCACAGCTGTCCTTTGTCAATGAGACTGTTAATCTAGTAACAAAAAATGCCACAGCCACAGGTAAACACTCAGCAATTTGTAAGACATACTTTTTGGAGTTTTATTGCAACTATACCTTGGCTCCCCATAGTAAAAGCTTGCCCTGTGATGCAAGTTGTGCAATATACATTCTGTGTATATAAATAATCAACTATAAGGAATTTTACCGAGTTCCATGTAAATTTTCAAAAAGGTACATATAAAGTATTATCAGCTAGTAAAATTAGAAATAATAAGCTAAAAAGAACAAATAAAATGAAATGTGGATATTTAAGTTGTTTGCCACAATATACACAGAATATATTTCTGACTTCTGTCTAAGAACTATATGCTATTCAGGATAAAAACATGATACTCACAATATATTGGCAGCAAGGAGAATGTCTGTCCATCTCCTTCCACTGAATGGTTTCTTGCCAGACATCTTGGGATTAGCCATTCCATCATTTCCCAAGCGTATGTTATGTTCTCCTCCATTAAAGAGAGAGAAGCTTGATGAGCAAGTGGAGGTCAAATTATCATTAGCTAATTGAAATAAATTGATCCTTTTGAGTTGAAAGGCTCCTTCACACCAACCATCCTTCAATCTAATAACATGACCTAAAGCAGTGAGTTTCTGTCCAAGAATAAAAAATGAGTCAGAGAATGCAAAGGCCAACTTCATATACGACAAGAGGAAGCTTCGTGTAGCATCTAATTAGCAACCATCAGAATGATTGTCTCTCAAACAAGTTCACTTCCGCAGTGATACCAAACAATTAATCAAAGTCCGGCATTTTCCCATTATCAGCTTTTAAAGTGGCATAAATCAATAACGATTCCATCAATTTAAAAGAAAAAATACTGTAAAAACTTAATAATCAATAACGATTCCATCAATTCGAAAGAAAAAAAAAAGTGTGGAAACTTAATAATTGTGATATGCAGCAAGCTCCATCTTTGTGTATATGATTCCTACAAGCAAAGATCTATCAAAAAGGGAACTTAGGCATCCATTTCCACTGGCTAATTGAATCTAAATGGGAAAAAGACCTCGAAATGTTCAGAGTCTAGAGTATTAATATTAGGACCTTGAAACATGAGGGAAGCAAAATCCCAAGACGGAGATGAAAGCTGACACGGCGGCGGAGAAGGTGGCCGAAGTGGAGGGACGCGGCGGTGGCAATGAGATCAAGTGGGTACGGACCCACATCGCATACCGGTAACAAGAATGACTGAGGCACAGGCACAGCTGATCCTACCATTCTCTTTCCGGCTCCCAACACCAAGCACAGTCGATCCTTATTTCCCTTTTCTTTTTACATTTTTTATGAAATTACAAATTTCTTTCTTAAAATTATAAAATATTAATAAAATAATTATAATTATAAAGTATATTATATGATTAATTTTATTTTAAATTATAACTCATATATATAGAAATTCATTTTTTCATGTAAATATTTAGGATAAAATTGTATATATAAATTTATACAAAAAAATAAAATTATTTATATAAATTATTATTTAAAGATGATATTTATCATTTAATATAATTTAAAGTTATTTTATCATCTCTTTAAAATTTTAAGCATGAAATTGGTATATCTTTTTTCATTTTGAAGCCCAAAGAAAATTGTTCTTTTCTTCTTCATTCGCTCAAAAGTCCAATTAAAAATTACTTATACTTTTTTTGACAAATTAAAACAAGGAAAAAATTATAAACATTCCATAAAAAGAAGAGAGAGAAAATTTTGTGAAGGATATATCATCTATCTATCTATTAATGTATAAAATCATAATAAAAATAACTTTTTCGTATAAACTTGTTTATATTATCATAGAAGCACATATTTAAGGTTTATGTACAATTTGTTTTTCTATACATGTCTACATAGTTTTTTTTATTTTATTTGTGCTCAACAATTAAGGAAATGAAACATCAATTACCCTGCATGAAGTGTATGTTTCGATCCTGAAAATGACACTTGTTAAAAGAAAAAAATGGTTAATATTTTAATTTTTAAAATATTTACACATCCCACTTGAGAATAAAAATAAAAAATAAATATTGGAACACAAATTGTGAGTATGTATACACCGGCAGAAGCTTCAACATCTTTCCATTGGTTGCACCCATTTTCTCGAAACAAATGAGAAAAAACACAAGTTAAAAGCATACCTTAGATAATACACACTTCTTTCATGTTTGAATTATACATTGAGAAGAATGATACGACTTTTGAGAAGAATGATACGACTTTTTGAGAAAGGCTCCACAACCTTTTTATTAAGGGCCTAAGATAATATATATATATATATATATATATATATATATATATATATCTGTGTGTGTGTGTGTGTGAAATATCTTTTACTCAAATGATACTCTAAGATTGTAAAAAATTCTTAGTTTTTCTGTATTTTAAATTATGTGTATATGAATTTAGTAGTTTCCTCACTTTACTGTCAAAATAAGTATATATCATGCACATCTTACCTGCCCAATTGCAGTCAAAAGGTTAGTATTTTTATGTGAGCAATACAAAGATACTCAATTTTATAAAGTCTTCTCTCATTTTATACCTCATTATGAAAAACGCCCCACATAAAGCAAAAATTGCAATTCTACTTATATTATACGAACCTGTTTCCAACATTTGATTTGATGAGAGAGATCATAAAGTTACAAGATGAGTCACAAGTGCCAGCAAGAACCACCTGCATATCTTTCTAATGATAATTTTGTTAGACATTAATCAATCAAGAATTTAGAAAGGGAGTTTTATGACTATGATACCCTCTTAAATTTGAGTAATCACAAATTGGTCAATTTGAAATCAATCTGTTACAAAATACTATTCAATATTTTTAATTAGATTTTGTTGTAGGAAAGGTATCTATCATTTGTTTAGAATTTAGAGACTAAGAAAAATATAGAAATAAAAATAATTATTTTTCCATTTTTTTTTATGAATCTTAGGATGATCATTTTCTATTTCCTTTTATTCTCTCTATTTCATTGTTCTATTATATCATCACAGAAATCACCTTTACATAATAATAGATATTTTTTTCTTTCTTAAGATAGCAAAATTAGATAAGGACACTAAAAAATAGCTTAAATGTATTTTATTTATTAATTTGTAAATTGGCCATGTTTGATTTCTTATTTTAAAAAAATCTTTAATTGTCATAAATTGAAAATAAGAGTAATTAGGCTTGACTAAAATAATAATAAAAAATTAATTTTTAAACTATGGATTAACACAATCCAAAATTTTAAATGGGTTTTGCTTCAATATTACTTTATAAAAAAAATTACATAATTTAATGAGGAAGTTGCAAAATTTTATAAATTATTTGATTTTATATAAAAATTAAGTGTGCAGGATATGGAGTATAACATTTTTATAAAACATTACAACTTTTTCATTAAATCTTATAATATGAATAATCACACTTACAATATAAAAATATTTAAGCATTTTATAAAAAAAATTACAAACTTCTATAAAAAAAATTATAAAATCTTGTGAAATACTTGCACAAAGTCATCTTAATACTATGAAGCAAAGCTCATACTAATTCGAGATCCTTTCTTGTAATTGCAGTTGCTGTTGTAAAAGATAACTGTTAATTGTCATGAAATTCACTGGTAGTGTAAGGCTATGGCAAATTAATGATTATTGATTCCCTTTTGCAATTGCAGCTGCAATTACCAGAAGCAATCCGTTTCGAGCTTATATTGAATTAGAACCAAACTAAATTAATTTTTGTAAGTTAGAATAAGAAGAGTATTAAACCTAAAAATTGGCGTTAGATTCGAATCTTACCTTCACAAGCATAATTTTATAGAAAGCTAAGGTAATATCTATACGTCCAATCTAAAATTGCCCGAAAAGGTCTAAAAGAAACCAATTGGCTCCAAAACCAACTCAAGCAGCCAATCTCCCGCTCAATTCCATCAAAATTACCACCATTTTCATCCCTACTAAAATGGTGATTAGAAGTGCCTTGGGGAAGTTCGTAGCGGCAAATGGGGCAAGTGTTGTGAATGCGCAGCCAAAGCACAATACAATCACAATGGTAAAAATGCTTGCAAGGCAGCTCCTTCACTTCCATGCCAACTTCAAACTCATCTTTGCAAATAGAGCAATTGGGGTCACTCCCCAATTGTCCTCGTGTCACCTTCACCGTTGGCAATGCTCCGATGGTGGACTCAGCGGCCGGGGGCGGTCCCGGTGGCCGGAGATTATGAACCACTCCAGCATCAGCAAGCTCATCATTTAACAAATGGTCAAAATTGTGAGCATTGTTGTGTATGCCATGATCTTGAGTACCCATATTTTCAAGTGGGAAATTTGGACTTGGTGATCCAACTGTAAGGGTAATCCAAGATTCATTTTCTGTTTCCCATTGAAATTGTCTGCCCATATGGGTGTTTTGCATCGTAATTGGTGGATCAAAAATTTGAGCCAAATTGTCCAATAATTGGCTTGCATTGGAAGGCTCTAACTCATAAGGCACGTTCATGAAAAGCCTTGGCCTTGCAATATCACGTTCATTATGCAAGGAATTGAAGCAGTAGGGGCACGTCAATGGAACTGCACGTTGGGGCATGGATGGAATTCTAACGGTGCGTTGGCAAGTTTGACACCAAAAATAATGGGAGGTTCGCATTCTTCGAACGCCATTAATAATAATACGAGGATGACGAGCTGTTAAAGACATGAATGATTGGTTTAGTCACAATTTGAATTGTGAAGTTGGGTTTTTTGGTTTTTGTTTTCTCTTTTGAGATGAGGCTGGAGTTTTGGGGGAAGAAGGAGAAAATGGAAGTATTTATATGTGGGTTTGGTGAAGGAAATTGGATAAGGGATGAAAGGGATAGCTTTGTTGTCATCGAGATGGAATTCCCTTTCCTTTTGTTGTGGCTAATGTCTCTGTTTTCTTATTTCATGAAGTTATCTGTTGTATCAGCAAGGTAAGGGATAATTGTAAGATCATGCAAGTTCTATTTGCTTTGCATATAATAATTTATTGTTGTATAGAGCCATTAAATGATTATTATACTAAACTATTAAAAGATCAATAACTTTGAATATGGTCTTAACTTATTTTTTGAGATTTGAATATTCGATACTTAATTCTTATGATGGCTACAGCTTGTTCTTGAAGGAAGTAGTAGGAAAGCCCTTTTTTAGTGCGTTCCGCTTTGCATGCCGGGTTTCCAAAATTGGTCTGCGTCCACTGTCCAACTACTACAATAATATGAACATAGTTTTTAAACCTGGATGGGTCATTGGATCAAATGTAACACTAATTCCTTGTTTATTTTGTGCCGGAAGATGAATGCCCATGCTTACAGTGACCTAAAGTTATTAACTTCGAATAAAAGATATAAACTGCTCTGTGTGCTGGTGCTGGTACGCAGGGTTCTTAGTATAAGTTCCCCTTTTAAGGCCGTTGATGCAAAACTTGGCGGATAAACTTACTAAATTCATGCGTTTGGTGTGAGTCACATCGTCTATGTTTTAGTCTTGTATTTGATATTTGAAAGAGAGCTATCTTTAGAATAGGCAGTGCATTGATTTGACAGCTTAAGTTTTGTTTTGTGCATTCATCAACAAGTTGATTGAATTCTATCAGTTTCTATTTGAAGGGAGGGTTTTTCAAAAATTAAACCTTAGAACTCCTTTGTGTTTCTGGCTATTGATCAACATCTTTATTTTTGCAGCTTGACGTTGGAGGAGTATTGGAAATATAATCCACCTTGGCGGTGGTGATGATGGTAATTAATTTGATGGCTTTGATGATTGTGATGAGGGAGATGAGGGTGGCTTGTTTAGGACATGTATGTCCCTTGAAGAGGTAAGAAATCTCAATATTTGATGGGATATACATCATCCCTTATTCTTTCATTTGACAATTTGTAAATGAATAGATTTTTTTCTTTTTTGGTTGTTCTAGCATTTTGACCCCAATGCTGTGTTGAACGAGTATGAATGACAAACAATGATGATGGATTTATGTGCTGAACTTCGGCAGGCTTATGAAATGGTATGGTACTTTTTAGGCTAAATTTAGCTGTGAAAAATATGGCTGAAGACTAATTGAAACTTTGTTTACGGAGTCGATTAGCTCAGCTCAAATGGTAAAATTTCTAGCTGTCAATGCTGGGTCAACAACGAGAATGTTTATTTCGGGAATTTAATTAAGAGAGAAATTTGTATTGCCATATCCTCAACTGAGTTAGGCAGTCACTATATATATTATAATACAGAGTACATATAGCAGAATATAATAGATGTGGAACCTATTTACTAACACTTCCCCTCAAGCTGGGCTATAGATGTCAATCATGCCCAGCTTGTTACAAATTTCATCAACTCGTTTTCCCAGAAGAGTTTTAGTAAATAAATCAGTTAATTGTTTCCCTATTCTAATTTGTCTAAGACTAATAATTCCTTCTTGTAACTTCTGTCGAATAAAGTGACAGTCAACCTCTACATGCTTAGTTCGTTCATGAAAAACTGGATTTGAGGCAATGTGAGTAGCAGCTCGATTGTCACACCACAATTGCATAATCCCATGAGTCTTGATGCCAAGTTGCTGAAGAAGATAATTAACCCATACAAGTTCAGATGTAGCATGAGCCATAACTCGGTATTCAGATTCTGCACTGGAACGAGATACAACTGCTTGCTTCTTACTTTTCCATGACACAAGATTTCCTCCAACAAATACACAATACCCAGAAGTTGATATTTGATCTATAGGACATCCGGCCCAGCCTGCATCAGAAAAAGCCTCCACTCTGCAATGACCATGATTTTTATATAAGACTCCTCGACCAGGTGCTTTCTTCAAGTACTTCAAAATGTGTGTAAGAGCATTCCAGTGAGAAGTCCTTGGGGAGTTCATAAACTGACTAACCACACTTACTGGAAAAACAATATCAGGCCTAGTTATAGTAAGATAGTTTAATTTTCCCACCAATCTCCTGTACTGTTCAGGATTTTCAAGTAATTTCCCATCTTGTGGATTAAGCTTAATATTTGTAATCATAGGGTTCTCACATGGTTTAGCTCCAATCATTCCTGTTTCATTCAAGAGATCAAGCACATATTTCCTTTGAGATAAGAAAATCCCTTTTCGCCCTCGAGCAATTTTAATGCCTAAAAAATACCGAAGCGCTCCCAAGTCCTTAGTCTGGAAGTTAGCCTGAAGAAAGGCTTTCAATTGTGAGATCCCCAACTTATCACTCCCTGTGATCACACTATCATCAACATATACAGTCAGAAGAATACATCCTGAACTAGATTGCCTATAAAATACAGAGTGGTCATGATCACATTTCTTCATTCCGAATTCTGTCACTACTTCACTGAATCTTCCAAACCAAGCTCAAGGAGATTGTTTCAACCCATATAATGATTTTTTTAAACGTAATACCTTGCCACACTCCTCTTGAGCAATAAACCCAAGTGGTTGCTCCATGTACACTTCCTCATTCAAATCTCCATGTAAAAAGGCATTTTTAACATCCAATTGGTGAAGAGACCAATCATGAGTAGCAACAAAAGAGATGAATAAACGAACAGAAGTAATCTTGGCCACAGGGGAAAAAATCTCTGAATAATCAATACCATAGAGCATAACTTTTAGCGACTAGACGCGCTTTTAAACGAGCAATAGAACCATCCGGATTCACTTTGATTGTAAATACCCATTTGCAACCAATGGATTATTTACCATCAGATAAAGGCACAAGATCCCATGTTTGATTAGCTTCAAGAGCTGTCATTTCTTCCTCCATAGCAGCACGCCACCCATTATGAGAAAGAGCTTTAAAATAGGACTTAGGAACAGTAATAGAATCTAAAGAAGCAATGAAGGCTCGAGAAGAAGCAGGTAAAGAAGAATAAGAGACATAGGTGGAGATGGAATAAGGGTGGTGAAGGTTACCTTCCTGAGTGCAAGTACGGATACCTTTTCGGTGAGCAATCGGAAGATCCAAAGCAGAAGACATAGGAGGAGGATCTGATGAGGAAGAAGCTGGTAAAGGAGATGAAGCTGACTGGACCGTGGGAAAGCGAGTCTGGATCAGATGGCTGTGGCATGACCGGTGGAGGAGCTGCTGGTGGTACTTGCACTCTACGAGAATAAACAAACTGAATTGGAGGTCGAACCAAATTTTGTGGTGGAGGAACTTGTGAGTCCAGTGAAGGAGAAGGTATAAGGAAGTATTCATCAACATGATCTGATTCTGGTAAGGGGGAGGAAGATGGAGACGGCTCAAAGAATGGGGTAGACTCAAAAAATGAAACATCAGAAGAAATAATATAACGATTTAACTCAGGAGAAAAACATCAATACCTTTTTTAAGTACGAGAATAGCCAAGAAAAACACACTTCAAAGACCGAGGATCCAATTTCAATACCTGGGGACGGTGATCATGAACAAAATAGGTGCATCCAAAAATACGGGGGGAAATAGAAAAAAAAGGCTTAGAAGGAAACAAAATAGAAAAAGGTACCTGACCACCAAGAATAGAAGAAGGCATGCGATTGATGAGAAAACAAGTTATAGAAACTGCATCTGCCCAAAAAACTTTAGGAACTTTCATTTCAAATAAAAGTGTTCGAGAAACTTCCAGTAAATGTCGATTTTTTCGTTCAGTTACTCCATTTTGTTGTGGAGTGATAGTACAGGAAGACTGATGAATTATACCATGCTGAGACAAATAAGTTGAAAATTGTGTAGAGAAATACTCTTTAGCATTATCACTGCGAAAATTACGAATAATTGTCTGAAATTGATTTGTAACCTCAGCATGAAAAGTACAAAAGACATTAAACAACTCTGAATGATTTTTTATTAAATAGAGCCAAGTCACTCTCGAATAATCATCCACAAAAGACACAAAATAACGAAAACCAGACTTTGAAATAACTGGGCAAGGTCCCTAAATATATGAATGTACTAACTCAAAGGGGGATGAAACCCGCTTATTAACTCTAGAAACATAAGATTGACGATACTGTTTAGCAAATTGACAAGACTCACAATCTAAATGAGACACGGACGCTAAGTTAGGACATGATTTTCGTAAAGAGAGTAACGAGGAATGGCCAAGGCGATAGTGTAATTGATGTAGAGTGGGGGTAGCAGTAGCAGCAATTGGTTGAGAAACTTGGTCATCCAGCACGTATAATCCCCCAGATTCATATCCTCTACCAAAAATCTTCTTCGTCAACAGATCCTGAAATACACAATAACCAGGAAAGAAGAAAACACCACAATTATAAGTACGGGTAATTTGACTAACTGAAAGTAAATTAAATGGAAAATTTGGGAGGCACAAAACATTGGATAAAGAGATATCAGAGGTGAGATTGACCATGCCACTTCCAACAACAGAAGCAGTAGACCCATTAGCTAAAGTGACATGTGAAGGATGAGAATTAATAAAGGAAGATAGTATACTTGTTTGACCCGTCATATGATTAGTAGCCCCAGAGTCAATGACCCATTTAGAATTGGAATGAGATAGACATGCAGTAGGATTACCTGTGTGAACTATGGTGGCAGTAGGTTGGGTGGGTGGCGGCTGTACAGAGGCCTTTAATTGCAAGTACTCAGCATATTCGCTATCAGATAATAATTTACCATTGAATTCTGACTCTTGTGCCATATGAGCAAATCTGGACTGCTGGGTATTCCTTCCTACCAACTTCGGACAGAATTTCTTGATGTGTCCTTATTCTTGACAATGATAGCAAATCACAACTGAATCACCTCCTCTCTTTCCTTCACTAGAGTGATTCTGCCAATCACCTCCTCTTCCTCCTTCATTAAAATGACCTCGCCCTCTTCCTCTTCCCCTACCACCTCTAGAATTATCACGGCCTCCACGAGCACCTGAACTAACTAATGTTGCTGACTCATTCATATTTGAAGATGGTAAGGAGGAAGAAATATCTTTGGATGCTCTTTGAACTCGATAATAAGCTGTTTTTCGGGTGAGGGGCTCAGAACTAGATAAGACCTATTGTCGTGTTGTGCTAAACTTAGGAGGTAAACGCATCAAATAACACAAAGCAGCTAATTGTTCTCGCTGAGAACACATTGCATTAATATCATTAGTAATAGGCAGCAGAGAATTCCATTGTTCATAAATACGATTGAATTCAATATAAATTTGAGCGTTGGTCTTACTTCTCTCATCTGATTGAAATAGGGACACAGTCAAATCATATACCTGATTCAGATCATCCTTTTTCGAATATAGGCCTTCAATAGACTCCCATAACTCCTTAACAGTATGACAATGAGCTGTGTTATCTTCAACTTCAATAGCTAAAGTATTACAAACCAACCTGAACAACCGACGATCTTCTGTGATCCATTGTTGATCATGAACAACCGACGATCTTCTGTGATCCATTGTTGATCATGAACAACCGACAATCTTCTGTGATCCATTGTTGATCAGGATCTTCTATGGGTGGCTCTTGAATAAGGTGATGTGTCATACAAACTTCATCAAAATAGTATTCAATTGCTCTTTTCCAGGTAACATATTGTCGTCCTTCAATATCTAACTTCCGCTCTGTTATTTTTCCACCTACTGGTAATAATTCTGAAAAATTAGATCTAAATTCTCTCCTTGAATTTCCAGAACTATTGGGACTCCCAGAATTGTCCATGAAATCAGAACTAGTATCCATATCCAGCCAGCACAGCAGAAAACCAGAAGAAAATTATCCAGAAAATAGAAAATGCCACTTGAGGACACGAAATTGCAAAACCAACCTTATAGAGCCCTTCCGAGTCCTCCGAAACAGTGCCAGACGGAAAATCGCCGCCTGAAGATGCCTTACGCGCCTCCACGTGCCGCTGCCTGCCTCTGCGAGTGGGCTTCACGCACCTCCGTACACCTGCGCGTGTGATGCCACGTGCCGCTTAGTCGGGATTGTCTCGGTTCCGATGTACCCAGACCTTCCGTACCGGTTCCGGTTCTGCTTCCACAGCGTTGAATAGTACCGTTCTGGTCTCCACCTCCGTACGCTGCCGTCAAACAGCAATCCTGAGGTTTGAGCTTCCACCAATAAGTGGCTTAGAGTGCAGCTAGTCCCACTGTGACTTTAGTCACGCATAAAAGAAAAATAAAAAAAAGGAAAGGAGGAAGAAGAGAGAGAGTTGGGTTGTTGATTGAGATTGGAGAAGGATTACTAGAAGGCTCTAGATACCATGTTAATTAAGAGAGAAATTTGTTTTGCCATATCCTCAACTGAGTTAGGCAGTCACTATATATATTATAATACAGGGTACATATAGCAGAATATAATAGATGTGGAACCTATTTACTAACAGGGAACATTGCCTTAGGCAATGTCAAGGGCTTTCATTGGCAGGCAACTTTATTTTTTATTAAGTTGACTTAGAACATTGAAATATAAGAATATTTACTGCCCACTCTATTTAGTACTATCTTTGCTTGTTTTTTGATAACTTGAATGCTAATGGAACTTCAAGTTCTTGCTGCTAATTCATTATAGTTGCTTGCATATAGATTTGCTCTAGACAGACACTATTTTATAAAGTAATAGCATACAAAAGAAACAAAAAAGAATGGAAGGAGGCTAAATAACATACTTAGTCTTCTTCGAACAGCGCTTTTTTTTTCATTTTTTTCCTTCCTTGGTGATCATCTTCTATCTGTAGGACTTGGTTCTGGAACCGTTTGCAACTTTAAAAGTTTTTGTCTGATTGCCTTTTTACTGGTGGCCAACGATTTTATATAAATCTACTTTTTCTTGTTGATTATGAGTGTCACAGAAAACCCTTATGGATTCCCCACCCCTCTATTTGTAAGAAAATATAGCCTTCCTGAGGATTTGTAGTTAGTATACTACAATAGTATGGTTTTTACTTTGTGATTCACCCCAGTTATGTTTCATTGTGGCATTTATAGCCCTCTTGAATGGTGGGCTGTTAGGATACCCCAAAACCAAAAGCCATTGGATGGCGTTGGCTGCATGGACCATATAATGCCGTTGTACTATATCAAAAATCATATCTTCCATGCCGGTTAAGATAAGATCACTTTTAATGGTTTCTCTCATAGTTTTTTCTTGGGTCTTCCTTCATCTGCCTCTTCTAAACAGGTTCACCTCCAATAAATTGATATTTCTTGCTGGAACAAAAGAATCATAATTCTAATGGAGATGAAAATTGTGAGGTAAATACATGTAAGTAGAAGAATGAATAGAATAAGAAACAAATATTTATGAGGTGGGTGTAACATTAATTAAAGATAGGATTGATTGATATCAGCTCTGAAGTTTGAAAAGAAAACAAAACAGATACAGATAACCCCAATACATGATGATGAAAGAATTCAAGTGAGACATTCTTGAGGACAGGAGGGAGGCTGAAGATGAGTTGTGTGAAAGTAAGGAAGATAATATCTTGGTAAAAGAGTTGGAAAGAATGCATGGCACTTATATTGGAAGAGTGATGATGGAGAATGCATATAGAGGATTATCAACAATGCTGGCTTAGGATTTATAAAGCAAACCCGGATAATTGGCTGAAAATATTTGAGAATCTGGAATAGATTTTCTCTTTGCTTGCAAAAAGAGTCATTAATTTAGTTTGTCTCCCTAAGTGTTGCATATCAAATAAATTGAAAGCCATCTTTTAGTCATCTGTCAAATTCTGTATTTAACAGTGTATGGCCGAATACATGATTGTCTTGTGCATTGATGCTTTATTGCACTGGTTGCTTGCAGAACCTACATTCTTATACAGGCTTCTTTTAGAAGAGGCAGCTAAACTAGGTTTCTGCATGTGGTGCGAGTTTGAAAACTCAAAGGACAGGTGTGTTATATAATGAATTGAATGTTTGTCTCTCTTCTCATTTGATAAAATTGAATAATTGTCTTTAATGTCATTCTAGGATAAATCACAAGAGGCGTCTAAATGGGCTTACAGTGGCAGGATGCAATGCTGTGGTTGTTTGGTCACTTGCTCTATGCCAATCACATGGAAACACATGTTGGTTTGATTTACAAAATACATTGCAGAAGCTTCCAAACAACATATTTAAAAGCGGGTATCCACTTAGGGAATTTGACTCGCAAAAGTGAATTCATTGTTTCTTGTACAAGGCAGCCCAATTGTGCTTGGTTGGATTGAGTGCTGGTGCCGTACAAGGTGCATCGTCAAACACATTGGCTAATAAAAAGGAAGGTGTCTAAGATCCAAGCTCTCCTTGTATTCAATAATCTTCAACTTCATCTAATAGTTAAATTTTAGAACTGTTCTCAAGATTAATCAAAACTTAAGTGCAATATACTGATTTCATGGCATCATTCCTTACTTCTCAGCAGGGTATCTGTGACAGTCCCAAGCGCAAGGAGTAACGCACTTGGCTATGGTTTTTTTCAATGGAATCTATGCTAACTTGAGAGATCAACTGTTATGTGGATTTGATAGAGCAATGATCAACTGTTTGGATGTTATTGGAATCATGTTGTTTTTCGGGACAGCATTCAGGTATGCTCTTTTCCCTTACCAATTATAATGTTCATAAAGTCACACTAGACAATAGTCTGCGGCTGCATCTTTTTCCCTTTTTGCCAATTGCCAGTTTGCCACTTATTCATGATGTTAGATAACAGAATAAAATACTGTGCAAGTTGGATTTGCTATTATTCTATTGTCTGAGCTACATTTGTGGGTTTCATGCAGGATTTTGAATGTCCAATTAGGGGAAAGATTTTCAATCCTACTGTAGTATTGAGATTTTAGTACCACCATTACTGTTACTTTGATAAATAGGATGTTTTGATATTGTGGTTAGATGGTTTCTAAAATTTATGAGATAGTTATCTTATTTGTCAAAATGCAAGTGGTCCCAATTAGGAGAGACCTCCCGACGCTGGCTTGGAGTTGAGGCTCTTACGGTGTCTCAGCCCAATATCATGTTGAAAGCTTGCAACAGGCCTTCTGAGAATGTAGAAAAGCAGTCTTCGAACTGGTGCATATAGAGGAGTTCGGTAACTTCTTGGCTTGGTCTCCTGGGCATCAAGCAGGGTAAAGCAGACTCCTAGACCATTGCTAAATCTTCAGTTCCCAAGGCATGGAGAAAATGAGTTGTTTGGAAGAAGGTTGCTACAAGATCATCTCAGTTTCTTCATGGCATTATTCAATTTTGCTGATTGCTTGAGGGACCTCGGTGGTTTCTTGCTGAAGGGGTGGGCAGTGCCCCAAGATTTTTCACCAGATCAAAATCTGAGGAGAAATTCCCTTTTTTTTTCTTTTGGAAATTTTTTTTACTCATTCTTGTATTGATTCTATGTAGTGAAATTTTTTGTAATAAAATAGAATCAATTTTAGTGATAAGCACTTTGCTTGTATGTAAGCGCAGTTGAGACTGTTCAAAATGCAGATCCCCCATTTACATTTTGCAAAAAAAAAAAGGAAAAATACAATTGTTATGCCACAATAACATTATCAGTTTGATTTTTTTTTTCGGTAACTAGGAAATGATATTTTATTTCAACCCTTTTAAGACTGAAATTATATTTTATTCATCAAAAAGTTCTCAGTAAAAATATGAAAAAAGGAGGTGATATGTTGTGAGGGAATGTTTCAGAAATGATATGGATTAATCAAGTTTTATAGATGAAGAACTTTTAGAGAATGCTCGGAGATAATAAGCTAAGAATGCAATAAAAGAAATTACCTTCACAAAGTGAGTTTAGAGTTTTGTTTAAAGTATACTGGGATATATATATATATATATATATATATAGAGAGAGAGAGAGAGAGAGAGAGAGAGAGAGAGATAAAATTAAATTTTAAATATTTTATATTTATTAAATTAAATTTTATAAATTTATCTTATTATTTTATACTCAATTAATGATTATTAATTTATATTTAAAATTTAATTTTAAATTCTGTCTCCAATGGATATGACATTATTCCTGAGATCGACCTTCCCAACACTTGTTAAACATCATTTGACTTCTATGTTTGATAATTTAATATTGATCACCATCCAATCCTTACGAGTGCAACTGTGCAACTACCACGGGAGCGTACTCTTAATTGGCCCCCCTGGCTTTTGCATTCATAAGCACGATCAGCGTCCACAATGCAAATACCATCTTTCTTCCTCATGAATGTGTAGCCAGTTTAGTTGGGGTTCACATTGCTTACAGTAAAATTTTTACCGACTGATGGCTTTATTTTCTGACCACTTTTGATGTATAAGAGAGCAAACAGATCAGGAATTTTAAGAAAAGTTGCACAATCGAACCCTCAACCCGATCAAATCTCGTCATATACGTGGTCTCTGGCACACTTTTTTAGAATTTCAGGGGAGTCAAATCAGGAGTAAGTGTGACAGGTTACCCAGTCTTACAATTGGAGCTAACCATGGTCCATGAGGGTACCCAGTCTTACAGTTGGAGCTAAACATGGTCCATGATACTCATAAATTGTTTAATCTCTTGGGAACGATGTCAGCAGTAACGTTGAAACTCCAAAGTGGTTTGTAAAAGACAGCAAGCTTGGGTTGGCATGTAGTTGATAAACTGCAATCTACTAAGAGATCGTTGATGGAAAGCCTAACTTTTTAGAAAGTGGGAAATTTTTCAATCGTTATTAACTGCTAAAACGAAAAGAAGCAAATTTTTTTTTACAAAACTATTTACTCATATCCCTCTTAATAAAAAAAAACTTCTTATATTTTTTATAAATAAAAATATAAAATTACTCTTACTTAATGTATCTAATAACCACTTTGACCTTTTTTTTTCACTACTTGAAAATTATAATAAATATAATATAATTTATTGAAGATAAATATAATTTATTAATAATAAAATATAAATATATTTATTCAAATATAATTGTTAAGTATATAAAATATAATTATTTTATTAATCATATAATAAATAGAATGAGTATAATATAAAATAAATATTAAATAACATATCATAAAAATAAATTATAAACAAAATCATAAATATTATTATAATCATGGAAATTTAATTTAATTCTAAATATAATGTTATTTATTATATTATTTTATTTATCATTTTACATTTATTATTTTAATATTAACTTACAAAAATAAAAATTTAAGTATTCTTTATCTATCATATATAATTTGATAAATTTAATTATTTTTTGTATGAAATATTTAACTGATATTTTTATTCATTTAAATTAAATTAAGACATATAAATATACAATATTTTAAATTTTTATATAAAACTATTTTACCTTTTATAATAAATTAAAAAATAAGAAATTCTCAATTTAGAAAAATTATAATGGGAAGAGATCTTAGACATATAGTTTAAAAAAATAGATAATTAGAGAAAATTAAAATCTATCAATTTTTTTTTATATTTTATCTTATAATTTTAAAACACATATTAGTCATTTTGATAATAGCTATTAAGAGGTTCAAAATTGAATCAAACAAAATAATAGAAATTAGTTCTAAGAAATGATAATTTATTAGGTAGTATTTGATTCATAAAATCTTTCTCACATTTTTAAAAATATTTTAAGAAAATATAAAATTTTTATATTTATTTTAAACTTTTAAAAAAATTCTTGGGAAAGTGAATATTTTTAATTTAATATTCCTCCAAATATTCCTATAAGAAGAGATGAGTATTTTATATTTTCATAACATAGAAATATTTAATTGATATAAAAATATTATTTTATATATAAATATAATTATTAAGTATATAAAATATAATTATTTTATTAATCATATAATAAATAGAATGAGTATAATATAAAACAAATATTAAATAACATATAATAAAAATAAATTATAAACACAATCATAAATATTATTATAATCCTAGAAATTTAATTTAATTCTAAATATAATATTATTTATTATATTATTTTATTTATCAATTTACATTTATTATTTTAATATTAACTTACAAAAATAAAAATTTATGTATTCTTTATCTATCATATATAATTTGATAGATTTAATTATTTTTTGTATGAATTATTTAACTAATATTTTTATTCATTTAAATTATATTAAGATATATAAATATATAATATTTTAACTTTTTATATAAAATTATTTTATAGTAAATTAAAAAATAAGAAATTCTCAATTTAGAAAAATTATGATGGGAAGAGATCTTAGAAATATAGTTTTAGAAAAATAGATAACTAGAGATAATTAAAATCTATCAATATTTTTTGTATTTTATCTTATAATTTTAAAACACATATTAGTCATTTTGATAATATCTCCTAAGAAGTTTAAAGTTAAATCAAACAAAATAATAGAAATTAGTTCTAAGAATTGATAATTTCTTAGATAGTATTTGATTCATAAAATATTTCTCATATTTTTAAAAATATTTTAAGAAAAACTAAAATTATCATATTTGGTTTAAATTTTAAAAAAGTATTCTTAGGAATGTGAATAATTTTAGGAATAATTTTAGTCTAATGTTCTTCTAAATATTCTCATAAGAAGAGATGGGTATTTTATATTTTTATAATATAAAAATATTTAATTGATATAAAAAGATTATTTTATCTATCCAACTACTACTTTCTGTGACTAACTATCATTTATTATTACTTACCACTAGCTATCACCCATGTCACTAACCATTGTCAGTTAACTTTTACTATTGCTTATTATTGGTGAACATTATTAACTACCATCAATCATCACATATCATTGGTGATTATCACTAACTGTTATTGTTAATGACTATTATTAGTTATTGCTTGTTATCGGTAATCACCATTTACCATTATCCAATGTCTACCATCACATATTGTTGATAATCATAGTCAACAACTATTTATTATTAATGATTATTATTAACTACTATTTATTGTTAGTGATTGTTACCGATTACTATCCATTGTCATAATTATTATCAACTGCCACTTATTATTAATAATTTTCATTCACTATTATTCACTATTAGTTACCACTGTTTACCACCACTTATTATCAATTATTGTAGCTAACTACCATTTATCATTAGTAATCACTGCGTACTATTACTCATCATTAATGATTATCATCGATCACCACTCATTGTCAATGTTTATTATTAGCCACTACCTATATTCGTTGTCTATCACTAGCCACCACTTACCATCAATTACTACCATTAATTATCACTAATTGTCAGTACCCACCATCTACATTGGTCACTATTTACTACCAGTAATTACTTAATTTTTAATAATTAAATAATATTTTTAAAAAATTTAAATAATTAAAATATAATATTATAATATCTCTAAAAATATTTTTAATTGAACTAAATATGAAAATATTATATTTTCATGAATTAAAATTTTATGAATCACATTCTCGAGAATGTTTGATTCCATGAATCAAAGGTCACTTTAGTATCAACTAAATAACTTTAAGTATTTTTTAAAAAGTTCATACGAGAATTTACTTCTTAAAAAATTTAATTTCCAATGAAAATTTACTTTTTGTGCAAACTAAATTATTCTTGAGTTGGTTAATTATATTAGAATATGATGAAAATGTACTTGTGATTCCCTAATTTTCATTTAAGCTTTTGATTCCATAATTTTCACTTAAGTTTGAATATTGTCTCTTAAATCTTATTTAAAATGAATTTACCCTTTAAATTTTTAAAAATACACAATGTTACTTAATAGTTTAACTCCATTTATTTTTTTAATGGTTTATTTTTTTAACGGAGATGCTTATATGACACCTAACAAACATTCTAAATGGCCTATATAAGTTATATTTTCACATTCTTATCATAAAAATATATATTATGCAAATTTATCAATAGTTCTACTTGAAATAAATTTACCTTTAACATCTAACAATCAAATTAGCCCTATATAAATAATGCATATTATAATATTATGTATGTAAATTTTATAAATATATATCACATTATATTATATATAAATATATTAATTATTAGATATGTTAGTTTGATTGACTTATACATAGTTATTAAAACTAGACTCAACATTAAATTGAATAAGACTTTGGTTCATCAGGTCATTAGTTTAACCACTTATAGTATAAAAATATAAAAAATATAAATTTATGTAAAAATAAAAAACACATTCAATAAATAAAATAATAATAAGTTCATATTATGATTTATCAAAACATAATAATAGAATGGAAATAACTCAATGCTATGTAAAATTTCATAATCAAATAAATTAGAATTTTTTTAAAAGCTACTGATTTAATATAGTACAACAACTAAACTAGTTTAATAAAAAAAATCATTAGTTAAACTAAATTTTTACCCGTTTATATGTAAAACTGATTTAATGATATGAACTAGACCAAACTAACTCCTAATTTATCAATTTATCAGTTAAGTTAGCCTAGATTTAATAATTATGGACTTGTGAGTTGGGCCTTTAAAATAGATTTATTTATTAGTTTTATCTTAGTTTCTTTAAATAAAGAGATTAGATTAGTTTATGTCAAAAATAAATTAAGTTTTGGATCCAATCTCTTTATTTAAGGAGGTTAGGATAAGATTACTAAATAAATTCTATTTTTGAAAATTCAACTCACAATCCAATCAAATTAATTCATTTAATAATCAATATATTTGTATGTAATATAATATAGTGTAATATATATTTATAAAATTTGCATATATAATATTAATAATATTTTAATATGCATTATTCGTATAGGGCCAATTTGATTGTTGATCTATTTTTTTTTATCTTTAAAAGCTTTTTGCTATTTTCCTTATCTATTTGAAAGCTTATTACGTCGATGGGCTTCTAAATAAGTCAATTAATCCTATCAAGCTTGAATTTTCGAATTTACATGAGGCCAATACTTTACAAAAACAAAGTCCGCATTGAATAAAGTCTAACCTGAATTAGAAGAAAACATGCATTGGGTCTCTCTCGGAAGATTTAATGGGATGTTTGCAAATTGCAATATTTTAAATTTAACTTATTGTGAATTTAATTTATTAAATCAATTTTCAAGTCGAATCATAATTGTTTTTTGAGTTACCCAATTCATTTTCGGTTATATTAATGATCAACGTTTATCATGACCATATTTAGAAGAAAACATGCATTGGGTCTTCGTTGAAAGATCTAATGGAATGTCTGCAAATTCCCATAGGAATTTGGAGACAGGGATTAATTCTTTTGGGTGAATGTACAGTTGGACCCTCCACGCATGCATCTGACAGAGCAATACGCAGATATTTAACAAATATCTTAGCCGAGCGGCGGGGGAAAGGACCCAATTGAACTTAAAAAATCACACCGCTTCTGATCTGTAATTTTCAGCTGCTGCCCCATTGTCCGTGAACACTATTAATTCCATGCGCAGCAATTAATAACAGCGGCTGACACCACCTACATGAGATTTTAGCCATTAATTATGTTCACACAATTACATTTTTTTTATCTTATTTTTAATAGCTCAAAAATAGTAAAATATCTAATTTCATGGAATATAATAAACGGTAACGTTAATATTTTAATTTTACTTTTGAGATATTTTCTCATATAGATTGTATTTTTCTTTTTTCACAGTGTTAATTATCGCAATTAATTAGAATCAAAGATATATAATAGGAGAAGGAAGCCTTCCCTGACCAATGTTATTATAATTGAAGGGGCGGTGCTCGCTCGAAGCAGGGGATATTGTAATGTTTAGACAATAAAATTAATCTATTAAATTTTTGCTTTATAAATTATGCCTAACTAGAAAAATATTATTTATTAAAGTTTAAAATTTCATATAAAAATAGATGAATCAATAAAAATATTTTAAATGATGAATTAAATTATATCATGTATGTATGATGATATAAATGAACTAATTAAATAAAATTCATGTATTAATGATGTTATTTGATGAATAAAAAATTGTCATATATTATGTTATATCATCTCAATCAATGAAAAAATTATCTTTTTAGTAAATTAAAAGATGATAAATATAAAAAAAATGAGATATTTATATCTAATCATCCTTATCAATTTTATAGATAGAAAACTCATTTACGCTATTTAGAACAACAATAAGTCTCTAGAAGAAGAAATGTAAAATTTTGAAATACTCCAAATACTCTATCTACAAGAATTAAAATATTTTCAATTTTCATTAAGAACATTTGTTTCGAGATAAAAGATTTCAATAACATTCAAATTCTCTAATATTTTCAAGTACAAAGCTTATGCAAGTATTTAATATTTAATTCAAGACCAAAATTTTTCAAACTTTCTATTAAAATTAAGTGTTCAACCTTCAAGTTGAAATCAAGCTTATTTAACTCCTAATTTAAAGTTAAAATTTAACTATTCAATTCAAAATCAAACTTCTTGGAACTTTCAAGTCAAAACTCATTAAAGAGAAGAATTAAATGATTTCTTGCATTCTTTTTCATGAATTAAAAATAAATTAAAAATTGTACTCCATATTCATCAAAGATTGATGAAATTTATTTGTTTCACAATTTTCTCATCTTATAAATTATTTATCAAAAAATTTTGCATATAACAAGATTTTTGTAGCTTTTTATATAAATGTTATAATTTTTGTAAAATATTATAATTTTTTTTATAAAGCTTGTGGTCTTTTTTATAGAACTTCTTAAAATTTTCACATCATAAGTATTACTGTTGTGTTATA
Organism: Sindora glabra; assembly: GCA_020226215.1. Taxonomy (NCBI): domain Eukaryota; kingdom Viridiplantae; phylum Streptophyta; class Magnoliopsida; order Fabales; family Fabaceae; genus Sindora; species Sindora glabra. The sequence continues at coordinate 15,322,875 of CM035225.1, read as the reverse complement.
AAATTTATAAAAGATATAAAATTTATATAAAAAATGAAATTTCATAATTTATATTATTTATAAAACAAAGTAAACTTTATATAAAAAGTTAACAAATTTGGATCTCAAAATTTATAAAAAAATTATATGTATACTATCTTAAATTGCAGTACCCAACAATTATCCATAATTTTGTTTTTCTGCCTTAAGAATTACCCAAAAAATGATGCCAAAGTCAGCTGCTTTCACTTTCACTTGTCGAATGTCAATCTGCTTGACAGTGAATAACGCACTCACTAAATCAACTGCATGCAAACAAGCTCATATCCGGGGAAAACTGAGCATCCTGTACGGGCAATTAGGAAAAAAAGGGGAGAGGGTGGGGGGTGCTATGTTTTTGTCTTTTTATTTTTTTAAAATTATTTAAAAATTATTTTGTATTTGAAGAAAAACAAAACACATTTAAATAAGTAACTAAGAAATACTATTATTTAATTATAAAATTTATATTTAAAAATTAATCAAAATATAAAATTTTTATTTCTAAATTATATATTTAAAATTATAATTCTAAAAATAAATTTTAAAATAATTTACTCAATAAATTTTTTTGTTTTTAAAAGTAAAAAATTATTTTTAAAAATAATAAACCAACATACTCTTAATTATTTATCTTTCATTTTCTTTTCTTTTTAATTCTCCAATATATTATCGAAATGAAATATATATATTTTTTATGAAAAAGTGCGTGTAGACCAGGACATAAGAAATTGAAAGTACGTAGGATCGGGCGTTAATATGATGATCCATGGGTACGCCCTTAAAGAAATTGTATTGATATGTTCTCATGTAATTTTTTTTATATAAAATCTTATAATTTTTCATTAAATATTATAATTTCTTCGTGAAAATTTACAAAATTTTAATTTTTTTGTAACAACCTTAAATGATGGAATTAAATTTTTTATACGTTTATCATACATAAAATTTGTATATATTAACAAATTCTAAAAAAATACAAAATTTTATATTTTTTATGCTATACATTGGCAAAACTCGGAACTTTTTCGCAGCAAAATAAACTAATTCAGGAATTGATTCATACTTCAAAATTTTAAGTCGACAAATCCAACTATATATGAACTCAAACTCTGAATTTATGCATTTCCATGGAATCAATTGCACTTGGTCCGTCTATGAATTGAACCTAAGTATAACGTTAAGGAGAATAGTAATATTAATTTATTGTCATTTTGCTAAAAGTTTTTAATTTAAATATCATTTAAAATTTTATGAAAGCCTTTTACTTTCTTCTATATTTAGAATAAGATTTGATTTTTGCCGTATGTTTAGTCTTCGAACTGCTTTTATGGTTAAAAAAAAAATCATTATCGTCTTACAACATCTATTGGTAATTAATTAATGATAGCTTTACTCTATCATTAGGATAATACTTCCATGTACATATGTTATTTTTTTCTGGTGTATGTTTTTATGAAAATTTTGAATAAAATATTATGATGACATGTGAACTTTAAATGCAAAAAATCACAATCCTATCAATCGAAATTGTAATACATAAGTTTAATTTTCAAAAATGATTACAAGTTTATATATGAGAATTTACAATTAACTTTAAAAAAATTGCAAAATTATTATTATTTTTGCAAGGTAAGAAATGCATATTCATTTTTTCTTCACTCACGAAGCAAAACCCTTAAAAAAACTAATGCATAAAAAGAATCTACTTCAAGAGCGAAGTTGGGAGTAAACTCTAACAAAAATTATCGTAGACACAGGAGTATGGAACTTCTGAAGAAATTGGGGTTAATGTCTATTTCCAAGAGAAATAAATATAAAAAATGTACTGCAAGTTTTATTCTTCTTTAATTAACAAAAGTGAATTTCATGATACCGTTTTGAAATTTAGGATAATGTGATAATATTAAAATCTGTTAAATTAAAATTATTTAATTATGATCGTTAAAAATGAATAATTTTAATTTAATAATTTTGAAAATTTGAGTTTTGAAATTCCATGATTACAGTAACAATCACGTAAGAAAAATTGACAAGATCCGGACCTTACCGAGAAGTTTCTAATTTCTTCTTCTTCTGAAATTGATAATTACATGTTTTGCATTTGCTGCAACTGTACGGTAAACTACAATCACAGAAATATCTGAAGATACAGAGAAGGAGGTTGTCCAGAGCAGTGCAATAATTAATGAAGTGCTTTATTACTTCTCCTTTGGTTAGGTGGCTGAGTTAAATTAAATTACCACAGTTGGAGTCCCAAAATTTATAATCCTATATATGGGACAGTTCAAAACACATTAATATTTTAAACCAATCCATTCAAGAGTATAACACCATATATCTATGTTTTATCTGTTTTTTCCTTTTTTCGTCCTTATAAAGTTAAAATTCTAAATGATTGCTTAGTTAAGTTGTTTTGTTTAAGATACACACACACACATACATGATCATTCAAATAAAATAAAATAGCAAGAACAAGATGTTCTCCCTATTCTATGGGACATGGCGCCAGCTATATATTAGAATAGTTAAAATTGCATGATGCTAATAAAATAATATTTAAATTATATTAAATAATTAATTTTATTATTAAATAATAATTCATATAAATAATATCATCTCTCAATATAAAGTTCCATAAACTATCTCATTTATAAATATTTGTATTGAAAGATAAAATTATTTGTACGAATTATTATTTAGTGATAAAATTAATTATTTAATATAATTTAAAATTTATTTTATTAGCATTATATAGGCATGTTAAATGGATTATAACTTACAAGTTGGTTTGTGCCAATTACGGATTTTGGTAGATTTGAACTTTTAAAATTGAACTTATTTTTAAATGCAGATAATATGTATCAATTTAATCCATTATAGATCCAATCAATCATGGGTCAACTTATATCTATTAAATTCATACTCATAGTCAAAACTTGTGAATCAACTTGATTTATCGTAAATTGTGATAGATTTACACTTTTTAAAATTGAATACAGGTAATAAAGATTAATTTATCTTGAATCCAACCCAGAACTAATTCGTATCTACACAAATCGGTCTATTTGACAAACCTAATACATACAATTTTAGAGATAAAATTAATAATTTTTTCATTCAAAAATTTTATAGCCTGATAAAGTTTGAGAGACAAAGACTCTGTTACCTTCTAGGTATCAGAAAACCTACCAGAAAAATTATCGACCAACTAAAACGAGTGATATTATAGTGGTTTCATCTTATCTAATCATCAGATAAACTATCTTCAATTGGTACCATCCACAGGATCTCATATTCACAAAGTTTAAGCCGGGAATGAAATGTGGGCCCCATATATTGAATGCTAAATCAACAGTATGATTTCAACAGCAAACTCGGTTGTCTAGTTGTTGGTAGAGCCTTTGCTTTGCTATGCTAATTTTGGAGATACAACTTTGTTGTCATTGGCTTTGCTGTAGTAACATTGGTTAATGTTTTTGGAGCGTTTAACCTTTTTAACATTTTGAATTCGAATGTTTTGCTCTCAATAAAGAAAAATAGAACTTCAAGAAAAAAATTATGATATATCATACAGTGGTATAATGATACATTACCAAATGCAACAGTTAATATATAATCATGTAGTATATCTTAAAAAATTATATATATATATATATATATATATATATATATATATATATATATATATATATATATATATAGGCAAACTAAGAGTAAGATAGATTTTTTTATTCCTAGGAAAATATTACCTTGGAAGGAGAAGATATATAAATACTAGTTTAAAATTGGATTTTTCCAATTTGTGAAGCTTAAATGTTTGTAGGTCTGAATATACCTGTGTTTATCTTATTTAAAAATAAAAAGATTCACTTGCACGCAAGGTAGAATATTTGTATAAATCATGGACAGTTATGCAATAATTGCTATATATGTGCAAATTAATGTATAGATATAGTGATTGTGATTTGCTACCTACATTATATGTGGCCTACATAAAACAACTAAAAAAATGTTTAATTTAATCGAGAATTTTTAATACAAATGTAATTTGACATTTCTCGAAAATTTTATGTTCTTTATTATATTTAGAATTTAATTTTTAATTCGTATATATGTACATTTAGTTATGTGTATTTAATAATTTAACTATTTTTATTAATAAAAAAAATACTTAACTCATTGATGAATCGGTTGAATGTGAATTTCTCATACCTTTGATAAGAGTATGAGAGATAGAATGAGCTCTTTTTTTTTTTTTTTTTGCTTTTTTTGGGTGGTAGAGTATGGGAATAAACGTGTGAGAGTATAGATAAATGTGGTAAAATAAAAGCACTTCTTCTGGACGCACGTTTATATTTTTCACACTCAATTTTCTCACGCATAACAGGTGAGACCCAAATTACTCTCGTGTGAACAAGTAAGGTGTTGAAGTAGTTTTATTTATTTGAAATAAAAGGGATGGGTAAACACAAGAAATTACCACAGCATTATTGGAAGCAATATTTTGCCTTATGTGATATAGAGAGGCAAGAAAAAATAATAACAATTAATCCAATAAAAGATATTTATATAGAGATTTTTTTTTAATCTTAACCTGAAAATAAAAATTGAAAAACCACAATTACCCAAAAAAATTGACAAACAACATTAATGAGGCGTTGACCCAATAAAAATCATCCGTTTCTAATATTGTTGTCGGAGTACTATCTTACTATTCTTAATATTATTTATGGCAAACAGATTAAGGTCGCTATTTTAAGGTTTAGCGTTGATAACCGGAACATCCATCTTCTTGGGAGGCCCATAATTCTTGGTGTGGAAGTCAACGAACAAAACCAAAAGAGAAGCATAGAAAACGACGTTGAAGCTCCATCCCCAAACCCCAGAACATCCTGTTCCTGTGAAATGATAATACAGCATCAGACCCAAAACGACGAAACTCGAGTAAAACTGCACGATTTGGCAGTCCGTCACCAGCTTCTTCCACTTGGGGCGTACTCCGAGCGCGCACGATAAGTAGTAGGCGTACATTAGCACATGCACGGCGGCGTTGGTGACGAGCACCGCCGGGAACAGCGACTGGGAGGTCTGCATCCATATGTAGCACATGATGACCGCCATGGAGTGGTGGTACACGTGGAGGAAGGTGAGCCGTTGGATGGAGTTGCCGAGAATGATCAGGAGGGTGTCTATGTACTCTACGATCTTGGAGAGGTAGAAGATGTAAGCCCAGAAGAATATGGGGCCAGTCGGCGGCGTGTGGGGAGGGATGCAGATGATCCAGTGGAGATCAGGTGCATGGGAGATGGTGGAGAGGATGCAACCGAGGGCCATGATGGAGGAGAGGATGAGGAGGAAGGTGCTGTGGATGGCTGTGATTGATTTGAGGAGGAGTGGGGGCAGGGGTGGCAGTGAGAGGTGAGAGAGAGTGAAGATGAGAGTAAGGTAGGAGAAAATAGTGATGAGAAGGAAGTGGAGAGAGGAGCCTAGGGTTTCACCTGGGGTCCATATGAAGTTCTTGATGCTAGGTTGGTCTACTAAGCAATATACTATGGTTGAGAAAATGGGATTCATCTTATTGTGGCACCGGAGGCGGCGGCGATGGCGACGGAGAAACTGGTGGTGGTGCCAAAAGAAGAAGAGGAGGAGGAGGAGGAAGAAGAAGAAGAGAGTTTCAACTTTCAAGTGAAGTGTAGGCGAGAGGTTGGATATAATAGGGAGGGATTAGGGTTCAAGAACTGAATTGAAGTACTAGTAATAGGAGGGCAGTGATGGTGTTACAGCTAGCTACTATGCGAAGAACATTTATTTTGATTTACTTTGTTAGCAGGGAGCTGCAGTCTACTTTGAATTGACTTTGGTTATTTATTATTTTTAGGTGTTTTTGATTATCTTATTGTTTATAGATATGAGAAAAATATGATATTTAAATTCTATTTCGTATAAATAGATAAATTAGTAAATAATGGATAAATTAATAGGTAACTTATTAGTTAGTTGATAGATGAAAATTAATAAATTATTTAATTGTGTAAGAAATATGTTATAAAATTAATTATTGAATTAATTAAAATATAAAATAATAAAAATATAAATTAAATTAATTCTTATTTATTATTATCTTATATGATTTTAATTTACTTATTATTTATAATAGAAATAAATTAAATTAAAATTATATTTTATAACATTATACATATGTATTTTTATATATTTATAGTCTAAAATAAGAATATAATTAATTAAAGTTGAATTAATTATATTTTATAACATAATACATTTATTTATATACTTACTTATGCTAAATTTTTTATATTATATATTTATTTATTATTTCTAATAAGAACAAAATTATTTATTAAAAGTATAAGTCATAAATTCATAAAAATAAAAATTAAAATTAAAATTTTCTGAAAATCATCAACTTATAAATTCTAAACTACTCAACATACCTTATTATATCAAAATTTATTTTTATTGATAAGTCAATATATAAAATACCTTCATAGGTTAACTTATAACTTATTAACTAAATTAATAAATTATTAGTTAATTTATTTATTATATAAAATAGAGTCTTAATTCCTCATTTATAAAGTTGGTAATTGTTACATTCTTTAAATTTCATAATAAGTATTATTAGTCCTTTGCTTTTATTTTTATCATATTTACTTAGTCTTTTTTTTCATATGTAACACTAAAATAAATGATAAAAAATATAATAAAAAAGTAAGCATATATTTGACATTGTTGATATGTTATTTAATAATTAACTTCAATATTTTTTATTTATTATAACATTTCAAGTGAATAAAAAGATGAATAATTATAAAAAAAAATAAGAATAAGTGACCAATAATCTTAAACCCTAAACTCTAAATCTTTATAAATGATAAATTAAATGTTATCTTTACTCTTATAAATGCTAATACTTTGAATTTTACCTAATTAACTATTTTATAACCACACTAGGGGACTTAAATATAAAGTATGTATTATATCTTTGCTATTCAAATAATTCTTTTTTTTTTTGTTACTACACACAAATCGGAATTAGGATTCTCTTCATTTCTAAAGGAGTGGATGAGGTGAATGTCGGATAAAAATGAATATAATTTTTTTTTTAAAAAACTATAAATTTCAATAAAAAAAATAATGGAACATAAAATAAAAATTATACCTTTCTTTCTTTAAAATTGATAAGAAAAATAAAAAGGATTCAAATCCCTTAAATACTGATTTGATCATTGAAACCTTTTGGAAAACTCCACTTCCGACCTAAACTCTTTCTTGCCGATTCGCACATAATGAAGAGAGAAAATCTTCAATTGTATGCATTAAGCTGTTCGGCTGGAAAGTACGATTTTGATTTAAAGCAGGGCGAAAAGAGGAAAAGAAACTTGCAAGGAGTATTATGTATTGTTATAGAGTATTATTTTTATATATGATTCAAGTCATTCAATTTTTTCCCTAAAATTCCTAATATCCGATAATTATATTGAATTTTAATTAATTCATAGTTAAGTTAAGTTGAAGTTTTTTTAAAAAACAAAATCTTTTTAAACACTTATTTTTTTATTCATAAAATTTAAATTTGTATTTTTTTTAATAAAATCAGATTCTCAATCATTCAAATCAACAAGTAGCATTGGTTTAAGTTTTTCATATTGAATGATAGTTTTGTGAACTATAAATATTAAGTGATAATTTGTACATGATATTAAAAATTATTATCATTATTTTTTTGGGGTAAAATGTTATATGTGTTATTTGAATTATGTTAGTTGCATATTCTCAATTTTCGTGTGTATATATATGTATATATATTTTAATTATTTTGGGAAGACAATAGCAGAAATTATATGGTCCCCCAGTTCCATATGTAGCTATCTTAGCAGGTTGGGGCCATCGGGACGCTCTATAAATAAACATTAACACCGCTCATTATTAGCAATCCTAGCGGAGGCGAGTTTCACTGAGATGAGGACTGGAATTTCATTTTTTTTCCCCTTTTTTTGGTAAGGGAGCACTGGAATTTTATTTTATTTTATTTTATTATCCATTGCACTGGAATTTCAATATGCATGTATAAATGGCACTATGATATTGACCACTAAATAGTCGATACGTCCTTCTTTCATAAAAGGAAAAGTCCTTTTTCTCCCATATTCTGATGGGTGTAAATCATCACTTAATTTAATTCCGATCCTGATGTGTGCAAATGATGCTTTATAGCTAAATGCAACTGCCACAAGACAGCAAACCAACAGAAATTAAGAGACACACTTTCCGTTCTTTATTTTTTGTTGCAGTTAATTGATTTTATATATACCACAAGAATAATTTTATTTATTTATTTTTAATTGAATTTTTAAAATTATTTTTTATATATAAAATTTAAAATAGTTGAAAATAAAAAGAAAAATGTGGTAGAATAAATGTAAGTAGATTGAGAGCATAAAATAATAAAAAAAATTATTAATAAAAAAAGGAAAGTAAAATAAAAAAATACTTTATTCTTCATTAAAATTTTAAAGTAATAAATAAATAAAATTTAAAATACGGCAAATAAAAAAGAGAATAAATACTAATTAAACTGAATTTATTTTATCAAAATATTTTTTATAAAAGTATTATTTATATATATATATATATATATATATTAATAAAGGAATATAATATTTATACTTATGCTTAAAATAAAAAAAAATTTAAAACTTCTTTTTCAAATTTTTCATTCGTAGGAGCGTTAGATAAAAATCGCAAACAACTGCCTTTGTAATATGAGTGTCAATATCAAATTTAGTGAGTTGTATGGTTGCCACTTGCCATGATAACAATTAGCAAAATACATATACCCCCAAGGCCCCAGATAATAGGGATCTTGACAACGACTCCTCGGCTCCAGCGACCTACCGTTTACCCGATGACTCACGGTGTTGGTTTCAACAACTATAAAATGTAATTTTTAGAAATCACATTTTTAAAATTGTAGAATTATTATATTTGATTAAATTATAATTATAAATATCTCTAAAAATATCGTAATATAATGTTTTTTTGGAATGGAAATACCGATATAAATTTTGTAATTTTTTAATTAAATTTTTGTAACTTTTTTTAGTAAGTTTTTATTTTTTTTTTTATAAATATCATAAAGTTTTCATTGTTCATGTTCCAAAATTTATGAAAAAAATAGTAAAATCTTATAAAAACATTTTGAGATTTATATAAAAAGTTTCATTCTATAAATTATGTATGGGGAAAAAAAATGCAATCTTTATGTAAAAGGAGTAAGGGTTTTATAACAAGTTCTTGTCAAATCTGCAATTTTCTCGTAATGAAGCGAACCCAACCAAAAAATAATAATAAAATGATTATTGTGCCATTTAAGCTCAAAAATAAAACTTTTATTACAATGTTATTTTTCAATACAAGAAAATAATTCCTTTTATGCACAAAAATTAAAAATATTTTATTTTTTTATTAAATAATAAAAAATCAATTCATTTTCTTAAGAATGTACTTTTCACAAATTTTATTTTCTTACAAAAAAAATGGACTCTAAATATATTTTCAATAAAAAATATTATAAATATCAAGCATAAGATCCAAAATTTAATTTCAAATTTTTTATATTAATTGAATTGAACTTTATAAATTTATTTCATCATTCTATATTTAGTAACAATCTCTTGATTTATATTTGAAATTTAATTTTTTATGGGTCTAGTATTACTATTTTTAATATCTCTTACAGTGTATAGATTTTTTTTTTAATTAATAATGGATTGGACAGTTCTTTTAATATACATGGAAGTCCGAAGACAACCCAAAACTACGATTATTGTCCCAGCAACGAAGGGAAAAATTTTCTAGCCCTACTATATCATTGATATTTCAGTGTTATTTTTTATTATATTTAAATAGATTAACAATTATAATATCATAATTGAGTAATTTTTAAAATTAAGAAAAAAAATTTCTGATTCATCTGAATATAATAAAAAGTAGCATAAAAAAATCAACACTATAAAAGAATTAAAAATCTGATCCAAAGAAGGAAAATCAATCAAAATGCACACAAATTAATTGAAATTCAAATTTGTCATTAGAAAATGATATTTTATCTATTTATTTTTCGGCAAGTGTACGTGGTTGTCTTACAAAGATATTTTGTCGAGATAGAGATATTGCCATCATAATCAAAATGGAAGACAGATAGTAGTCATATTCATATAAGATCAGATATAAATATATGTAACGAGGGAGAATAATATGTGCATGTTGCCAGCTCCGATTTAGGTAGAGGTATAATTGAGCACCAACGGGGGTTGATTCGAGTGAAAGTAATTCGGATATTTTAAATAATATATTTTAGATTTGATTTACGCTTTCTATGTGAAAAAAATTTATTTAGGAAAAATTTTTACTTTTAATGCCTGATTATAATTTAAAAGATTAAAATTAATAGCTGGATTTCCAACAACTTTGATTAGCAAATGCGTAGTTAAACCTCCCAAGACACTGCATTAGAGAATTTTAGAGAATCATAGGATGTTCTGCATCATCATTGTTTTCCACCGTGACAGTGTTGTAGGTGCACTTGAAACATCGAGGAGACATTCTTTCGGATTCCTTCTCATGAAATTCAGAAAATGTCTCCGAAATTTGTTAGAATTTTAAGAAATTAAATAGATATCTTTACGTGGGTCTAAAATTACAACATTACATTAAAGTCAGGATTAATGGTCCTAATTAGGCTTTCTATAAATATCTAGTTGTTATTTCTAACTGACGTTATTGAGGTTTTTATTCTTTTTTTTAGTAATTTTTTTTTTATTTTGTAAACCCTTTTAGTCATAGAAAATAAAATTTAAAATAAATATTAAAATTATGTATCTTTTGATATCCTTACGATAAAGGGGAAAAAAACAATATATAACTAGTATATATTGGGATCAAAGTTTTTTTTTTCCTATGACACATTCAATAACACATGATAGTTTTTATAAAGCAAGCAATTAATAGTCTTATATATAGAGAAGAAATTGAATCTTATACAAGTGAATCTTAATTGAACCTTGGTTGAATTTATTCATATCATGAGCTCAATAATAAAGTAATAGACTATACATCAATTTCATTTTATTGGGCTTTGTAACATTCCTTATGAAATAATAGGACAAAATTCAGGATAAAATTTCTTATGTGTATAGTTAGATTTTCATTCAGATTACAATACATATATTAATTATTCTATTTAAAAATTATGATATTAAAAGTTATTTTAATTATAAATTCTATTTTTCCATAATAATTAACAAAACAATCAATATATATATCCTGATCTAAATGAACAATCTTACAATATATCATGATTTAAATCGAAAGCTTTATAACAAATACTTAATGAACTTTGTTTAAATATTGCCCATTAAAATATATCTAAAAGGTAAATTAAAATTAATTGAATCACTTAACAATAACAACAACAACAATAATAATTTATGTTACTAAATTGAATCACATATTAACCTAGTCAAAATAAGGAAAATTCTTATATTCACTCTAAGGAGACATCGATATCCATGCACTACCAAAAAAAAGTGATTAGTTATAAAAAAATTTATCATTAATTATCAAAGATCCATTGCTAAAAAAAAAAGCAATGAATTTGATGGAGTTAGTGAATAATGCATTGTTAATTTAATTGATGATAGAATTTTTCTATCACTAATTTTTGTTGCCAATTTTAGGAGCCAATGATGTAAAAAAAAAATGATAAATGCAATTAGCAACACTTATGTCTAACACTAAACCATTTATTTATTGACAAAATTTTTGTCACTAAAATTTATATTAGTAATAGAATTATTCATTACTAATTTTTTACCATTGCTATATCTATCATTAAAATAAAATAGAGTGATGAAAAATTTGCTTTCTATTGTTAATTTATAAAATTATTGGCACCATTATTTTTAAATTTGATGCTCAATTGAAAAATATTAATAATTTATAACCTCTTCTCAAGGTAACCCATACAATAAATACACTTACATAAACACAATTCAATTACAAAAATAATAAATTCAATTAGTAAATTTTTAAATTGAATTTCATAATATTTAACCTAATCTCTATATTAACAAAAAATTGAATTCAATATTTTTATCAAATGATAAAAATCTAAGACCTCATGTTAACCACTATCATTATCCCCTTGGCACTCCTCAATGCATTGTTCTTCATATTAAGAACTTTGAAACTATTGTTGGATAATCATAATCTTGATCAATCACTTAATTCACCACATACCTTGGTTGCAAAGTCAAATATCTTGGATGATAGAATGTAACTGTGATGATAAGTCTTACACTAAACATTGGCAATTAATTTAATGATTAATTGCTCATCTATGTATATATAGGAACAAGTATATTTACTTAAGTGTGTAATGATTTCATTTACCCTTATTTTGTAAAAGTAAAAAATGTGCAAGTGTGAAAGAAACTAGTTCTTACCATTTCATTGGACCTAAAACAAACACTTGCATGATAAAAACATACCTAAATTAACATATCTGCAACAATAAAGAACCTTGAAAATTTATTAGCTTGCTAACCATTTAATATATTAACCAAAGGATATGATCTTATTAAAGATAAGATACACTATGAAAAGGTAATATTCAAGTTTCAAATCTTTGATTGTAAAATTATGGTTACCTTATAAATATAAGGATGTGAACATTTTGTGTTTAATAAAAGTTGCTTAAGTATAGACCCTAAGTTATGGCATATACAATTATGGTTTTTCAACCCCAATCACTAAATATTTACATCATAAGATTAGGTTCTTATATGATCCTTTGTTTGGATTATTAATTCTATTAATATAACTATATTTTTGAGAATATAATCCTTTTCAAGTAGTCTTTACTTAGTTAAAGAAGCCATACTCATAAAAAGCAAAAAGAAAGACATAGAATGAATTTGTAACAATAGAAGCAAAGTATAAAAAATTATTTTTATCACACTTAACTATAGAAACAAACAATTGAAGTAAGTATACAGATGGAACTCTCGCTATTAAGTAGTCTTCAACATCCAAATCAAAATTTGAACCATTGACTACAAAGTTAACAAAAGACATACAAGAAATTATAAATTTGATGATAATTAGGATAAGAAATAAAAAATAAATAAATTATTTATTGAAGGATAGTTTTAGCATTTTATTGCCACTTAAATCATAAAAATGTTGAATGAAAATATTGTGAACATAACAATGAATACTTCACACAAATCATGTACTAAATTGATAAATTGTCATGATTATAAACTCTTATGATCCTTTTCAAGCTTAAGAGACAAGTTTAATAAACATTGGAAAGTTCCAACCTTATTAATCTAAAAGAAGTTATAAATCACTCATCTTTAATTTGATATTAAGTTGAAACTATTAGGAATACATTAGGTATTTATTATAGGCTTATGATTTCATATTTTATTCAATTAGTAATCACACAAATATAAACACAAATTGACTAGTGAAAATCAAAACAAAAAATTAATATAAACATTTTAATACCTTAATCAATCTTGGATCAACATATTTAAATTGAATCAAAATAGAACAAATCCTAGTAATATAAAAATCTTAATTTCTCTTTTTCAAACCCTAAATCATCAAATTGATTAATTTAACCTATAATCAAAGTTCTAAAGTATTATAATACTTAGATAATACATGAAAGCATAAGTTAAACATTAATTATTGAAGAAATATAAGAAATTCATCACAACATAACCAAATAAGCCTTAAGCACTATATCTAACATTTTGCATGAAAACAATTGATTAAAAGAGAGAAGATAGAATAGGAAAGCTCTCAATAGTGGCAAATGACAAAAAGGAAGATGGCAATGGATGTAGTGGTGCATAGCAACAAAAGGGAGAGAGGAGTGAAACTCTTTTTGCAAAAATGAGAAGTCTTTGTTTGCAAAATGATTATATTCATAGTTTAGCAACAAAATATTTTGTCACTAATTTGATTTTAATGATATGATGTATTTAATTTAACAATGGATTTAGCTTAAGATTTTTAACGTTCTATTGCCAAATTTGTAGTTTATTTTATGAAAAATTTGATTTGTCACTTTTTTTTTCAAAATTTCATGCATTTAATTCATTGCTAAATTCATTAGTAAAATATATATTTTTTAAAACTCATCACTAATTATGTAAGCAATTTTTTTTTGAAACTTAGCAACGAATGTAAAAATTTTGTCACTAATTTTGTTGTTAATAACAATTGTAATTTCTTTTTTCAAAATTGAAGATAGAAATATATTTTGCAATGCTTATTTCACCATAAATTTTGTTATTAAATATTAAAGTTCTTGCAGCAATGATCTGTTGACTCTAACTTTAAAGCTGTTAATTTAATTAAATTAAACTTTGTTTTCCATAATTTGTTCTACTTTTTTATTTTATCCTTATATGTATCTATTTTAAGTAGATCCTAAAATTTATTTGTATTTGTAATTAACTTTGCACTATCATTTATTTTGGGATATTCATATGCAATTATAGTTTGGGATCAACATTTTCGGATTTATGAAGTTATATCACGACACGATGATGAAGAGCCAGTTGTTGAGACAGTGAAATGTTGCACTTTGAAGAAAAATTTCAAATATATTAGAATCAAATGCATTAAAATCGAATACAGTATAGTAAAATTATACATCTGGATTTTCTTAGCAATTTTGCGACTATGGATTTTTTTTTTTTAATTTTCATATTACAATATAAACTCACTAATCGGCAAATATTTGCTACAATTGAAAATTTTCAAATTGGTTATAACAGAGAGTTGATTACAAACAAACATATGAGCCATTATATCTGTCCAACTAACGCGGTGTTGATCGCTTGAAAGATGACATACAACATCTTGTTAACGTAAAAATATTGGTTATGTACATATTTATGACAAGACTTGCCATTATATCTAGACCACTTTCTTGATATGGGCCAAGACTTGCCATTGAAGATTTATGACAAGTTTCATGGGGTCTGAATCTTTCAAGTACCCCTTTTCAGGATGCATGGATTTGAAATGGAAAGTCTATGTTACGTTACTAATATATTATTAAATTTAATTATATATCACATTAATTATTTTTTAAAAATATATTATATGATGATATATCAACTGTCAAATTTAATAGTGTATTAATGTACTATCATTATAAATTTTTCCTTTGAAATATTTTTTTGTTTAATGGAAAATCTATAGTACATTGTTGATATAATAATATATCAATATACTATTAAATTAAAAGTGGATATGTTGTCTTATAATTATCATGAAAAAATTATTAACTTTATATATAACTAAATTTAATAATGTATCGGTATATTATTGTAATAGTGGTGCACCGGTAGATTTTTCTTTTTACAGTGGGTTTGAAATTTTACTCGTGTATAAATAATAATGAGTCTGGAGTAAGTGTGGTAACAATAGTTCTAAATATTGAGTTTGAATTCATTGGGACTGCCAAATTGGGTGATTGGCAATTCCAACCTTTCGTGATTCCTAAATGCAATTAGTAATTTTAACTGGAGCTATTGTTATTATAGACTATTGAGGTTCACCTTATTGTAAATAATTACGATTAGGATTCATGTAATTGGGAAAATTTTCTATTCCTATTGTAATATGAAATCTTTAATATTACTTTTAGTTATTTTTTGACAAATTAGAAAATTACTCTTTTGAATTTAAGAACTACAACCATAATGCTATAAATGTTGATCTGCTAAAAATAAAATAAGTGGTGGTCCTGAATGCAATATTATGTAAGAACACAAATAGGTTAGGTTAGGATTAAAACTTATCTTAAATAAGTCGTACTTGCTTTCTAAAACATTTCTCTGAACCTAATCTATTAGTTTAATAAGGATAAAATTTAAACTCAATTTAACCTATTTAAAAAATCTGACTTATCTAGTGTCAATCTATTCATAAGCATACTTATATAATTAGGCATATTATTATACCAATAGGTTAAGGCCTTTTTTAGACTTAAAATTATTTAATAATCTAATTAGATTTTTATATATAAATTTACATATTAAAATATTATATCATTCATAAAATATATCAATAATTAAATAGATCAACTGATATACTTACGAGTCAAATTTAAAGAAGATAAACATGATTTATTTTTCTAAATAAATTTATTTGTTAATCTAAATTTGATATATTTAAATAAATAACTTAACTTAGATTATAAAATAAGTTAGGCTGTAAGTCTATTATAAGCTGTATGTTCTACTTGCACGCTTAGTAATACGGTGAGATTAAAAATTTTTCTTCCTAAATATGATGTTCGCATCTCAATCGCTACGTCTCCCTTCATTTCCTGTGCCTTGTATGGGCTTTATCTTTGACTATTAACTTCTGAAACAGCAAACGGTCATCTCTTGCTTTCAAAGCCCACAAATCAGATGGCAACTTGGTATCCTTTTGAGCATGATCCAAACACAAGGAATAAATGTAGAATATTTTTGCAGGGAACTTAAACGGCTTCAAAGAAACAAAAGTGGCTGAAATCAGAGAAAAATACTTTGAAAAAAAAAAAATAAAGGCACAAAAAAAAATTCTAAAGTAATGAGTATGACATGGGTGAGCAAGGTATCCTTTGATTACAACCTTGTGAAGGAAGGAAGGATCCCTTTTTGGTTGTCAGTATGTTCAAAGATTCACTCTCTTCCTCACGTAATTCTTTCATCATTCTCTTCAAAGCCTTAACCATAAATAACACTTGGCCCATAATATCATCGTTCCATAATTAGACGGGTGTAAGACAAACAGCAAATGGCTAATCCTCACACTGCACTCCTTGCTGCAATCTTCATCTTCATTGTCATTGCATCAGGTAATTGATCCTTTCATTTTTTTTTAATATCTTTCTATCTCTTTTTATTGCAAATTAAGGAAAGTAAGTTTCTATAAGAAATTAAATTTTCAAAAAAATTAAATTCAATAAATCTTTTAAAAAGTGCTCAAAGTTACTTACGCCTTGTTTGGAACAAGCAAAAAGGAGGGAGGAGGTAAACGGGGAGGGAGAAACGAAGGTGAAATGAGTTTTTTCACCTGTTTGGAGACCGGGTGTTTTGGGGAGGGGGCGTAAAAGGAATTGCAAAGTCCTGTGGGTCCCGGTGAAAATAAAACCACTCCTAAAGTGGGGTGAAAATGCAGGGGGAACATTCATTTTTTCATTTTTTCCATTTCCTGCCCTCAGAAGCTGCTACTGACGAGTTGGTTGTTTTTGTATTTCAGTTAACAATTGTTGGAAGAATTTTTTTTTCTATTTGCTTCCTACAACTAATGTTATTAAAAAAAGCAATAATATTAAATAATAATAGTGAAAATAATATTAATAATAAAATAATAATAAATAATAAAATTATATTTATAATGATAAAAGATAATAAAATATTTAATGATATAAAAAAATAAATTAAAAGTAATTTAAAATTATCAAATGAAATTATTATCATCAAATATGTATAATTCTATTAAACAATGATAATATAGTAATTTTACTACCTCACCATAAGTATTTTTGTAAAATATAATGCAAATTTTTTAATATTTATTAATTATATGAAAATAAAAAATTATAATTTTTTAAATATGTTAGTATTCAGAAAAAAAATTTAACATATTTTTCATCCATAAATTATTTGTTATTTAATTTTACTAAATAATATTATAACTATCTTAACATAACATAACAAAAGGATATTTTAGTCATTTCACTCATTCACATTTCCTTCCCCCTCTATTTTCACTCATTCCAAACAAAAGAAACTCATTTCACTAATATTTACTCCCCCTTCTATTTTCACCCATTCCAAACAACTCAGGTGAAATTACTTTCACCTCCATTTCCACTCCCCTCCATTTACACCCTCTCCCATTTTCACTTCCAGCCAAACATACCCTTAGGAATTAAAAGATTTAGTAAGAAGTTCTTATTCTTTAAGGGAGAGATAAGTAATTTTCTACACTTTGTGGAGAGTAAAATTTCCTGAAAAATCATGATTCTTTTATTATGCCAATTTATGTCAATCAAACAGCTCTCTCATTTCCTACTTTCCTTTCTAGGAAGTTGCATTTCTTATGTAACTTTTTGTGGATGAAACAAACTCTTAAGTGAAGCAAATGCTAATTCATCGTTCCTACCCCTCCGTTGAGTTTACAGAATGTATTCTTTCATTTAGCGCTCCCTTAACAGCCTTATTGAGAATCAGCCCATTTCATTCATTTTATCAACCAAAAAAAAAAGAGAAAGAAAGGCAAATGAAGCATTTAAGCCTCCGTTCTTCAAAACTTCCTACTTTCATGTTTGAAGCTGTAAACCCCTCATATATATATATATATATATAGAGGTAATTAATTCACTAAACTCACAGACACAAAAACTCAGCCCAGTATGCAAGGAAAGCTAAAATCTTTTGAAGACCATTTAGTACTACTTGAACCAAAGCTAACAACACTATCAAATTTGAATTTTATCTTTGTTTGCACCATGGAACTTCTAAACTCCTCCCAATACTAGCTTCTTTAAAGATTGAATGTAGGACTCTTTGGGCCTGAAATACCTCAAAACAGAAGATACCAATTAGGGTTGTTAACTGCCCTCAACATACTCTCAACGCCGTTAGAAATGAGGCTCAACCTATATTTTTGCTTAATCATTAAGATGAGTTGTTGGCAAGCTGATTGCTTATGTTTCGTTTCAACAGAAAATGCAATTTTTTTCTTCAAAAGTTCTGAAGTATAGGCTTTACTTGGAGTGGATTTATTTCCGGGCTCAGTAGTTAGTACTAATGTTGTCTGTTGGATGGCAGAACCTGAACTTTGTGGAAGCAAGAAGACATTCAATCTAGTAAATTACTGCAAGCAAACTGTATGGCCTGGGATAACACACAGTGAGAACTTCAGCAGCGATGGCTTCATATTGAAAGCAGGCGAATCAGCAGTTTACACTGCTCCTGATGGATGGAGTGGCCGGATATGGGGTCGAACAGGCTGCAAGTTCAACAAAAATGGTGATGGCAAATGCCAAACAGGTGGTTGTGGCACCAAGATAAACTGCACAGCCCCTGGGAGCCCACCTGCCACCATTGCTGAATTTAGCCTTGGTGAACCTGATTACTATGATGTTAGCCTCGTAACTGGGTTCAACTTGCCTATAGCAGTAAAAGCAGTTAATGGCAGTGGGAACTGCAGCATTGCTGGCTGTGATGGAGATCTGAAGCAGAACTGCCCATCACAGCTAGTTGCAAAGGAAAATGGCAGGGTGATTGCTTGCCGGAGTGCATGTGAAGTCTTCAACACAGATGAGTATTGCTGCAGAGGGATGTTTGGAAATGCCTCCTCCTGTTTGGCTTCAAACTATTCAAGGAGTTTCAAACAAGTTTGTCCTGCAGCATATAGTTATGCATATGATGCCCCGACGAGTGTTTTTACATGCTCAGGAGCAGACTTCATTGTCACATTCTGTGGAACAAGGTAAAATTCTCATTAGTATGCATAAAAGAAAGGGATTGAATGGTGTCACTTAGACAGGTAAATAGCTCACAATGGCCTCACTCAATAAGACAGAGTTCGGCTCTACAAACAGTTGTAGAGTCCACTCAATCTCATAGAGTGAGGTCATTGCAAGGGCAGGGCCATACATTCAGTTGTAGGGTCCCCTCAATCTCGTAGAGTGAGGTCAATGCAAGCCAAATCGATTGTGTAAATATCTTTTTCCAAAATGTTTTTCTATGGAATGCTAAGAATTTCATACTGAATCAAATTATGAGTCTAAAGAAATATATTTCCAATTGTTCACATGCTAGTTTATGATATAATTCTTTCTGGTATTCTTGCTAAATGCAGGAACCAAACAGTATGCTCTTACCATGGCAAGCAGGTTGCATGCAATGCATCAAAAGCTTATATAGCCATACCTAAGAAGTGGTGGGTCCTGATGCTCCCATTGATAATAATGTTCAATTCCTGGGTCACTTCTTAGCAGATCATGCACGTCGACAATCTTTCCAAAGTGCAATTGACTGTTAAATTCTTTTGGAACTTCAGTTTTTTCTTTCTTTGATCTCTGTTGAGCTCAACAAAGAAAGCTACTTGAAATTGATGGTATCCCTGTAATCCTCAAAGTTCGACACATCATGTTTATACATTTTCACTTATAAATATTCCTCTATTTTCTTCATCCCCACGAGAAGTTTCATCAGGCATTGTGTGGTAAGGAGAGAATTCAGAGCATTCTATAAAATAATGATTCAAGATTCATGAAGCTCGGTATGGATTTAATCATGCCTGGTTTTGCAAGAATTGTAGTAAACAGATAAAAAATTTCACTTAACAAATAGTCATATGACAAAAAGCCACAAAAGCAACAACAGAACAGTCACGTGGGAAACTAACTACTTGCGTGCAGATATTGGCAAGATCAATAGAGCAAAGAGAAGATAACAATTTCCAAAGAGCAGCAACCGAACAAAATTTCAGTATATAATGCAATAAAGCAAAGGTTGCAGGACGAGTCTCTTCTTTTCCAGGGGGGGAAAAAAACCTCACCACGGTCAATCTGGTAGCTTCATAAATCCTTAGTTTCCAAGGCAGAAACACATACAATATCATTCCATATCTTCATATAATATTATATCCCTTCTGAATATTTGACAACGTTGAATGTGATTCCAATTGCTTAGAAATCATAAAGTGAAGGACGAACAACAGTCAGATTGAAATGAAGAGAATTTCAAAATGGATATATATATATATATATATATATATATATTGGGATGAGCTGGGGGGGGGGGTAAGGGGAGTAGGGGTGTTCTGAGTCGGAGAAGTTACTTAACCAAAACCTTTTGAGAGAGTGAAAATAGTGCATGAATGTTTTGCGTTTGTTTACAAAAGAATAAGAACAAATTACATCATCCATTCTCCAAGCCTCCCTGACAATGGCGACAATCTATCTGGACTTACCGCTGCCCTGACTTCTTTGTGACTTTACTTGGTCCTTATTTTCCCTTAAGTGCATTTCTGATTTGGACTCATCATTTTCAAATGGTAAAACCTTTACCGGGGCAGCAGGCACTGCACTCCAGCGCTCCATTAAGAATCTCTTAAATTTCTTAACCATTTCTCTTCGGAACTTGAGCTCCCGTGTGAAGAGATCCAAGATTAAAAAGGAAAGAACATATTTGAATGGGAAAAGGAGGAGAATTGTTGCAGAAGATAACAGTAGCAGTGCAACCTCTGTAGTAATCTGAAAAAGTGACATTGATTTAAAACTCTCAATTATCAACGCCGTGAATTGAAGATTTAAAGTAATATTCTCTAAAAGAAACTACCAAATGAGAATAATTTCTGATGTACAAAACAGACTTGTTTGATTGATCATTATAACTAAATCTCTCAGTATCCATGACATTGTACCTGAGGCTGGCCTGAAAGTAAAATAGCACGTATTTTGAGGAGTGAGACATTCACTTGCTGAAGATAATTCTCAACATCCCGCATGGCGTCTTTCACAGCAATAATCTTTTGTATAGTATTTGATGGTGGTTGATCTCTTATGGTGACTACACCAAAAGATCGTCCGAGACGGCCTTGCTCCTTAAGCCCCCTGACTGTCAGCATTCCAGCTGCCAAAATCATCAGCAGAGTGGGAAACACATATGACATCAAGTTTCTGCAAAGTAAAATTAACATATTAGCTCAACATAAATAAAACATCAACAAATGGTAGCCACACTAGAACGCATTTAGCTTAATCATTGAAATTTAACAATGAAAAGTCAAGAACTTATAAACTGAGTTGTACAAATACCTTATAACTACTACTTAATCATGGGTAAATGCGAGTAACCAAATGAAAATTTCAAACTCAAGTACCACCGGACACTTCTCTATGAGGAAAAAAAAAAAATCAATAGCACAATAAGTCAACCAAGAAGTTATCCTACCTAAAAATTATTGTGTAGGCAAATGCAAGAAAAGCAACAGTCAAGTGTGGCTCCTCCCAGCGCCTAAGCTGATCAAAGCTTCTGGCGGTCAAGGTCAGAGGAAACATAAGCTCCTGCAAAGGAATAAGGGCACAGAAATTATGATTTTTGGGGAGCAATCGAAGGATACAACAAAATGAAACAATAACAACAAGCCCTAGTCAAGCTTACATTGTTCCAACAATATGAAATGGTGCCATAAACTATAAATTTTTCTATGAAGTGCCAAAAGGATGCTCAAAATACACGTTCAGATTTATGTTACTACAGTTCAACAAAAAGGTAGTTTGGATAGTGTCACATACTAGAACTCAACAGCTCCTTAAAAGAAGCAAAGGAGAATAAAATTATACAATAAATTTAAGAATCCCAACCTTGAAAAGATCAATGTTACTGGGTATGCCTTGTAGAGTTGCAGCATCAATGGTGGCTTGAGTTTTCTCAACTACCTGGCTCTTCTGCCTGCATGTTTCTGCTGCTTTTTCAACAAGTGATATATCAGCCACAACAAGATTCTTACTCAAGACCAAGCCTTGCTTTGTTGAAGAGTTCTTCCAGAAATTAATAGAAGTGCTAGAAGTCCAAGATGGAGATCTCATCCACTTATGCAAGTAGACACTTCCATCTACATCAAAAACATGGTTACGGCTCTCAGACTTCTCATCCAAAGGTCCTGAAACCTGGGCCAGTTGATTGCGTGTATTCACAAATCCTGTAACCAGTTGGCCACCCCAATAATTTACGGCTAAAGTTTGAAGGACGACATCACCAAATGGTGCATTCCGCAAATAAGAGAACTGAACAAGTTTTGTGGGATCATCCAACAACTTCCTCATGTATTGAAGGGCCTGAAGCCTAGCTATACTGTTGATGGCACTGGTTCTTGCTCTTTCTTTTCCTTTGTGAGCACCGTAAACATTAAGAATTGATTCATCAGAATCATCAGGTCCATACTCATGTACAAACTTGTGTAAAGCAATGACTTCACTTATCAATGCATGCCAAACATCTCTCCTCATTTCACCTCCCAAGTCAACAAATTCCAGCACCCACGTGTTAAACCTAAGAAGAATAGCATAGTATGGACGATTTAAAGACCATGATGATATATGCAGCAGAAAATAAAAAATCTTGGGTCTAATTGCACATATTCTCCCTTTAAGACTAGCAGTAGAGGACAAATTTGTGGGGTTCTAAACTTATAAGGTGCATATTTGCTAAATATTAATAGAAATTAAAGTAAATTGCCCCCTGCAAGTGAAGTTACTGGGTATGTACACGTAGTGAGGCGGCAAAGAAATGATACAAGATTGCATGCTGACTATGCAGGTAGGATTCATCAACTCCGCACACTACTTGTCTACACAGCAGTCATAAAGTTAGACTCAGCAACCCAAATAAAGAACCATGAATTTATAACCCAGCAACCCAGATAAACTGATAAAGTAAGTTGGAAGAAGCTTACTCACTCCGAGCCAGAAGTAACGGAAACAGCAGAGTCAAAAAGAGCAGATCCTAAAGGCCCGACTTTTGCTCTCTGCACCTGTAGTCCATGACAAGTAAGATCCAGCCTCATGGATTTCTTCACTCCTAGTAAACCAACAGTCTGGGACACAGATTTGCAAAGGTCAATGATCTAAGATGGTGAATTTTTTATTTTTTTGGGGTATGAAGAGTTTTAGTGTTTTATCTATCACCAGTAATTCACTTTTATCTAATTCAGTAATCCACCATGTCAGTACCATGAATAATTAGTCCTATTTTAATAACAATATCAAGATTATATGCTTATCAATGTACACTAAATGACACATCCTTTACAGCAAAATTCCTTCTCCCAAAAACCAAGAAGAGCCACTTTATGTGATGAATAATTCATTCCATGATGGCAGATAGATCTGTTCCAGATTTATCAGAAATTCTGCATTTTCTGTGCTATATCAGTCAATAGAATTAATGACATTGTACTTCTCTCTTTGATCCAAATGATTAGATAATATCCATGCATATAGTGTTGTAAACAAGAAAGAGAGAAAGATCATCAATGGAATTTTTTGTGCTTAACTCACAGAATTTCATGGGTCATACATGTCACAGGACCCAGATCCAAAAGCCAATGGGATAGTACAATTTAAAGTATAAATGTCTCCCGGAATCATTAAGTACCTCAAAATAGATTGCTTTATCAGAAAGAGTGAGTTTGCCAGGCCATGCCATATTGTTTTCCCATTTCAGCACAGGCTGCTTGGTGTTGGAACCAATGCATAATACTCTCTCCTCAGAAAGCTCAGGAAACTCTGAAATCTGATATGACCTCCGTCCTTCATGCACTCTACAGCAATATCAGCATATGTTCAGCATAATGGTGCTGGATTACCAGAGAGTGTTACAAATTCATCAAGAGCATAAAAAAAGTTATACGCATAGAACAAACAATGAAAAGGATAACATAAGTAAAAAGTTTTACTTTGTATGCTAAAAATACACAAGAACTCAGCCAAATCCATATATATCAAAATGGATTAAAAAAACTCACTTGACAAGTTCATTAAGGTATGTTAGCCACAAGCTCAAAGAGATGCCATCTTGATCACCAGCAAGAGCCTTGAATATATTGTGAGCTGTGGAACGGTCAGCCACACCTGAAACAGTGGGAGCAATACGAACAAAAGCCTCTTCTCTGACAAGTTTATCCTACAATGGCCACCAGAAAAGTGATCTTATCTCAAAATTATAATTTAAAACAATTGAATTTAGATAAGAGAACAGGTCATGTCTTCAAGTTTCAATATCATGTTTCAGTGTTGACCAGATGACATGAACAGGTAGAATCTTGAAGCTATTATATAATCTGTCCTGTCATATCTAATTAGTTGAAAATTCATGCATTTTAAATGAGGTTGAATTAAATAAAAAAAAGGCATCAACCTGAAACAAAGCCTTCTCTGAATTGTTAGAAAGCTCATCACTGTATGGAGTTTCCCAGGCAAGCATGGTTATGTACATCAGCCTCTGGAACGCAGGCTCCTACAAGCATCAGCGGTGTCCAAAACAAAAAGGTATAACATCAA
Source organism: Sindora glabra (assembly GCA_020226215.1). Taxonomy (NCBI): domain Eukaryota; kingdom Viridiplantae; phylum Streptophyta; class Magnoliopsida; order Fabales; family Fabaceae; genus Sindora; species Sindora glabra. The sequence continues at coordinate 15,297,671 of CM035225.1, read as the reverse complement.
TCCACTTGTTCAAAGTTATAATACTCCATGAACTATAATACAAAATTCATTTGAAAACAAGAAACCATCAAGTCATAATTAATCTGCCAGTTCTTGCTGTTTTCCTATACCTTGAGGGAAGGATGAAAATCAGAACCATCCCTTGACAAGAATCTAAAGCAGCAATATTCAACCAAATTACGGGCATCACTATATACAGATTTGGGAACAAGCGCTTCAAAAATCTTTTGCATTTTCTTCCCAGTCAATCCATTCATCCTGCATATCTTATTTTCAGGAAGTCAAATACAATTTCTTTGTCAGTCTGATCCCCAAGCAAGCCATACAAGAAGAGAATAGTAAAATACACTAGAAGGTAGTACTTTCAGCAGGGTACTACAACAAACTAAATAAATTATATAGAAAAGAAAAGAGTGTTTAGCATCTTTCAGTTATAAAATCACCTAACGGAACCCAAGTGCTTTGAGAACCACTAGAATCTTCTCAGGCAACAATTAACCTTTAGTATCCCGAAAATAATTAGTGCAATATATTTGCATTATTTAGAAAATCTGTTTCTCTGAAAGTTCAATGAAATGATAAATTTCAAATTATACGCTTGAGTATCTCATTTATAGATCAGGACTAGCATGCAGAACCTCACATACCATATACTTTCATATGTCAAGATCAAAGGGAACACTTCAGCAAAATAAATTCATGTGAATAGATCAGGATCAATATATTATATATTAAATTACCTGGCCAGAAAAGAAATGAAAGTTTTGTAACTTGGGAAATAAGGTGCCAGCTTTATATGGCCATCCTATGGCTGAATCTATATGTCATGTAGCATGCTAATATTATGTTGGCTAGTCTCAAATATGCTAATAATGCATCAAGGTGATGAATGCATTTATCCAAGCATCGACATAGATAAGTTTCAATGACAAAAAAGTAATGCACATGTATCACCTGCTAAATTGCTCTATACATATAACAGCAGCTAGAGAAAGAATTCCATTTGGCATTCTGCGGTCAATTGTCTGCTCTACCATAAATATGTCTTCCATAACTTGGACTGCCAAATCATTTTCAGGATCAGGCTTTCTGCCATGACCAGATTTCACGATTGGAGAAGTCACTTCATTAAAAAAGTTTTGGGTCCTTGATAGCATTGAATTCAATCTTTCTTGCACTGAACCTTTGAAAAGAAAAATGGATAACCAAGAATTTAAAAATACACATCCAGAAACCAGAGGCAGCTTAAAATATCAATAGATAGTTTACAATAGTAAGTAGTCATATCAACAGTGAGTTCAAGAAGATGATTCATTGTCCAATTTATCATGACTGCTTGAATAATGGTATCATTTTCTAGCTTCTCTCACATTACCTTATAGAGAAAATTCTTGGCAAAAAATAATATCTTTAGGAAAAATTATGAATCAAACATATCTTCAGATTTATCATAGTAGACACGCCTAATATTCACTAAACAACTATGGCCAATGCATTCCGAGACCAGATCAAGCCAATGTTATTCTTCAATCATTCTATCCTACAGCAAGCTTCCCTAATCATCTTATCCAAGAGAAAAGAGAAGCATAATCATGGAAACAATAAAATACATCCATGAGGTCAAAAGGTCTCTCTGATCACTCTGCAAATATATTAAATACACCACCTGAAAAGAACACAAGCATAACTCATAGGGAAGGCATCAAAGCTGCCCCCTTCCCACAAAACCAATATACTATTACATCAAGAAAATTGTTGATTAGAGGAAAATTTGTAATGCCATGTCCTCAATTGAGTTGGACAGTCATTATATATAATATAATACAGAGTACATATCGTAAGATATAAGTAATGTGAAATATAATGCTACTTCCCCCTCAAAATAGGTTATAGATATCAATCATGCCTAACTTATTATAAATTTCATCAATCTGTTTCCTTGGAAGAGTTTTAGAAAATAGATCAGTTAATTATTTCCTAATTTTGATATGTTTAAGACTGATAATCCCTTCTTATAGCTTTTACCTAACAAAATAATAGTCAACTTGTACATGTTTAGTTTGTTTATGAAAAACTAGGTTTAAAGCAATATGAGTAGCAGCTTGATTGTCATACGACAATTGCATAATCCCATGAGTCTTGATGCCAAGTTGTTGTTGAAGAAGGTAAGCAACCCACACAAGTTCTAGTGTAGCATGAGCTGTAGCTCGGTATTTAGACTCTATACTAGAGCGAGATATAATTGCTTGTTTCTTACTTTTCCACAACACAAGGTTTCCTTCAATAAACACACAATATCCAGAAGTAAATCTCCAATTTATAGGGCATCCTACCCATTTTGCATCAGAAAAAGCCTCCACTCTGCAATGATCATAATTTTTATATAAAACTCCTTTACTAGGTACCTTTTTTAAATACTTCAAAATGCCCAGTCTGCATTAGAAAAAGCCTTCACTTTACAGTAACCATAATTTTTATATAAAACTCTTTAACTAGGAGCCTTTTTCAAATACTTCAAAATGTGTGTGAGAACATTCCAATGAAAAGTCCTAGGGGAGTCCATAAATTGACTAACCACACCTACAAAAAAGGTAATATCAGGCCTAATTATACTAAGAGTTCAAATTTCCAACCAATCTCTTATTCCGTTCAGGATCTTTAAGTAACTCCCCATCTTCTTAATTAAGCTTAACATTTGTAATTATAGGGGTTTCATATGATTTAGCACTAATCATCCCTATTTCATCAAAGAGGTCAAGCACATATTTTCTTTGAGACAATAAAATCCCTTTCCTTTCTCGAGCAATCTCAATGCCTAAGAAATACCTAAGTGTTCCTAGGTTTTTAGTTTGAAATTTAGCCTGAAAAAAAGTTTTCAATTGTAAAATACCGAATTTGTCACTGCTTGTAATCACAATATCATTAGCATACACAGTCAAAAGAATAAATCTTGAATCAAACTACCTATAAAACACAGAGTAATTATGATCATTTTTCTTCATTTCGAATTCTATCACCACTTTACTAAATCTTTCAAACTAAGTTCAAGGAGATTGTTTCAACCCATATAATGATTTCTTCAAATGTAATACCTTCCCACACTCCCCTTGAGTAATAAACCCAGGTGATTACTCCATATACACTTCTCCATGCAAATCTTCATATAAAAAAATATTTTTAACATCTAACTGATGAAGAGACTAGTCATTAGTAGCAGTAAGAGAGATAAGCAACTGAACGGAAGTAATTTTGGCCACGCGAGAAAAAGTCTCTAAGTAATTAACACCATAGGTTTGAGTATATCTTTTATTTACTAAACGTGCTTTCAAACAAGTAACAAAACTATCTGGATTCACTTTCACAATAAATATCCATTTGCAATCAAAAAATTATTTATTATCAGGTAAAGGTACAAGATCCAATGTCTGATTTGCTTCAAGAGCCGTAATTTCTTCTTTCATAGCAACACACCATTTATCATAAGAAAAAACTTCGAAATATGGCAGGAATAGTAATGGTATCTAAGGAAGTAATAAATGATCGAGAAAAAGTAAGTAAAGAAGAATAGGACACATAGTTTGAAATGAAATAAGGATGGCTAGAATTACCTTTTTGAGTATAAGTATGGGTATCTTTTCGATAAGCAATAGGTAGATCTAAATTAGAAGACATAAGGGAAAGGAGCTAGTAGAGCAAATGGAATAAGGATGACTAGAGTTATCTTTCGAATCGTTTGGAATGGAGTTGGATTGGATGTTTGTGGCTTGTTTGATGGAAGAGTTACTGGTGGTACTTGCACTCTCTGAGAAAAAATATATTTAATAGGAGGTTGAACCCAATTCTATTGTAGAGGAATTTATGAATCTTGTGAAGGAGAAGGTACAAGAAAATATTTATTAACATGTTTTGAATTTGAAAAGGTGGAGGAAGATGGAGAAGGCCTAAAGAATGGGATAAATTCAAAAAATAAAATATTAGAAGATACAATGTAATGATTTAAGTTAGGAGAAAAACACCTATACCCTTTTTGAGTGCAGGAATATTCAAGAGAAATACACTTCAAAAATGAAGATCCAATTTGAATACCTAAGGATGATTATTATGAACAAAACATGTGCACTAAAAAATACGTGGATGAATAAGAAATAAGGACTTAGAGGAAAATAAAGTAGAAAATGGTACTTGATCATCAAGAATTAAAAAAGGCATGCGATTTATCAAAAAACAGGTTGTAAAAATTGCATCTACCCAAAAAATTTTAAGAACTTTCATTTGAAATAAAAGGGTATGAAAAACTTCCATTAAATGTCAATTCTTCTATTTAGTTACTCTATTTTGTTGTGGAGTAAACACAGAAAGACTGATGAATTATACCATGACTTAATAAATAAACTAAAAACTGTGCAAAGAAATATTTCTTAGCATTATCACTCTAAAAGTTATGAATAGTTGTATGAAATTGATTTGTAATTTCAACATGAAAGGTATGAAAAATATTAAATAACTCTAAATAATTTTTCATTAAATAAAGTCAAGTCATTTTGAAATAATCATCCACAAAAGATATAAAAAAATGAAAACTAAATTTTGAAATAATTGGAAAAGTCCTCCAAATATTCGAATATACTAATTCAAATGGGAATGAAACTCACTTATTAATTTTAGGAATATAGGACTGATGATGCTGTTTAGCAAATTGATAGGATTCACAATCTAAACAAAAAATAAATTTTAAATTAGGACATAACTTTCGAAAAAATATCAATGAAGGGTGACTAAAATGATAATGCAATTAATGTGGAGTGAGGGTAGTAATAGTAACAATCGATTGATTCACTTTATCATCTAGTATGTACAATCCCCCAAATTCATATTGCCTATTAAAAATCTTCTTCATCAACAAATCTTAAAATACATAATAATTAAGAAAGAAGAAAACACTACAATTATAAATACGTGTAATTTGACTGATTAAAAATAAATTAAATGAAAAATTTGGGAGACATAAAACATTAGATAGAGAGATATTAGAAGTGACATTAACTATACTATTTCCAATAATAGAAATGGCGAAATCAATAGTTAAGGTAATATGAGAAGGATGAGACATATTGATAAAAGATACGATAACTATTTGACTCGTCATATGATTAGTGGCCCCAGAATTAATGACCCATCTAGAATTGGAATTGAAATTGGAGAGACGTATAATGAGATTACCTATTTGAACTATTGTGGCGGTAGGTTGAGTGGGTGGTGACTGTAAAGAGGCTTTCAATTATAAATATTTAGCATATTCACTATCAGACAATAATTTATCATTATTTTATGATCCTTTGAGACTAATAGGACTCCCAAACTTGCTCGTCAAATTAGGATTAGCATCCATGATAAATAAATTTATCCAGCTAATAGATTAAAAAACTAGAAAATTATTTAGAAAATAGAAAATACTGCTTAGAGTCATGAAATTGCAAAGCCAACCTCACAGAACAACTTAATGACCTTTGAAATAGTACCTAACCAGAGATCACCATTGTTCGTGCTACCATGCACTACCAAATCCCATTGCGCATGGGCCTCATGCGCGGCTGTACACTCTGTGCGTGTGAGTCACGTGCCACTCCTCCTAGATTGCCTCGCTGCAATCTATCGTCTTATGTGCTTAGATCCTCCTTCCAGTGACTAGAACTCCTTCAATTGCACCAAACAACACTGCTATTCTTCTTCATTGCCGTTCACCGCCGCCAAATAGTGCCTCCGAGGTTTGGGCTTCTACTAATATGCGGCTTAAATTGCCATTGGCCCCACCATGACCTTAGTCATGCATAAAAATAAAAAAAAAAAAAGGAAGGGAGAAGAAGAGAGAGAAGGAGCTGAGTTGTTTTTGTCTTTTTGTTGATTAGAATAAAAGAAGGTTACCTAGAAGGCTCTAAATACCATGTTGATTAGAGAAAAATTTATAATGCCATGTCTTTAATCGAGTTAAGCAGTTACTATATATAGTATAATATAAAGTATATATCATAAGATATAAGTGATGTGAGACATAATATTATTTATCTAGTAATAAAAATTTTTAACGTGGATCTCATCATGCATTAACTTCCCAGATAGCAATACGACTCTAATGTTATCTTGTGGTTTTCACTTTCAAAAGCTACATACAGCTGAAAATGAAACAATAAACAGTGAAAATTTAGAATATCTATCAAGGTCTAGACACCATTTATGAATTAGGAGACTATGGATTTCCTTTGTAAATACTTCAACACTTCTTGATTTGTTAAGTAAATACACAAAAACAGCAAAGCATTAGTTGAGACATACAAATTTCAAAAGAGCAGTTCAAGGTAACCACTTACTTGCACTTAAGTCATTCAGCTTCCATCTATCCCCCAAAGACTGTCTTACAAACTTGAAAGGAAATTTTTGCTCTGAAGTCACTTTTGAGGAATATCTGAATTTGCAAAACTCACCGTGGTAAGAAATCAGATAACTGGGCGTTCCAGATGATGTTCTCAACTGGGTATTGGGAAACCTTGTCCCCATCCTTTATAGAGGTATTTCCTGTTGGTGCTCAATATTCAAGCTCGGAGGTCATAATCAGAGCTCAATCCAAACATCAGCTAAGGAGTTCAAGCAGAAAAGCTGGTGGCAGTGAAGGGAAGAGAACCGTAGCAATCAGCAAGGAAAAAATTGAACTTTCTCGTTCTGGCTCACTGGAAGTTGTTAAATTTGCTTGCTATTTCTCTGCAATCGGTGAACAAAGCCGTGTACGAGTACGACACTTCACGTCGTCAATCATGGGTGCTGGCCGGTGTGTGCGTTCCCACCCTATGGCTGGTTCCACGCACCCGGCAGTAGAATAGCATTGGCAATGTAATGGAAACGTGATCTTAAAGAGCAATTCATCCTTAAATTATTTTTTATTTTAAAATAATTACGTAAATTAAAATTAAAATATAAATTTTAATATATTAAATTAAATATACATCAATAAACAAATATGGAATTCCTCGTATGATTACTCAATAGAATTTATATTACAATAGAAGAGAAGAGCTTATGACACAAATTTACTCATTGGCCCGATTAGATTCCTTTAAATTTTTGTGGACCAAAATATTAAGCGTCATTTAGATATAAATAATAACTTTTGTAAGTTTATATAAACAATCTTTTTTTTATAAAAATTTTGTATAAATACTAATATAAATTTTATTCATGAATTAAATTGCAACATAAAAATTAAAAATTATAATTTATTATGGAAAAATTATAGAATTTGTTTTATGAAATATACAAATCCTATTTGGAAGTATATTTTCCCTTGATTTAAATATGCACTGTTAGATTAGATAGATGAAGTTTATAAGTTCAAATAGTTTAAATTATATTGTTAAATATGTAACAAAATTGGTTAATGGATTAAATATAACTATGGGAATTAGCTTGAATATCACATCTCCAAGTATAAACGATGCGTTCGCAAGTGAATCGCCTTAGTAACAAGTGAAAAGCAGAACTTTAATGGGTAACTTCTCAAGCTATTGAAAAAATTAATAAAAAATAGTTAAGATTATAATTAATTATAATATAATATAATATAATTCCATGCCTAGAACTACAAAAATTTGAAAAAGAAAGCCATTTTGAGGCAAGCAACCAATGCCACCATTAGCATAGATAGCCATAATCAATGGCCTTATCCTCTCACTGTTTCCTTTCGGTGCTCAGCAGCACTCAGGGCACCAGAGAATATTCAATCCCCGAAGTGCCGCACTTCCACTCACCACGCTCTCTTTGTCACTTTCCAATCAAACACACAATCCATGAGACTGGCTATAGTATCTCAACCTCCTCAGCTTCTGAAAAATGGAGGACAAAAGTGTCATTCTTCCCTGCATTCTTGAAGAAAGGCAAAGATGCTAAAACCCTTAAGGAAGAGCTTCTTGAGGCTATTGCTCCACTGGATAAAGGGGCTGATGCCGCTCCTGAAGACCAGCAAAGAATTGATGAGGTTGGTTGCCTTTGCTTCTTTGTTTTGGGTCTTCATAATTTAGCTGTTACGTTCTCTGTTTAGTGTTTGCTCTACCATCGATGTTTCAAATACAGAACCAGAAAGAGGAGATATACAAACTTTGATCACGGATACTAGAATGAGTCTGATTATGGGAATTCTATTTGAAATTCAAATTTTGACAAATTATGTGTGTTACTGCATGAAGCCAAAAAAGCATTGGTAATATTGCGGGTCTTCTTTATTGTATTTTGGAAAATGGTAGGTTTTACAAGGATCTACCAAGAAAAAAAAAAAGGAAAGAAAAAGTATATGCAGAGACAAATTTGGGTTCTAAATGTAAATTTAGGACTGTCAGTTAAATAGAGGATGGTGGGAAAAATTTTTAAAGTTCAATTCAATGGATATAAAAGGTTTGGAACCCAACTTTGGATCCTATTATTGGTACATATAGTATTTTTGGGAAGAAAAAAAAAAAAACTGGATAAAGTTTGACTTCAATTGGTCATTTGTTGTCTCTATGAATAAATTATAATTCCTTTTCCAACCAGAATAGGAAGGATGCCTTCAAATAGATAGATTGATTGGCTCAAATCTCACAAGAAGCACTGTAGAGGTAAAAACTCTGGATGCGTCGAGTTGGCGTGAGGGATGTGCCCTTGAGTCCTTCTACGGAGGAGATTAGTCCCAGTTGATGCAAAAGTTAGCTCAAGGACACCCATGACCATTAAGCCAAAAAGAAAGTTAGATTAATTGATAGAAGAAGAAATGGAAGGACTAGACAGAAGCAAATTTAAAAGAGAAAAAAAAATGGGTCTTAAGATGACTACTAGGATATTTTTAGGATTAGTACTGTAAGCAGCTAGGGGTGCAGCCGTATGCTTAGTGTGTGTATTTGTTAGTAAACCCCCAATCAGAAAAGTTTACGTTAGAAGGAATAGAAGGGTAATAAAGGAATAACAGCAGCATATCATATGAAGATAAATAGGATTAGAGGCAGTGTTTAGACAGGAGGGGCAACAGAAACAAAAATAACAAACAATTCGGTTAAGACCAGAAACAGAATAACGGTTGGGCATTCTGTTAGGAGCCCAACCGAATGTGAGAAAAGGGAGGCAGGCTCCCTTATAAATAGGGGAGAGCCAGAGAGAGGAGGGTAAGGAGAAACGTAGAGAAGGGAAAGGGGAGAGGTCAGGTTTCTCGAAGAAACCTGGGGATGTACATGTATACCCTGCCCAGTAGAGTTCCCTGCTGGCAGAATTATAGTTCTTGCAATTAAAGATTCATTCTTTCTTCATCCTTTCTTCTTTCTTTCTTAAGTTCTACTGATTTCGGAGCTAGCCTAACAGTATTCAATTGAATTAGTCCCACTAAATACTTCTTATAAGGTTAGAGCTTGCATCAGTCAGGTTTGAAGCATATACAGTGACCAAGGAGGCTCTTCTCACGTGGGGTGATGTATTTGAACACGAAACAACTTGTGGAATTGCACTTTTTATCATTTGCAATGTCTTCATAATTGCACGCAAGGCATTATCTAGGTCAAACTAACCCCATTTAAAGTCAATTTGATGCAGTCTGAGAGAAGTTGTGTGTGATGGAAGGTGCAAATAGTATTTTTCATATAAAATTATAATAATACTATACAATTTTGGTAGGTTGGTGCATAATTCTCTACCCAACGAAAAATATTATCTGTAGTTGTTGTTATTAGTATTATTATTTTGAATTGTCTCTAGCATGACCATAGGATGTATGTTTAAATGCACAAGGACTCTTGATTGTTGAAATTTATGTCTAAATAGATTACACGCAAACTTGAAGCAGTTAATCCAACAAAGGAGCCACTGAAATCCAGTCTACTGGATGGAAAATGGGAGCTTATATACACTACCTCGCTGTCAATTTTGCAAACCAAGGTAAAAATGAAATCCTTTTCCCCTTGTAAAATTGTTACTTTGTAGTTATTTATATCATCACCAGATGGCAAATCTTCTCATATACTTGGGATATTATAAAATATTTCTTATTTTTTTTACCATTGCAGATTGTATTTCTTTAAGTCTTCTATCTGTATATACATTTTTTTAATATAATTTTAATGTGAGCTGAAATAGTAGGGGAAACTCAGAACACCTAAATTTCACTTTGAAACTTAGTAACAATATCTCACAAACATCATATCTTAAAAAGAAAATTTCTTTTTATTTATAGTTTAAAGCTTTGCCTATAACATTAAACTGTCTACCAAAATTAAAAATCATCTGGTATTTTTGTTTCAAATTAATGACAGAGACCAAAGTTTTTGAGATCAGTCACAAACTATCAAGCAATAAATGCAGACACTCTCAGGGCCCAAAACATGGAGTCTTGGCCATTCTTTAACCAGGTGACAACACTTGTGGTCTTGGCCATTCTTTATCTTGCTCTGACATTTCCCTATGAAAAATGAAATTAATATTTTGCAGGTGACAGCAGATCTAACACCTCTGAATGCAAGAAAAGTTGCTGTTAAATTTGATACCTTCAAAATTGGAGGCTTAGTAAGTTTTCTGAGTATCAGTGGTTATCACTGTAAATTATGTCTTGGAATGTTGTAGCTGTAATTTTAGCTTGAGGATATTCAGGAGAAAAAGATTGAAAACTTATAAGGTTCCTTCTCATCAGTTGCAGCTTATGAACAAGGTCAAGTGGTATTTGTGTTTTCAATTTCCCATAAATCTCAATTTCCTGTCTCTGATCAACTTTGGCCTGCTTGTAATTACAACAAATAAAATAAAAATGATGAACATTTTGTATTCATGAATTGGTAAAAACCATTCCTGCATCTCCGCATAATAGCTTAAACTTTTGAGTTGATTTGGTTCTTGACATGATATCCGAACTTTGCATACTTTGATAGTTCTTCATGGATTTGTATTCTGCCTATTTTGCAGGCAAACCAGTACTGTGTTTCTCTGCCTAACAATTTAGGCTTTTTGGATGATTTAGTTCTTCCAAGTATTGAGTGATATCATAAACTATGTCTTAATGCTTTATATATGCAGATTCCTGTTAAGGCGCCTGCAAGAGCCCGTGGTGAACTGGACATAACATATTTAGACGAAGAACTGCGGTGAGTTTTGCACCAATTTAACTATATAGGGATAATAATACATGGAAAGTGAACTTCAATATTTGTTTCACATCCACTTTGCATCTCTTTGGAAAAATATGTTTGTGGATGGAAAGAGAGAGGCCTCAAGAAGACTATGCATTTCAGTGCTTCTATTGAGAACATAAATTTTTTTTCTAAACAATGTCACTAAGGATGATCTACATTCACCTGTATCTATGTATATTGCCTTGTATGTTACAATATGCAAAAATTGAAGTATATGGACCTCAGAGCAAGATTCGAATGATTAGACTGTTATTTAAATTCAACATTCTTTCTTGTTGGGGATGCATCTAAAAGTTTAAAATTTTAGGGAGACATACTTTATTCCAATAAATAGATTGAGGAAAAAGTTGAGGAATTCAAGAGTTTGTTTGGATATGTTTTTGCCTTTTTTTTTTATCTTTTGTTTTCAAAAACAATTCTAAAAAGTTATTTTTAAATATTGTTTTCAAATTCAAGGAAAACAAAGAATATAGAGTTAGAATTTTTAAAAAACATTTTAAAAAACAAGTTAAGAAAACATTTAGAGTTACAATTTAAAAAAAAAAAAGATTATGAAAATAGTTATTCAAACAAAAACTCATGTTTTTAAAAAACAAAAAAACAGAAAAATGCTTTTCAAAAAAAAAAAAAAGTAAATAAATAGATCTTAAATTGGGCATGCATATTCACTAGTTGTGACTATTTAGATTCTGCTAAGTTGTCAATGGGTGCATTTAAATGCACTGGTTAAAGAGCGCATATCATTCTAATACTCCAATCACCATTTTGGATTTGTGTTTTTTGTCATCAGGAAATTGTATCAATATTTTTTAATTTTTTTTCAGGGTATCAAGAGGTGATAAAGGAAACTTGTTCATCCTGAAAATGGTTGATCCATCATACAGGGTTCCTGTTTGAAGAAGTAGCATCAGCATTGTTTTAATTTTGCTCACTTTGCCAGTCTGCTTTCTCCATTTCGACGAAGCGAATCTTCTTTCATTGCTGATGATAATACATCTTAAAACTTTTACTTAGCCCCTAAGCCTCCATGAGCTAGCTCAAAGGCATTTTGTACAGTTCTCTATGTACAGAAATTTAAAATAAAAGTCTGGAGAAAACTTCACTTTGTGTAGTGTTTTTACACTTTCTTCTACATACATGTTTAATGGGAAACTTATTCAGAAGATCAGGTCGAAAAAATATTGGCTAAAATATTTAAAACCTCTCGAAACTAGGTAATGTGGAATTTATTCTTTGAATTCCAAAAATGTTTAATAGATGTTTTGTGTGGACTTCCCAGGCCAACAATCAAGCTGCTCATTGGGAGGTCTCTTATTGGTTAAAATGCCAAAATTCTCATGAGTAGTCTTATAATATCCCTACTCAATTATATTTTGCATAAGGATATCCAAGGGATCAATGGATGGTTTTCAATCTTATGCTGCATATGTTGTGGAAGCACTTCTGTCTTATTTTTGTTTCTAATTAAAAGGCCGCAAGAGTTTTATTTTTATTATTTTGTATATAGTTAGTTGCAGCTGTTTGTACTGTGTCTATAGGCTTGTATAGATGAATGATTTGATTGGGATTCTTTGCTTAAGGTGGGGATGTTTTGTAAGTAGTGAGGGGGAGTTTTAGGGGATTTTGCTCAGAGGTCTTTTTGCTCTGGCTTTTATGGTTTTTCTTTGTGCGCAATTTGGTGATCTTCTTTACTTGTTTGACTTGCATTTTTATCTGATAAAAAATAAAAACATGCTAGAGTGTGAGGACTGATACTCTCACACTCTTGTACTTACATTCTCTAGAAGGTCAATTGCCCGTGTGAGAAAAAATATATATATATTTTTCATTCTTGCGTTTTATTTCTCATTTTCACTCTCATGTTCTTTTGCAAAGAGATTGAGTTTTATTGTGGATCTCGCAGCCTTTATGAGGAGGTGCGATATTTTCACGTTGCACTTTTGAACGTGGACGTATTAAAAAGGAAAATAAAAAGTGAATAGGAGACTGAGATGTATGGAAGGGGAGCAGATTTGTTCCAAACGTTATCTCAAAAGGGGGCCGTTTAATCATCAAAGACTGCTGAATTCTATGAACTCCCTGTGCACTTTTTGGAGCTCGGAAAAAATAAATTGCACTTGATTAAAATTTAAAGATTTGTTCAGTCTATCCCAATATGTTAACCAATAGTATTTTTAGTTATACTTTACACTCCTTTTTTAACTTGTAGCTTATAGAATGCTTAATAGTTATATAATCCGTCCACAAAACATTTGTTTTTGTTTTGTGATGGAAGGCAAACGAGTTTAATTATTCATAAATAAGTCAAAGTTGATGTATTAAAGGTTTGATTAATATATAAATTGAACTTGAGTTTCATACCATTTAATTTGAAGTGTTTGTGAGTTTAAATAAATTTAATAATAAATATATATTTATTTTTATACCTTGTATAAATGACACAATATATAAAATATTCAATTTCATTAATAATTGTTGATGTTATATAAAAAAATATGATAGTTTTAATTAACTTTCTAATATATATTATTTTTATTAAATATAATTATTGGCACTATATGACAATTGTGTATAATTTTTGATATATTTGACAATTACATAAATATTTATATTCTGATTTATTTTTAGAAGATAAAATTTTATGCGAAAAACTTAAAATAAAATGACAAAGCATTCAAATAATAAGTGGTAGAAACACAATTAGATTTATTTAAGTTTGAACTTTGAACTTAACGATGCTAAACTCTAATTTAAGTTGATTTACTACCAGAATTAGCAGTCTAGTCAACAGTGACATTCACAAATCACAACCAGGCATTCTCAATGGCTGCGTCCACCGCCACTGCTGGAACTCCGTTGAACAGCGTTGTAGCTCCAAAACACACAATAAATTCTCAGCCTCCTCTTTCATCCTTTGCTTTTCACAAAAATCATCTTCTCTCAATCTCACAACCAATATCCACAGGCAGTCACATCATCGAACCCATTTCTGATTCTGGGAAATGGAGGCTCAAAGTTTCAAATTTTTCTGGTTTTTCTCTCAGTAAAACCAGAGATGTTGAGAGCCTCAAGGAACAACTCCTTGATACCATAGCACCTCTTGATCGAGGTGCTGAAGCTACTACTGAAGAACAACAACGTGTGGACCAGGTGAAACAAATATTACTTTCTTTTATTTATTAATCAACTTTTGTAATTATTATTGAGATTAATAGATAATTGTGTGTGGACCAGGTGAAAAATAAAAAAAGCTTACTTTTTTAGTATTGATAATTTTTTTATTGGGTTTGATTGCTTGGTTGCGGCACTGATGAAATTGCAAATTTTAAGAGATTTTTTTTATAAAATTCATAACTTTTTATATAAAATTTATAAATTTTTCATAATTACGTAAGTTATGATGGGATGCAACTGTTCACGTATATTTTGGACTTTGTTCAAAAATTTTAGAATCTCTATAAAAATATTATAAGATGTTACGAAAAATTAGCTGATTTATAAAAGGAAAATTGTGGAGGTAGTACTGGTATCCCTTGTTTTAAGGAGTAGAAAAATGACCCCTTTTTTATTTAATGTTGAGACTAATTGACCATCATTTATTTATTTAGCTTTTTGGGTGCTGATTTAGATTGCTCGTAAACTTGAGGCTGTGAATAGTATAAAGGAGCCTCTTCAGTCTGATTTGCTGAATGGAAAGTGGGAACTTTTGTATACAACATCTCAGTCATTGCTGCAAACCCAGGTTTACTTTCTTACTACTTCAGAATTTTTATTCTCTACCCGCATAATTCCTTAATTTTAGTTAATATGTATTATCATTTTCTCTTTGGAAACAAATATTTGCAACACTGCTTTAATCTTACTGTCTGTGAACTTGTTATAGTGTTTTCTTCACCTTATGAATTATGAGTGTTGCTGTCTGCACAACTAGCACCACTCACTAGTATGATTATTTTTGTGTTTGATTGTAAGCCAGTTGTGAATTTTTTCTGGTTGTGCAACTTGATTTTCTATAATATTATTGGTTCCAGGCTTCAGTGTATTTTTCATTTGTCGTGGTAACTGGAGAGCTAACATTTTACTATTGACAATGGTAGAGACCAAAATTCTTGCGGCCAAATGGGAAAATCTATCAGGCCATTAATTTAGATACCTTGAGGGCTCAAAATCTGGAAACTTGGCCGTTCTACAATCAGGTTTGCTTTCTATTTTAATACCTGTGATAAACTTATATTGTTTGTTTGGAAGCTGAGAAAATGAAGGAGAATGTAAAAGAAGCGAAAAATTTTCTTCATGTTAATTTAAATATAGGAGGATAGCCTTTCATTTTCTGCTCTTCCCTTTGTTTTTGGTTTACATGACAAATCAACAAGTCCACTCCAATTTGTCATTTGAATAGATCAGAGAAACTATATATTTGCTACTGATAAATTACTTTGTCTTACTTTATAGCTGTAAAATAATTTTAACTGCTTAATAAATTCACTATGATTTGGAGCCTGCAAAATTTTCCCACTATTTCTGCAGGCCACTGCCAATTTAGTGCCTTTGAACTCAAGAAGAGTGGCTGTCAAGTTTGACGTCTTCAAAATTTCTGGTCTGGTAGGTGATGTTTTGCTGCTAATCTTCTTATATTTTGATCTTTTGGAAATATCCTCATGAACAATTTGGACTTTGAAGCACTGCTTAAACTATGAAATTTCAGCATATTTGTCCTTAAAGATGGTGTATTGAGTCTTGTACTCCAAGATACATGCAAAATTGCAGTCCTAAATGCTGTCATATGAAGTTTTAGTTAATATGATTCTATTGCAGATTGAAGGTCTTCATAGTTTGTGTTCTTCCCAACTAGGCTTTGTGTTATAAGAAGCAGATTAACAGTTACTGTGATATCTGTTTGATTGAGTAAATTATAAGGTATGTTTGCTTATGTTTTTGTTTTTATGTTTTCAAAAGTTATTTTTAAAAATTGTTTTAACTTTTTTTTTTCAAAAATTATTTTTGGATTAAAAAAAAATAGAGTATGATAGGTATTGTGAATAAAAGGATATTTTATTTTATTACAAAATTAATATTCAGAATAAGAAAACAAATTAAGAAAATAAATAAAAGTTATTTCTGTTTTTCTATTTTTAAGGTACACATTTAGAATTATAATTTTTTAAAAATAGATTCTGGAAATAAGTTTTCAAATAAATTCTCTATTTTCAAAATAAAAAGACAAAAAATTGTTTTTAAAAATGGTAAACGAATGGATCCTAATTTCGTTTGTTTTGATGAAAAATATTTTTTGTAAGAATATAGTTATAAATTATCAAATTGGTAAAAAATGATTATTATAGAATTACAATTTTTTAAAAATAGATTCTGAAAATAAGTTTGCATATAAATTCTCTGTTTTAAAAACAAAAAGACAAACAATTATTTTTAAAAATAGTAAATGAATAGATCCTAATTCCGTTTATTTAGATGAAAAATATTTTTCATAAGAACATAGTTATAAATTATCAAATTGGTGAAAAATAATTAATATATTTAATGTTAAATATAATAAATTGGGTGGAAGATAAAGAAAAAGTTATTTCTTCTATTATTATAACTCTAGGTATTATATTCATTTTTTTTCGATCACTGGGTGGGTGGAAGATAGAGAGAAAATTATTTTCCTCCACTATCATAACTTTATAGATTGTATTTTTTTTAATCATTAGATATAAAGAAACACAATACTCTTTGATTTATATATAAACAAATAAAATTCTCCTATAAAAATTGTCTTTCAAAATACAAACAAACCTATATGTAACTTATATCTCGCCGAGATATGATAAAATTCCATAGATATCCCTTTTTGTTTCCCCTTCCTTCATGTTTTAATAAAATAAAGGGAAGTTTGTGCTATAAGAGGAGATATTTGCATACCTTTGGAGAGTATACGGGGGTGTATTTGTAATTTCGTAAATAAGACTTGATGTTTCTGGGACTTTAATAAATCTGTAGAGAATTTAAATGAGAAGTTGGTGTAACTTTCTCTTTTTGTTTCTTGCATGTCTACCAAGACACTCTTTTAATGGTTTTTGCAACATTACTAACTCTCCTGGCAAATGTGATTGCAATAATGCTAACAGATACCCATCAAATCACCTGGAAGTGGTCGAGGTGAATTGGAAATTACTTATTTGGATAAGGATTTGCGGTAAGTATAATGTTTATTTTGATCTTTGCAAGATGAAGTTGTATTAATTTTGTCCTTCATTAAAAGTAATTTTTTTTCATTTTTTTTTTGTTTTGAATCTTCATTTTACACATTCTTATCATGCTTTTTTTTTTTCTTAATCTCAATTTTTTTATCCTATCACTTGCAGAATATCAAGAGGTAATAGAGATAACTTGTTCATCTTGAAAATGGTGGATCCATCTTACAGAGTCCCTCTTTGAAAATGGTTGCTCCAAATTCCAGAAGATGTCGCGGATGTTGAACCTGAAGAAAGTGGAAATTTGCCTGTGAATAACGCCATATTTTCCTTTTCTGTACTAACATCCTTCAAATGATAATAAAAAATAAATTAATTTGATTATATAAATTTATTTTTATTTAAAAATGTTTAATTTAATATAATTGAATATTTTATATATTTAAATATTTTATTATTTTTTAAATTTACATATTTTTTACATAAAAAATTCTTATCTAAAATAATAGTAATTAAACTTTAAAATAGGGCGAGACCCATGTATAAATTTAATTGAACTGAACTGGGTTAAAATTTTTAAATATTAAATGGATCGGATTTAAAACATTACATTTTACACGATTATATATAAAAAATTTGGCTTGAAGTTGGATGATCTGTATATACATCTCTAATTATTAATTGCTTGTATTATCAAAGCACTACTTTACAAAAAGTGAACTTAATCCGATCAATTTTGATGTTCGACATTTGACGTTTCCTTCTTAACGAAGACAATGCCCATCTTATCCATGTTTTGGGTTTCAAAATAATACAATATTTCATTGCAAATCTTTTAAATTTAAGGGAAAAATGTATTTATTTCTTTTGATTTTTAATTTAATTATATTTGATATTCTCTATTTATCAGAAATATATATATTCACCTATGAAACATTTTTACTGTTATGAAATGTAACTATTTTAAATTTTAGATTATAATTTTTTAAATATTATTCCTCATAATTAGAAGATCAATTTGCTATATTTTTATATATAAATGCACTTATTCTTTGAAGAATAAAAATATTTTGTCTTTATTATGTATAAGTATGTTGCAATATTTATACATAATATATATATATATATATATATATATATATATATATATATATATATATATATATATATATATAATTCTAATTATGAGAGAAGACATTAAAAAGGGAATTCCAATTAAAAAATGATGTCATTACATTTTATAGCAGGAGAAGTACTTCAAAAATCGTAAAAATGTATAATTTAAAAAAAATAATCGGTGTTAAATATGATTAAAGCCAACATAATTTACCCTTTATTTAAGATAATGTCAATCAGAATTTGTAACCCTCGTCTCTCTCCTTTTCTCTCTTTAATCAATCCATATTAAAAGATATTTTATCATTCTTTTTATATTAAGAAATCCAATATTTTATTTATTTAAATGCTAGATGATATTTGTGGGACTCGGACCGACTTGCATTTACTATCTATCAATTCTCTTCTAGATCAAGTTAAAAGACAAATATTGAAATAAGTGAATTTGTACAAAGTAAAAAATTCTTAATTGTATCTAAATTTTTTGAGTGATCCCTAAAATCAAAAGCAAATATCCCAAATTAATATTTACCAAAGCTGGGCCTCAAGAAAAGGTGTAATTTCAATTCCAATTCCATCTACATTGAAATTTTCTCTTTTGAGAAGAGAAAAGTAGTTGGATTGGGTAGGCTCCCCAAAGCACCAAAGAATAGAATTACCTTGGAGACTTCATTGGGCTGTAAAATTCACCAAACAAAGCAGCCATAGTTGTGGCTGTGGGGCTCCCCACACCAGATTATTAGGCATTTAGTCCACCCCACCGCATTGGGTCATATACACACACCCAAACACGCCCTTACACCGTACGGACTAAAGAAAAAACCACTTAGATAAAAAGGCGTGGGCTTTGTGGTCCGTTCCGTCAAAATAAGAGGAGTTTTTTTTAATAAAAAGGAAATAATCAGAATAAATAAAAACAATGGACCGCAGAGTCCAAATTCCAAATCCCGTGCTAATATTCTCTTTTCAGATCACAAACTTATCTGCATCGAAGCCATAGTAGCTCACACCCTCCAAGGTCCAATTAGCTTCTCGGCTCCGCTTCGTCCCCAAGCCCAAACTCCGTCTCGGTCCACCTGCCGCCTTCTCTCTCTCTCTCTTTAGAAATCCGGGAAGACGCCGCCGGTCGCCGTTTTTCACCGTTAAGTTTCTTCGGCCATAGCTGGTAAATCCCAAACCCTAATTTTTCAATTCTCATGTGTGGTTTTTTTTCTTCTTTTGTTTCACGTTTCCATCTTCCAGTCATGAATCTGTCACTGATACGTGCTGATTATTTCTTTAATTACAGCTTATTTTGATTTTAATCTCAGCTTGATTGGTTTTTAATCTCTTGACATGTTGATATTGTTCTTCACTAATTTTTTAGTAATAGCTATATAAAATTGGCGGATTGGACCAATTCGTGTTCAGATTCATTATGGGGTTTCATGATCTGGGCTGATAATTTGTTTATTTTATTTTCGTTTTTCACCAGTACTAGCCCAGTGACCAACTGTTCTAACGCTGGGACCGGCTGGGTTGCTTTATTTTCATGTTATGGTTAAGTCTTCATATTTTGGTGGAGCTAGGTCGACCCGATCCAATTGTGGGCCCAAACTCTTCTTTGGGTTTTTGGTTAGGCAGGCTTCTCATGAATAGATAAACTGCTTTCAGTTCTTTATATTGCTACTACATATCATTTAATTCCTTTGCTTCTATCTCTTGATTTTACATTCTTCACAATTCACCATCAAGTTTGCTTTGTAACACTTGGAATGTTTTTTCTGCAGTTTAGCTCTTCCCTTCTTCCTTGTCTGATTATTTTCCCTTCCCTTATTTGAAATGATTAAAAATTGATTTGCATTTATTTAGTATTTGTTTTTGCTTGTTGAAGCAGGAATATTCAGTTCTAGACGAGATGGCTACCCTTGAAGAATGCAAAGCGGCAGCCCCTGATATGAAAAACGAGCCAGTCAGTTCCAACTCTCATCCTAGTGGTGATCTGCCAAGTTCTGAGGCACTGCCTGACAGCAATGTGGCAAATTCTGAGGTTTTGCAAAACAATGATCTGACCGATGATGAAAAACACTCTAAGAAAGAACAACCTAGTTCTGATAACCAGCCTACGAGTGAGGAAGCCAATGCAGGGACATTACCCGACACTGGAGAACCTGAACCTGAATCAATGCCCAATAATCGTTCAGACAATACTGAGGTCCCACTCAACAAGCAACTGGGCAATTCTGAAGCACTGCATGACAATCAGCTGGTTAGCTCTGAAGCTCATCTTGAGAAGCAGCCTGTCCCTGAGACACTACCTGGCAACGATTTGGTCAATTCTGAGCTGCACACTAGCAGTGGGGTGGTTATGTCTGAAACGCAGCTCAGTGATGAGGTGGTTATTTCTGTTACACAGCACAGCAATTATGTGGTTATGTCTGAAGCACAGCCCAGCAATGAGGTGGTTAGGTCGGAAACACAGCTCATCAATGATGTGGTCATGTCTGAAACGCAGCCCAGCAACGAGGTGCCCACCAGCGATGTGGCCGTGTCTGAAACACAGCCTACCAGTGAGGTGGCCGTGTCCGAAGCACAGCCCAGCAATGAGGCGGTCATGTCTGAA
This sequence comes from Sindora glabra, assembly GCA_020226215.1. NCBI lineage: Eukaryota > Viridiplantae > Streptophyta > Magnoliopsida > Fabales > Fabaceae > Sindora > Sindora glabra. The sequence goes on along the minus strand of CM035225.1, from coordinate 15,276,573 downwards.
GCGTTGCCCCAAAATCATTTGGTCCATTCCACGGCATGTCCCAACAATCAGTTCTCCACTTCTGAAGGATTTCCTGATAATCAGTTCACCAATCACCACATGCTGCATGAAAATCAGCTGCGTGTTTCTGAACCGCTGCCAGACAATCAACTGATTGAGGCACTGTCCAACAATGGCATTGCTAACTCTCAAGTATCGTCCCATGATCAGCTAGGAAATTCCCAAATGTTGTCTGACTTTAAGAAAGAAGTACACAGCAACCAGCTAGTCAATTCTCAAGCAAACAATGAGCTAGCTGCTATACCCAGTTATGAAATAGTCAATGCTTCAACACCACTGAATGATGGGGAACGTACCCCAGAAACACAACCACACAGGCGTAGAAAAAGGAAATCTATAGTCTGGGAACATTTCACCATTGAAACTGTCAGTCCTGGATGTAGAAGGGCATGTTGTATGCAATGCAAGCAGAGTTTTGCCTATAGTACAGGTTCGAAAGTTGCTGGCACCAGCCACCTCAAACGCCATATTGCTAAGGGCGCCTGCCCTGCACTTTTGCGTGGTCAAGGGCAGAATCAATTAACCCCCTACTCGCCTCGCTCAAGGGGAACTGGGGCTGGCAGGGTTAGTGATGCTCCGAAACGACGTTATAGATCCCCTAGCACACCTTATGTCACTTTTGAACAGGATCTTTGTCGCCAAGAGATTGTTAGGATGATCATTATGCATGATTACCCCCTTCATATGGTTGAGCATCCAGGGTTTGTTGCATTTGTGCAGAATCTGCAGCCTCGCTTCAACATGGTGACCTTTAACACTGTCCAAGGAGATTGTGTTGCAACTTACCTAATGGAGAAGCAAAGCCTTACGAAGTACATTGATGGGTTACCAGGACGTGTTTGTTTGACGCTAGATATGTGGGGATCAAGCCAATCTGTAGGTTATGTATTTATTACTGGACATTTTGTTGATAATGATTGGAAGTTGCAGAAGCGAATTCTCAATGTTGTCATGGAACCATACCCTGATTCTGACTCTGCTTTCAGCCATGCTGTTGCCGCTTGCCTTTCTGATTGGAATTTGGAAGGCAGGCTGTTCTCTATCACTACTAAACAGGCAGCAAGTGACAATGCTTGGGAAAATCTCAGATCTTTGCTCTCTGTGAAGAATCCATTTATCTTCAATGGTCAGTTACTAGTTGTGAATTGCACCGCCCACACCTTGAGCAGCGTTGCAAAGGATTTATTGGACTCAGCACGTGATATCGTGAAGAAAGTCAGGGATAGCGTAAAATATGTGAAGACGTCAGAATCGCATGAGGAAAAATTCCTGGAGCTCAAGCAGCAACTGCAGGTGCCTAGTGGAAGGACCCTATTTATTGACGACCAATCTCAATGGAATACGACGTTTCAAATGCTGGTGGCGGCATCCGAGTTGAAAGAAGTGTTTTCTTGCTTGGATACTTCTGATCCTGATTACAAGGGAGCTCCTTCCATGCAAGATTGGAAGCTGGTTGAGATCCTCTGTACGTACTTGAAACCCTTATTTGATGCAGCAAGCATTCTTACCACGACGAGTCATCCGACTGCTATCACCTTCTTTCATGAAGTTTGGAAATTGCAGCTGGATCTGGCTCGTGCAGTGATGAGCGAGGATCCCTTCACTAGCAACCTGAATAAAATTATGCAAGAAAAAATTGATAGGTACTGGAGAGATTGTAATCTGGTTTTGGCAATTGCTGTAGTCATGGATCCCCGCTTCAAGATGAAGCTCGTTGAGTTCAGTTTCACCAAAATCTATGGTGATGATGCTCATGCATATATCAAGGTTGTTAAGGATGGAATTAATGAGCTCTTTCATGAGTATGTGGCTCTTCCTCTTCCCCTCACACCAACATATGCGGAAGAAGGAAGCGGGGGAAGCAACATGAAGATGGAGGAGTTCCCTGGAGGCACTCTCATGTCATATAACGGTTTCACTGATTTTGATGTCTACATCATGGAAACCAATAGCCAGCAGATGAAATCAGAGCTGGATCAATATCTGGATGAATCACTGCTACCTCGTGTTCCGGACTTTGATGTACTAGGTTGGTGGAAGCAAAATAGACTCAAGTACCCAACTCTTTCCAGGATGGCCCGAGATATTTTATCTGTTCCGATATCTACTGTTCCTTCTGACTCTGTGTTTGATACCAAAAATAAAGAGATGGATCAGTACCGCTGTTCCTTGCGACCGGAGACTGTGGAAGCGCTTGTATGTGCCAAGGACTGGATGCAGTGAGGATCAGCAGAAGCTTCCCATGCGCTTGTGAAAATTGAATACTAGATTGTGGGTAGTTGATGTATTTATGTTTGATGGTAGGTGGTGGTATTTTACTTCTTTAGTTCCTATTTCTTCCTTTAACCATATTTGTACCATTCTTGAAATGGTAATTTGGATGATTGTACATGAACATATATATATATATAGCTTCAGATTTAAATGCCAGAAGATTGAGCCCTTTGTCCAACGATGGCAATGCATAATCATGAAAAATCTTTAATTGGCAATTGCAGACCTGATTGTCTGTTTACGGCTTACAGGTGATTGAACTGGTTTTCCTCCCCCCTCCCCCCCCTTCTTTTTTTGTTTATTGTATAACCCCCAACATATTCCGATACCTTCATGGTATGGAAAGATACTCCCTCATATGGAGGTGTGTTGTAAAAAAAGTTGCAATTTTCAATTTTTTCATAAAATTGCAACTTTATAAATAAAGCTTTCGACTTTCATAAAAAGTTCCGAGCGTTTATATATATATATATATATAAAATCTTGTTAGGTTTTTCATAAAAGGTTGTAATATGAATAGCAATACTTGCAATGCAAGAGTATTTGACGTTACATTTAAAAGTTGTAATAATTATCAAGGTTCCCTTTTGAAACAAATCCCGAGGAGCATCTGAATCCCTAATATTACAAGGTCAAAGTTTGTAGTTGTTTATAATCCCAAACAATTGAGCAAGGCTCAATAGCAGAGATTGCCTAGGATGTTTATGCGCTGGTCGTAAACGTTGGAAATGTCTGCGATTGATTTTTAATTCAGATAATGATTACAATTAATTCATTAATATGCTCAAATCTAAATTTTGTTGTTTAAAATGTTGAGAGGTTCTTACGGACCTAACAACAACTTAAATTTTTTACGAAACAACAGCCATTAGAAAACGGAATTTCAGTCCATAACAAGCAGGACAGAAATTGTTTTTCTTTTCATTCAATACACAACTTGTGCATTGCAAGACAAAATTTATAAAGAGAAAAATGAAAAAGAAAAACATTTTTTGTATGATCCTCCATATATTCTCCCCTAAAGCTTAAATTTAAATGACAATTTTTGATGCGATATAATAACTTGACATGAATACAAAACTTTTAGATGAATTTCTGTTGAAGATTGTAAATGGATTGGTTCGTTTAATATAATTAATAAATGAGTTGGATTAAAATCATAAATAATTGACACACCAATTCATTTAAAATTTATATTAAAATTTAAAAATTATTATTTGAGAAATAATTAATAATTAAATTATAAATAGTTATATATAATAAGAATATAAAAATTATATTCTAATAAAATGATAATAAAAATTTAAAAAAGTATTTTATTAATGACTAAAAATATTTTTAAAAAATAATAAATAATTAAATTTAGGAAGTAATCTTATAATATAAATTTTATTAATTTAAATTATTAAATGGATTGATTCATTTAATAAATAGATTAACCTTATCTTATACGATTATTATTTAGATTGGAGTCGAATTGAATTTATTCAAACTATTTTTAATGTTTCATATGATATCAATTTAACATGTAAATATAAATTGTCACCCCTAGCTAAGAACACAAACTCATACCTTAGCCTTAACTTGAAGAACATTCTTTCCCTCCTCTGTCGTATGATCCAATCTCACTCACCAACCCAGAACTAATTTGTGACATACCTTGATCTATGAAACTGTTTGTTTCTCTTGCTTTGTGGTGCATGATGCCAGTTTAGTTTTAGTCATTGGCCAAACTCATTACAACCACGAAATTGAAAGCTAGTGTCATATTCTTTTGCTGTGCAAAATTTTTTTGATCTGTAGCTCTCGTTCTTGTAACTGGTAATTTGGTACATATGCATATTAACTTGATCAACTCTTCCTGCTGTCTGCTTGTAATTAGGGAACGGGGTGCATATCGGTCCAATAGTTAGATCCATCATTTCTTGCTACTCACTTGTTTTATTGTGGGCAATTATTCTAGTATGATTGTTGGAGGTAGAGGAAAATATATAAAGGAGTGAATTCATATTTATTTGCTTGTATAATAAAATATTTATAGTATTTAGGGGTAATTTCATGTGCAACTGTTAATGACTCTTTAATAACTAGTTACATCAACTTAAATATATATATGAATCATACATATTTAGATGCATACACATTTTTACATGCATGTGTTTTAATATTTAATGTACGTGCTTATGCATAATGAACTTAACCTAATAGACATACGATTTTAGATATATAAAAATTATAAAATTATTATTTCCAACACCCCCTCTTAATTTTAAAATTTTTGCACATAAAGTCTTCACATTATCCATAATCTTTGAACTTCATAGGCACTTCAAAAATTTTAGCATCAGACTCTTTGATATAACATGCATAAATCTTCACATAATCAACCTCATAATTTTGCATCTGACATTCAACAATAATACATGTTTTGAGCCTCTTCACATTTGGGTTAGAATTTTTCCTCATCATTGTTTGAATTGTCATGATTGCATAATGTCTTTCTTGTTGTCCTCAACCATGATATCTTCATCCATTATCTATCCCCACAAACTTTGTCTCATATTTTCTTCTAATTTTAATTGCATATTCTTTGCAACAAAATCAAACAAATCATTGTTATCAATACTTTCAATTCAATAAAAATCTTCAACTATTATCATTTGTTTAAGCCATTCACTTGATCTTCTTTCAAATATTGATGAAACTTCATGAGATGAAGTTGGGAGACATGATACAATCTTTTCTTCCATAGATGATGAGTTCTTTTGCCTTGGACTTTTTTGATCCAATCTTCTTCTTCGTCATTGGCTACAATCATGAGCTCTTCATCTTTAAAGAAATTAGGAAAATCATATGTTCTTTTATCTTCAATTCTCTTTTCATCATCTTTTCCACAAATCATAGATTTTCTCTTCATGAATATTTTAAATTAGTTTTTCATATTTAGCATCTTTCACATGTGATGTGATCATTTCTTCCTCTACTTTAATGACGTAAGACAAATCTAGAGTCATCTCTTCCATATATTTTGAAGTTTGTTGTTCCTCCTTAACCTTTGGGTATTCTTTTAAAAAACTAAAGTTTTTTTCTTTTTAACCTTGAAGATAAAAGATAAATGATTCTCTTTCTCTTTCTTAACTTCACAATTTCAAATTGATTTTTTAACTTCAATGTCTCCTTTTGTGGGTGATGTGGTATCTTCTTTCTTTTCTTAAACTTTACATCTCGAAATTGCTTTTTCAGTAAATTCAACAATATTTTTTTTTAAATTTTATTCTTCCTCCTCTCTTGAAAAACTTTTCTAACCTCTCCCAAACTTGTTTTGCAGTGGCAACTTCCGCTACAATAAAAAAAGTATCAAATCATCCAAATTTGGATGGATAAAGGAAAGGGCCAATTGGTCCTTTTGCTTTTCTTCTAACAAAGTATCTTTCTTTTTTTGAGATAAAGCCACCTCATCTAGTGGTGAGGTGTAACCTTTTTTTACACTGTCTTGAGCACCTTATCTACTAAGAAACACTTTCATGTGAAAGCATCAATTATTGTAATTTTTTACTTGTAAGAAAGAGGAATTCCATTCATCTCTTCACTCTTTTGAATCAAGCTCTTAACCCTCTTCTCTATTTTTTTTCCTAGCATTCTTCTCTCAAAATTAGAGAACCAAGTTCTGATGCTACCTTGTTAGAGGTAGAAGAATATTTAGAGAGAAAACTCAAATTTACTTAATTGAAAATGTTAGATACAATAGGGTATTTATCGTTCTTAGGAGTGATTTCTTATGCAATTATTAGTATGACTCTAATGAATAGTTACATGAATTTAAATATACATGAATTATAAACATATAGATGCACATATATTTTTAGATGCATGTACTTTAATATTGAATGCACATACTTACACATGATGAATTTAACTTAATAGACATATGAATTTAGATATATTAAAATTATAAAATTATTATTTCCAATAAGTAGATAATCCATTGTATGCATAAATAGAAGAACTTGATATTAAAGAAGGCAAAAATTTCAAAATATATTAAATGTTGATAGTAACTCTCAGCCAAATGTAAAGTTATTTGTAGCTGAACTTGAAGCACTGGTGTATGAGATACTGCTACTTATCTTACGTTGTATACTAACTCAGAATTTCCTTTTTACTCGGGAAGAGTACATGGAATAAGTGATAGTATCTATTGATATAAATAAATTCAATTATATCTCGCCTGAAATCAAAACCCCTTCGGCTTTGATGTTGTTTTCATGAGATTATCTTCACATCACGACTCTCTCTCTCTCTCTCTATAGTATATTAATGAATATTCCTTTTTTTATAAATTTTTTTTAATTCAAGTAATATTTAATATTTTTTAAAAATTTTATATTTTTTATTATATTTATAATTCGATTTCTGATTCTTATATATGTATGTGTAATAGTTTAATTCCTCCTATAATTATCAAAAAGAATAAGATGAATATTCGTTTTATCATTCATAAGTAATTATACTCAAGATGTAAATATAAGCCTATTTCACACTGTCAGTATGCTCTAAAAATCCATCTTTAATTCTTTTTCCATGAAAATACCTTTTTCTTGGAACTTCTATCCCATAGTTGACTTAAGCATTAGAGTCCTTAAGTCATGACGAGAAGCGGGGAAGTTACAACTAAGGATAAGTGGGGGGTATAATTTGAAAATTAATTAAAATATTTTAAAGATAAATATGACTTTTAATTCCTCATTTATAAAAAATGATGATTATTACATTTCTTAAATTTCATAATCAACATTATTAATTCTATATTTTTACTGTTTCTCAATTCACTTAAAATGTTAAAATAAATAAAAAATATTAAAATTAATCGTTAAATAATAACTTAGTAGTATAAAATATATACTTATTTTTATCATATTTTTTATTATTTATTTTAATATTACATCTAAATGGAAGGATAAATAATTATAATAAAAATTAATAATATTAGTTATAAAATTTATAGGATGTAATAATTACTACGTATAGTCATATTTAAATGACACAAATAATTGTGTGTGAGATTTTAATGAAGTCGGTGAGAGAAGATGCTCCCACTAAAATCCACCTGATTTTGCATCCGATGATGAAAATAATTGTCTAGCAATCAAAGATAGACTTCAATATATAGTTTAATATGGAGATTGTTGGTCATTTTTGGAGAATCGGAATTGCATTAGGAAGCCGCAAATTCTCGATTCCAATTATGTTTAACCAGATTGACATCTAACGCAATTATTGTTACCGATTAATAATAAAAGAGTATGCACATTGGTATAATTTCTTTCACTTATAAACTTAGGCTCCGTTCCTTTTTTTTTTTTTAAATATTTTGCATATATGTTAATGGGGAGATAATATGTTATTTGTGTTGATAATTTAAAAAAAAAATCTTGTAACCAGAATAATAGAAAAAAATAAATTCTTTTTTTAAATGGGAGAAGTTATTTTTCTCAAATTCTTTATATTTGATATTAAATAAATAAAATATTTTTATTTTAATATTTTATAACTTTATTTTACAGGAAATACTTTCTATCAAAAACAAATGAAATTTTAGTAATAATTATATCATCATGTCATGAATAGTAGAACTTCCATATAAATTAAGTCTACAAAAATGTCTCCGCTCGAAAAAAATATTGTGTCAATAACGTTTCTTGCTTTTGGTTTCAGCGAATGCAAATATTCATAAAGAGGATAGACCTCGATTCTCAATTTAAGTGTGTGAAAAAGATGCCATTCACCTTGAAAGTTGTATGTGTTGTTTGATTATCCTTTTAAATCGGGAAATATGACTTGTGTGAACGTTCTGTTTCCTATATAATGTGGAGAGCCGTTTAACTTACACACTTAAATAAGGAGAATTTCTTGGAAAAGCTTTTAAGTGATGTTTAATTGGAAGATTTTAAGAGGAATAAAAAAATATTTATTTTATGAGTATTTAGTTCATGCATAGTGGAATATATTATTATTACTTAATTTTAATTAACTTTTTATTTAAAATCATCTCCTTCTTTAAAGTATTAAATTGTATTACTCAAAAAAGAAAAAAACACCCTTCACTATGTTCATAACACATCATTCACCGTAATTTACTTCCATTGCCCACTATCATCACTTATTATAATTTTCATCATTGTTATTATTATTACCATTGTTGCTATCTAACACTGTCATTATACTAGAATAAAAAATTATTATAATTTTTAAAATTTTATAATAATTTCATTTTTTGATTGATGAATTAAATAACAAAAAAGAGAATTATAAATAATATTATTATATTCCTTTAGTAAATCGAACAATTAAAAAAAAAAAGCTTATGTCACTTACTTTTCTTTCTCTATTCCATTCACTTTTTCATTCTTTTAAAGTTACATTAAATATTTATTTAATTTTTATTATCAATCACACACAATTTTAAGTACTTTTAGCAAACAACCCCTATGTGTGTGCAATGAAGCTGAGTTGTGAACGATAATTTTATATATAAATCTATCTAAACAACAAATAGTGGTACGAAGAATAGTATCATACAAATATTCTCATATCCATAAATCATTCAAGCGAGGCCTTCGATAATTTTCAATGATTATTGTACTTTTCTTCTAATCTAAGTGCAATGATGTGACAAGATTATATTTGGAGTTGCAAAGTCATTTCAAACTGAGTGGGAGACATAGACAGCCCATTTTGCATCCACCTTTTGCAGCAATTCAAAAAAAGTTTGGTGAAAGCACATTAACCACCAAGGGTAAAATTCTTACTTTCAGACTGAGATTTTGTTGCTTTTAAAAGAGAGACATACATGTAAGTAAATAATGATTCACATAACTTATCTAGGTGAATCTTACATCTACATTCTTTTCTTATTTTCTTTCACATATGAGAAAATAACAATCTACAAAACTCATTAACATGGATCGTGCATTTCTACGTAATTTTCTTGCTTTAAGAGGGAAAAAAATAACAGTTAAAATTTAATTTATTTTCATTGTAAATTTATATTGTCAATGAATAAGAAAAAGATATATTATTTAAAAATAATTATAATTAAATTTTTTAATAATAACAATAAATAAATAAATAATAGTATAAAATCAATTTACACAAAAAATAAATTAAATTTAAATAAAAAAGTAATACATATGAATAAAGAGTGATCCGCAAAAACTTATTTACGTGGGTCTTGCATCAATGTAATTATATCTTCCATTTTATAAGGAATGAAAAAATTATCAGCACTTTTTTATTATTTACAATAAAATTATCACGCAGAATTCAAGTTAATTGGTCCAGAAAAATCCTAAAGGCTAGAGAAAAGAATGCAATAATATCAAATAACATGACTTTGGCTCAAATTATTATAATTTATAATTGCAATAATTATGAAGGTTGATGAATAAAAAATGTAATTATCAGACTTTTTGGCTACTTAGATGAGAAATATTTCCAATCTTCTTGTAACACTGAACTTTTAATATGCTACTTTTGTTTTAGTAAATATGATATTTTGATATCATAACCGAATAAATGTAAAAAATTAGGTGGTGATGATTTTCTTAACTATCCAAAGTGTTACAAATTAGCCTTGTGATCCAATTTGACAGGACAAATGAGCTCTAATTGAGATGAAACTTTGCATAAATTTTTTTAGGGTATTTTTATAAAAATTGATATCATGTGAATTTTTTTGAAGCAAATTTGGAAAGATTCTAACTTGTGTATAATTTTTATGGTTTTCTTTGTCTTGGAGGACATTTTTATAATTTTGACTAAGATAATTTATCCAATGCAAGTAAATAAGCATATGGCTATGATCCTTGAGTTTTTATCTTCATTTTGAAGTATTATGAGACATTAAATCCTCTTTGAGCTTTAAGAAAAAGCTCATAGCAGTTCCCAAAAAAAAAAAAAAGTTTACTCATTACAATAGGCTTTGGCTTAAAATACTCTTTAAAGGGGGAGTATCCAATGGCTTTGGTGGTCACTTGACACTAATTTAGGGGTTAGAATGTGTAATTTGGTAACCTCCCCTATGCACTCTAAAACTATATAATGACACATATTATGAATAAAAGAAGTAGCCTCTTTGTTACTAAAATTAATCCATAGTTTTATTTATTTTTATGGCCTTCATCCATATTATTTGAATGTTCATCCTTATCTTAATATGTGCTTTTGTGATTGGTTGTCATGTTGTTATGTACTATATGTTGCCTTGGGATTGACTTAATGTATTTATTATTGCGGGTGTTACTTTTCATTTTTAACATATCAAATGATGAATAACCAATTGGTTGGTTTACTCTCAAGTAGTAAAAGTCTAGCTATTGCATGTTCCTTAACCTAAATTCTTGGATCATGACATAAAGTTGTGTTGAAATTTTCAGTAGTGCAAAAATAAAAATATATTTCCCACCATGTAAAAGAGAAGCCACATAATGTGCTGCTAGGCAGAGGACAAGTTGCAAAATATTGCTTAGCTAGAAGAAACAATTATATAGGCAGTGTATAGTACATCATCTTTAAATAGAACCATTCAAGCGTCGACAATTAACAATATACAAATTTATTTTATCTAATAATAATTAAATATAAATAATAAATCAATAATCGTTTATTGGTAATTAGATAAAAAATAAATCAGCTTATAATTATTAACTACTGAATAAAATAAATTCACATATTATTAATTAGCAAAATAATAATTTTTAAGAATGAAGTAGTGAGCAATATCTACATGAATATTTCTCTTCTTTCCCAATGGCACCCAAAGGACATATAAGTCTCTATCACAGAAGAGAAGTGGAGTTCTGTCAGAAATGCACAACTCTATAATTCTCTAAAGCAGGATGCTATATGGAATCTTTAGCAGAAACAAAAAATCCGTAAATTGGGAAAAAAATGTAAAAAGAAAAACAGAAACAACAACAAAGACACCCACCATATTGTCATTGTCATTGTCATTGCCATAGAACAGTGTAGTACATTCCCAGTTTTAGAACGTATCATGCCCTTCTTCTGTTAAATTCTTCTAATAAACATTGAAAATTACAAAATTATGAATCCCGCAATTTATGAGAAAAAAATGACATTAAAATGATTTTAGAAGAGTGGATATGTAGCAGAACTCTATTTCCACTGCAAGGGTACTCCATGGGCGGTGATGTTTCTTCCTACAAGAGCCACTCTCATTAATTTCAAAATCTCAATATACAACTTTTTCAAGCATACATGTCTCATTTCCGAAGTACAACAACCATTTATATATACGAGATCTCTTCTTCAAAGTGTCACAGCAACCATTTCTCTCTCTTTTTATTCTTTGCTCTCTAGGGCATCTCCTCAGCAACCATCCCTATCTCTCTTTTTATTGTTTGCTCTTCAGGGTTTCTCAGAGGCCTTGTTCCAGAGCAAGTTTGGCATTCTGTCCACCTCCTGTTCACATACATATTGGCACCTAGTGGAGGTGGCCAGTATGCCAAAAGGGTTCTGTGAATCTGTCTCTGAGAAACCTACTTTAGAGCTCTTGAAGGTTTTAAGCTGCAGTGTGCAGAATATACAATTAATATGTTACTATGATAGACCACCTCATAATCACAATTTTTCATAATTTTATATCGCAATAGCTGCATTTACCTGCAATTTTATTAATGGTACCATAACTGCAGCCGTAATCAGGATCTAGAACAAAGCTCGTTGCTGCTGCGATTGTGCAGTACAGTAACGTGGCCACAGTCTTTCTTGTTTCTTCTAAAAATATATCCTTTTGCCCCCTATGCATGAATTTGTTTAAGCATAAATATATATCAATTATCAGTTACGGTATATTATTTTTACAGCTACCATGATTTTAAATTGCAGTTACATTCTGCAGTGTGAGTAGATTTTGCTGACAGTTGTTGCATGTTACAACTATGAATTTCATGTTGATGCTATTTTACTCGGAGTTCAAATGGCTAACGCAGCCACCCATAGTGCTGGAAAATACTACCTTACTCTTGGAGTAAGGAAAAGTCTTTGCTTCAGGAGGTGAGTGGAAAAAAAGAAAAAAAGAAAAAAATGAAGCGGAGGAACTAAAATTTTGTTTGGCCGACAATGGTCCTCAACTGGGTAACATATAGAGATGGCTATTTGTGAGGTTGAAAATTTCTTTTGATTTCTTTGTTTCTGAAATCCTTATTCACACTCGCTCACATTAAAGTTCCATCTATTTTCTCTAAGTATTTTGCTTTAAGTTAATTAAATTGATAAGTGATTTAAAACGGGTCTTCAATAAGTAAGTTGATTTTTAAAAAATTGAAAATAGTTTACCTATGAGTCATTTTGGTTTTAATTTGTTGGCTTCCGAGATATAGATATTAAGCCATTTTTGTGAGTGGTGTTGGGTTTCGAAAATGCAGGATAAAAATTTGAAGAAATGAGAATTTTCTTTGTTAGATGTTAGTATTTATGAGTTCCGAAAACAAGGAAAATGGTTAGTACGATATAGTAATAATTATACTAAATAAGAATGATAATTTTACTACTGAATTGATCTTATTATCTAATATTTATAGACTATCTTTACTAAGCCTTTTTGAATATTAGTTATTAGCAAAAACAATTTGGGGTAGTAGTAAGAGGTTTGGTTTGATATACATCTCAATGATGTTAGTTGATGATAAATTCTTGGATTTCGTGCAGAACAAAAGAAGGAAAATAACACCAGAAGGACGCAATTAAATAAGGAAATTATAGGCCAATTTGTTAGTTTTGCATCTTGTTTGTCATTTATTGGTTTAGGATGTTATCATTCTCATGATTTTCTAGAAACGAATTATCTTTCTAAAAAAATATCAGTCCGTGCGACAAACATTTATATTGAACATTGCATACATTTATGGAGAGTTGCAAGGCTTTAATAAAATCTTGATTAGTATATCGTTTATTTAGAATATAAAAATCAAAATTTGAAATAAAAATATTGACAAAATTTAAACACTTTATCATCTTTTATTAGAACTATTGGCTATTATTCTCTTTAAGTATTTTTTATTCAATAGTAATTCAAGAAGTAAAAGGACAAAAGAAATTTATATAGATTTCTCACATATGCTTTATTGTTATATATTAAAATAATGAGATTTCTTGTTGGACTGTACAAAAAGGTGCCACTTTGCTTCTAGAATAAATTCGAATTGTCTTATTATTGTTCATTAATTTTTATTCATCCATTAGCAAAATTAAAAACATATCTGTCTCAACTAAAGAGCAAGTAACTTGTTTCTTTTTTTGGGCAAAATGCAAGAGAGAGAGAGAGAGAGAGAGAGAGAGAGAGAGAGAGAGAGAGAGAGAGAGAATGTGGCTAAGTTGGATTTTGCTTTACAAACTTTTCAAAACAAGCTTGTGGAACCAGCTATAATAACTTGGCGAACAATAATAATTGAAAATCAAGTAACTTTTATCTATAAATAGCTTTTGACTCTAGAAGAACTTGATGATCTCAAAGCATGCTCTCGTATAAGTTCTAAAATCGCTCTTCAAGCACATTATGCCTAAACTTGTAAATCTATATTTAAGAGTATTGAATAAATGACGTAAAATTTTTTAATGAGATTCTAAATTTTTTTTCCTATATGTGAAAACTAAAGATTGAGAGAAAGAGGAAGTCTTTCTTAGAAAAATTTTAATAACTTGCATTAAGCATTTGTTTAAAAAAGGTTCTTGTGAGAAAAATAAATATGATTGGCATAAAAGGAGTGAAAGATTATGAGAATAAATGGTGCAACTTATTGACAACTAGTAAAATATTTCAAGCAATACTTAATAGCTTAAAAACAGTGGACAAAAAAATTTCTTTTTAAACCACTGAATCTTTATAAAATCCTTTATATTCTCTCTTCTTCATATTCTCAAGTTTTGGTTCTTCAAGCATTTTAAACCTTGTATATTTCCAAAACTTGATTTAGATTACACAAATTAAGTTTAAGTTTTATAAAAATATTGATGCAATTTTGAAGCTACATATTTACACAATTTTGAAGGAAATTTCAAGAAAAAATTAATTTTCAATATTAGTAGAAAAAGATTTAATAGCTTATTCACCTCCTCTTATCCTACTTGCTCCATCATGTCTTACATATTTTTATGTATAAAATTATATAATATATATAATTAATATATAATCAAAATTATAGTTTAACCAATTTTAAAAAATATATGAAAGAATTTCAATATTTATATCATTCTGTTAATTTTAACATATATTATATTACTTTATTATAATTTATATGATAATATTTATATTTGTTTATATAATATTGTAGCTGCTATTAGTATGTTTGGAGAATATAAATGTATTGATGGAGTTATAGAGACAAATTAGACAAGTCTTAACAAATTTATAGACAATTAGGCCATACTTTAAACTTATGATAGGTTTACAACTTACGTCAGGTCAAATATTCAGATAAAATTTACCTTGACCTAACGTACTTTCAACTTCCTCAACTTCGATGTGAATAACATTATTCCAGTTCTCTCCTCATTTTTTAAAATAGTTTAAATTTGTTTTATTATTAGTATAAAATATTTTACACCATCAACAAATAAAAAAATACATCTTTAAAAAAGTAATAATAATTAAGAATTTTTAATAATAATAAAATTTTTTAATGATTTTTATTGATATAGTAATACATAAATAAATGATAATATAAAATTGATTTATACTAATAGTGAATTAAATTTTAATTCTTCCTAAAAATACCCAAAAAAGTTGAAAAAGCTAGGATTTGTTATGTCTTCAAAGAAAATATATTTATAACTAAAAAATAAGATATATATATATATATATATATATATATATATATATATATAATGAAAATAATAAAATAATAGGCATACACACTAACTACTTCCATTGAGAATATTATTGATTTATTAATTTTCTCAAGATTTTTCCCAACATAATCTTTGAATATATAATATTTTTTATGCTAAATAATAAAACCCAGTTTGTCATAAAATGTAACGGTAAAAAATTGATTGATTTTCCAGTTTTTCAGCTCTATCTATCTCTACTATCACATAATAAGGCTATCACTATCCCCTCTTCAATATGGTAGCTTATAATATTTTTCCATTTTCATATATGTAAATATTAAAGTTATCAAACAATATATATAATTGCATTCAAAATTTTAAACGATATATAAAAGAGGAGCCGATATAATTGAGAACAATTTCCAAGGAAAATACGTGGAAGAAAAAATTATCAGATAATTTGTAAAAAAAAAAGATTATTCACACACACACACACACACACACACACACACACACACACACACACACACACACACACACACACACACACACACACACACACACACACACACACACACACACACACACACACACATATATTAATGAAGGAATGACATACTATTTGTATTTGTCATAATAATAGAGAAAAGTAAATTCTTCTTTGAAAAAGAGCAAGTTATTTTTTAAACTCTTTATATTTAATATTAAATAGATAAAATATTTTTATTTTAACATTTTATATCTATATTTTATGAAAAGTGTTTTTAATATATTTTAAGTCTCTTTATTAATTAACTCCTTGTTCTACATTATAAAAAAATTTACAACTTATACATTGTATAGGATAAATTTGGAAAACCAAACATGAAATATTCTTCACTAAATTTATGCAGCAATAGTTGAAACATAGGATAATGAAAATTTTGTAGGCTTCCGTGCTTTATGTAAATTTTAAAGAAATGATAGAGTAATTTTTAGAGAGAGATAAATACAAAATTTTGATTTATTTAAAATTGTGAATTTTAACAAAAAAAGTCATAAATCATAAAATAAAAATTTGTATTTTTATCTCTTAAAAATAACGTAAAAGTGGTGGGACAAAAAAGGATCTAGGTTCATTTTTCTTATTCTTCCTTCATTATTACTAGCACAACTCTATCCAACGCCGTTTTTGAACAGTTACACCAGTTTGGCTTGAGCAGTGATGTTGGTGCCATGACTGTCCGCCCTTTTTGGAAGCCCTCTTTGAGAATTACGTCCCGTGTTGCGATATCTCAACTCTACTGTTCGACTTTGGAGTAGATGGTGAGGGCATTCTCTGCAACATCGCCGATTCAAGCAGCATTCTTCCGATCATACATTTAAGCGCTTGTAATTAGTAAAATTATGCATAAATATGAATAAAATTATTGTTGCAGAACCTAATGCAACAATTTTATACATTTATATATAGTGGTGGAGCCATATTAAGATAAGCGCATGCCAAGATATTAAAACCCTATATATATATATATATATATATATACATATATATATATATATATATATATATATATATATATATATATATATACATATATATATATGAATTCAATAAATTTTAGTATTTAAACTCATTGAAATAGCATAAAACTGAATGATGAATCATATACACTCTAGTAATAAATCAATCGCGAAGGTTATAATTTTGCATTCGATATTACTTAATTAATAAATCATAGCAGAATATACTAATAATAGGTTTTGTCTATCTATTATTTACTCAAAATTAATATATTGATACTATGCTGATTAAAATTTAAAGATAACGCTTTAATAAATGTTAGAAGATTTGCAAGTTTAATAAGGGTTCAGCATAAAATTTAAAATTTTTATATAAAATCTTTAATTTTTCACAAAACTTACTTTTTATATGAATTTTGTGTATAAAAATTATATAAAAAGTTGCAATTCCATTAATTAAGGTTGTATAAATTTTTTTAAGATTTATTTTATTTAGAATTACAATTTTTGATAAAAACTTTATAAAATTATAAAAATGACCAAAGTATGTATGTATGTATGTATGTATGTATGTATGTATGTATATATATATATATATATATATATATATATATATATATATATATATATATATATGTATGTATGTATATATATATGTATGTATATTAATACAAGTTTTTAGTGTTGTATGAAAGTATAATCCAAAATCTAAAAATGAAGTATATAAATTTGAACGCATTGATAATAGATTTTGGCTCCATCACTGTTTATATATGCAAGATTACTATACTAGCAATAAATAAAAATAAGTGAATAAGTAAATGATGTTATTTTCATACAAATTACAAATAGAAGTAATCACGAGTGGAATGACAAATTATGAAATTTAAAATATAATTTGTATTGCAATGAGGTTGCAATCATGCTCTAAAAATTTGTAGGTCAAGGTGAGAAATAATAGTTAATATTGCAGCCTTGACACGTGATGTGATTTGAATCCCCCTTAAATTTCCAAAATAGAGGATTCCTCCTTCGTTAATGGTTTTATAAGGAAAATTTATATATCTTTTTTTTTTTTTTAGTTTCCTTAACACTTAGGGCAAAATATACAAAACTCTCTTGAAATTTATACTACTATTAAATTTAGTACATAGACATAAAATTCAAAACCCTACAAATTATTCCCTAAATTTTTGGAAGGAGATGAAAGCATTTATTTCTGCGCACGTGATTAAGGCATGACTTATTTATCTTCATTGTATGCTGTTTCGGTTGAAATAGTGTTGCTTCCCTATTAATTCATTTTGTTGCAGCTTCGAAAAACCCTTTCTTTTTCGCGATGGTTGGTGGACATGTGCGCTCTGATACAGCTTCTGCTGTGTGCTGCAGCTGCATGAAGCTGAAGACAGGAAATGTGATTATACTATTACTTTGGCTGAACTAATTGATTTATGAATGTTTTCTTTCAGGTGAATTCTAAGGTGCCCCTAGGGGTTTGATACCCGGGGTGGTATGGCAAAATACAGGTCATTGGATAAGATTACTAAGTCAATGTTAAAATTTTTGTAATCTCATCCAGTGGCTTGTATTTTGCCACACCACCCTGGGCACCAAACCCCTAGGGGCACCATAGCAAGCACCTTTTTTTCATGATGTTTGGTTTCATTTGGCCCTTGTTAGCAGCAGCAAATAAAGCTACCATCAACGCATTATTATATGTAACGAACTAGTTTTTCTAATCTATATGAGCACCTTCTCCCAGTTCAAATCCTTTGGAACTCAAGCACGTCATGCATCCATTGTGGAGATATACACTATTTTCTCTGCTAATAAGATAGTCAACGAAGAGGTCGTTATTTCTTCTTCTGATTTTTGTTTTTTCATGGGAATTCATTTAAAATTAAACCAAATGATCATTTCTAAAGAATATATTTACAACTAAAATTATATATAAAGAAGGCTTTCAATTAACAATGCCCTGGATTTGCAAAAGTATAGACATCGAAGATGAAAGTACATGGGTTGGAGTCGGAGTTATCATTAGAGAACTATACTATGCGATTGCAGAGAAAAGTAATGTCTATGGCTTACTAGCCAGAAGTTATTCAACTATTGGTTTTTGAGGACATTTGTGATATATTTAGTTGGATAGAATAGAAAAAGAAACGAGAATAAAATGAAACATTTGTTTCATAATTATGCTTAATATAGTAAAGAAAAGAATGATCATTTCTTTCCATTTTTATATTTGATATAATAAAATTTTGATAGAATAGAATGAAAAAAATATATTAATGATAATAATACCTCTAAATTAAAAATAAAAGAAAGTGTAAAAACTAATACATTTTTATATGAAAAATAATAATATTATTTTTATTTATTTATTTATATTTAAATATATAGATTATTTATGTTAAATTGATTAATATATATTAAATTATTAAAATAAATTTAATTTAATATTATATTATATTCAAGTATAAAATATTAATGGGTCTATTATATTCATTTATATTGTGATTGTAATGTTGTTAAAAAATTATACATTATTAAAAGAAAATATGGATGAGTTGATGTTTAGTTTATATTGATTAATATCACAAATTATAAAAAAAATTAAATATAATGTATTTGATAAGAAGTTTGAAATATTTTTTACACTTATAATAAAAGCAATAAAAATTTAGAAAAATATGCAAAGCTTCAACTACATTATCATATAAAAAATGATAATTTTGAAATTTTAAAAATTTAATAATGAAAATATTGTTAAAAATCCAATCTAAGGATGAAAGAATGGGTCATTTTATCATTTTTGTTATGGAATGAATATTTTATCATTTGATGGAATGATTATTTTCAAGGGAATAAGGATTCTTATTTAATAGTACCTATTAAACACATTTTTGAGCCATTTCCTATTATATTTTCATTTTCTTCCATTCTATTTTATCCCATCAAACATGTTCTTAAGTAGAGGAGGATTTGGCACCACTTCCAAAAATTTAGCTTGGTAGCGAATAATGTGATTGATGCCCAAATTGTTGATGTCAATGGAAATATACTAGGTAAGACATCAATAGAAGAAGATCTTTTCTAGGCCATGAGAGAAGGAGGAGGCTCAAGTTTTAGAATTATCACAACATGGAAAGTTAAGTTAGTACATGTTCCTGCAACAGTGACAATTTTTCATATTACAAGAGCCTTAGAGCAAAATGCCACCAATTTTTTCTTGAGATGGTAGACTATTGCACATGAGCTTCTTAGAGAGTTTTTTCTTCACTCAATCATATGGGTTTCATCTCCTTCTAGTGCAAACAATGCTGTAACTATTTCTTTTTGCAGATTATATTTGAAGAAATATAACATTCTTTTCTCTTAGATCCAAACTATTTTCCCAGAATTAGATCTGAAGCTTGAGGATTGTAAGGGAATGAATTAAATTCGATCCATTCTTTATTTTGTAGGATATGCTGTTTAGGGGGTGATTTGTAGAAAAAAACGTTTTCATTTTTCTTCCAAAGTTCAAGAGGTGATTTGTAGTGTTTTGAACTTAATATACTAGGTTAGACACTAGTGCAAACTTTAAGGGAATTTTGCATATTTTTCTCTATAACTTTTAAACATGAAATTTTACTCCTTTATATTTTACGCAGTTTTCTATAAGTTTATATTATATTTTATCCGCAACAGTTCTCCTTTGTTTTTTTTTTCTGTGCAAATCACTTTTTAGATATAGAATTCGAGTCTCCATCGACGACAAGAAAATCAATGGGTAAAGAAAGTATGGGATAGAAGAGAAGTTCCAAAGGCACCTTCGAATGATTCATTCAAATAAGACGAGATATTAATACCCGATGATCCTTGCAAAAACAAGTTTATTCCCGATAATGAGATAGGTTTTGGAGTCATTCCTCTTAAAATAGTTCAATCTGATTAAAAATGAATGGGAGTCACAGTAATTTTTCTACAGATCACAAATGATTAAACTTTATTTTTAATCTATTCAAATTATTATATGTTAATGGATTATATAGCCTATATATGTTGTTGGTTTTTTTTTTTTAATTTTAAATGTCTCACCTTATATATTGAATCTCATCATGAACTGAAGCCCTACACATGTATGAATGAGCTTTGTGAAAGATTTACAAAGTGACTCCAATAAATAGATGCCTTTTGAAGGAAAATGTCATTTACTACATGAAGTGGTGAAAATAAGTTCTGAAAATTTTATTCTATATAAGATCTATATGCCATTGATTATTAGATGGATCTCATTTTATACTTAAATCTCAAGCTCATAGATTATTTTTTGATATTTGAATTCGACAATGGTTACTCCAACTTGTAGTATTCTTCCTTACTTGATTCAAGTGAAATTGTATCATGTATAAGTGATTATAGTGATGAAATATTGCTAATAGAGGATATTTTTCAGTAAAACAAGCTATTTTTTTTTTGTTAACGATGAAAACACTCAATAATTGAGAGTGACGTATCTAGGTTGGAGATATATTAGATTTTGACAACTTAAATCTGATAAATAATTGCCTTCAAGAAATATAAGTATGTATAACATAATATTTTTCATTTTTTTTACCTTTTCTTAATAGTAAAAAGATTTAATAGTAGGATATATTAATTTATTCTAAGGGTTATCCAATATCCATCTCAGACTCTTAAGTTAATTATTAGGACTGAGCATGATTTGGGTAGAACTGACTTTGCAAGAAAAATTAAATCGGCGAAATAAATGTGAGATTATATAGTATATTATTGATGCAGTAGTATATTAGCGCATTATCAAATATAATTGCATATTAAATTTAATTTTTTTAAAATTAAATTTGATACGTCAAATAATGGTATATCAACTAGCAAATTTTGTGATATATTAATATATTACTTTTTCAGTATTGTATCCTAATCATTTCCTTAAATAAATTGTATTGCAAAATCATTCACTTGTTGACAACCGAAATTTCCACAATAACTGATTAAATTGAAAGAGCATTATTTTCAGTCCGTTTGAATGGGCCAAAACGGATAATAATTTGTTAGAAAATGAAATGGCAGATCTAAAACATAAATAGCATATTTGAAAAAAAATGAGATCTGATATATCTAAAAAGAAATAGTTAAAATATTTTATATATAAAATTATACGAATGAGAATACGTTTGAATTAATGTAAACTAGAGGAATTAATGGGAAAGGAAAAAACCCAGTTCAATGTTTCTGAAAATTTTAGTTTTGTTTTCCAATTCCAGTAAATGAGTACGATTACCGGAAAGCATAAAATGCCTTTAAAATAAACATTTAGCTGGCAGTTTCATTCAAAATAAAACTTTGACGGTTAGCTCGCAGTTTCATTCAAAATAAAACTTTGAGGGTTAAGTGTCAAATTATAAAATTAATGGGGTAAGTTGATGATGAAGCATAATTTAAGGAGATATGGTGTATTATTACTCTTTAATTTCCGAGACAAAACTAAGGCATTTTCTAATGAAAAAAGGGCTAAAATATTAACTCAAAGCTTTTGAGACTTTATATATATATTTCATGAGAGATGTTTCTAAGCTACATTCCACTTTTAATAGTTTCTATATATGCATAAATTTAGTAGGTTAATCACTCCTATTAATAAAAAAAGAGATTTTGTCATTAATATTAATAATTTTTAATTTTCATAATTCTCTTTATAAGTTGAAAATTTTCGAACGAAAAATGCAATTCATAAACCATCCAATATTAATGTATATATTGATGAAGTACCACGAACCCCCCTCCCCCCCAAAAAAAAAAAAAGAAGGAGGGCCTTATGGGGAAGATTGAGCTGGCTTGCATTAAGCTTGTCCGGGTGAAAATCCAAACATCAAATGGCTATCTTCAAGGACAATTATAAGTAAGATATATATATATCAACTGAGTAAAATGCCGGATAATGGAGCAAAAAAAAAATAATAAACTTACAAATTCTTAATTGAATGCAAAAAAAAAAAAGAATATTTTAATTTTACTCATAAAAACAAGGAAATCAGACTTATTTAAAAAAAATTCAAATATTAATTATAATTGTGTGATAATTTCTGATGTGCTAGATCTATTCAAGTGGCAAGTATAGAGCATTATTTAAATCATCCAAATACTTAATATATTACACACTCAAATTATTTTTATTAATAAAGGAAACACTCACAACACTAACACACAAATTTGAAGAAGCCTTTTTCGGTATTTCTTCTTTGTGCTCTCCGTGGCTTACTTGGTTGAATGGAGAATGCAACTATTTATAATCAGCTTCCTTGTCTTGGCATTAAATGCAATCCATTCTTTTACCTGTTTATTAATGGAATGGATGCCACTTTCAATTCTTCTTGTTACACCGAAAGGCTTCTTTGGCTTCTTTTCTTGTTTTTAATTTGCTGCCTACAAATCACAAGTTGGTTGGCTGGCAGCAAACAAATATTCTATGCAAACAATAAATAGAGAGAGAGAGAGAGAGAGAGATTTTTATGAGGACTTTTAACAATATCTACAAGAGTTAAGCAAATCACAAATGAAAATTGTGTTCCGGCATGGTTGAAAAATTCTTTCTTACCATAGGTGACACAGGGACTCACTCCTAATTTTACCACAACTATTGAAAAGCGACTTTTTCTTACATTTTTTGCATGAAGAAAGGGGAGACAAAATTTTAATCTAAAAAAACTGGATTAAAGTTGCCTAACATTTAACTCTAGAATTTGAGGATGCAACAATGAAACTCGAAAGCTAGTTGAAGTAATTTTGAAATCAGAAATAACCTAGAAGCAAAAGAATCAACCTATAAGCTGGAAAGAAGAGAAATATTAGATGAAATCGCAAAAAAGAAATGCAAGGCATTCAAAATGAAGTGAACATCTTGTCTCAAGCATTTGTCACATTCACATGGATCACAAACAAGGGAACATACGCTTGGAAGTAACTAACAAAAGGAAGATATGATATTTCAAAGTATACGTCGATAGAGAAACGCTCTTGATCTTGAAATTACACTGTCAATACACATAACCTTCTTTTACCTAAAACGCTTCCGACGGATTTTTTTTAATCTTCTTCAGCCTCTTCAATAATTTCTTCTATATCCTCTTCAGTCTGACATGAAGGGATCACGCTTTGGTTTTCACGCAACATTAATTGAGGGCCTTCTTTCAACTCATCAGGCAAATCCATTTTATACCACGGATGATTCTTGATTCCGTCAATTGTGATCATCTACAAATTAATGAATATGGTTTAGTATGCTACAACACTCATAAAATGCTTCAAATATTTTGATAAGTAGAATAATAATAAGTTTGATGACTTGTTTACTGTCCAATTCTCCCCAGTCTCGTTTCCCTAATTAATTAAACCCAACAAAAGGTTGTTCAGGGGATGATATGATTATGAAGCCATAATTATTAGACAGAGCTGTTCTCACTAAACAATAGATCGTAGTGGTTGGTAGACAGTTAGATGAGGAGTGCATCTTCTTAAAAACATAGAACATTAGTGAATTCTCCTTCTTATAAAGTGGAAAGAGTTGTTCACCTGCCTTTCTAGATTAGAAGAATTTCTCCTGGGAAATGTTAATTTTTATTGTCAACCAAATCATTCTAAGCACATTCAATGAAATTCACAAAAAACTTTACTTCTTAATAAGTTTAACTATTTAGAATATATTTAATTTATACTTACATGATTTAGAAACATAATGTAAAAGTAATCTAATTATTAGCTCAATTTTTGTGATATTATTGTTCAGCTTTATGTGACACTTAGGCCCAAATAATTTAATTGATGTGAGACTCATTGTTTACAGGGTTATATTGTGATGCGTCGGTTTAACCCAAATAAATTTATTAAAATTAGGTGGGTCCCTATTTGTAACCCTTAGGCTGTACTGCTCTCTCCTATCGGATAGTATAAACCTTCTCTCCCCATTGTGCATGACAGCCACAATTTTAGGAGGGGTGAGCTTATCATGAACAATTCAACATTTGAATATGGATCAACCAACAAATACAAGTATATTTGTTAGTCACTTTGCAACATTTCAACAAAATAAATTGTGACCAAATGATTTTGTTCAACAGAATGATTGTTTTTTATTGTAACAAATATAGTAATAATCATTTTAAGAATGTTCGGCAAAATGATATGACAAAAATATTGGGCTTGGATTGAGACAGATATAAGACAAAATTAGGGGTGGATGAATTCAACAGAAGTAGTTGTTTTTATGATCAACAAATTAGGATTTTGAGATATTGAGAAGTCTAACGAAAAGTGCTTAAAAGAAGTAATAGTTACCTATGAATGTTATACCAAAATTCTGACCGTTGGTTTCCAGTTGAAAGGATTTGAAGAAAAGTTGAGTTAAAGGGTTCGGCAATTTGATGTTAGCCGCTCTAAGTCGGCCACTCTTAGAATTTCAATCAATCTTATCGATATTTAAAGATAAAATCAAGCAAGTGATTTAAGTCGAACTGATTCGTTAGAGATTCGATAATGACCTAAGTGCAACCAACATATGGGCAGTTCATGGAGTTAGCAGTTACTAATCATGCTTGTAGTTATGCGTCCATATCTCAAAGGAAATTTCTAGAAGTTAAACTTAGTATTTGTGGCAGACATGTACAAGTTAATGACTGTCATATTTATGGATTTAATTTCTTCTACGTTTAGTCTTTTATTCAGTCTATATGCTCAATGAATTTACTCATATCTTATTTTATGATGCAGTCAGATTTTTGTAGTATGAAAACTTAATTTGGATTGAGTTAGGAGATTTGACGTTCTCTTAGACTTTTAGTCATATCTTAAACTTCCATTTTGAATGTTGAAAAGTTAAGATGAAGGCTTACAATTATTATGTAGAGATCAAACCTAGTTCAAGTATTAGGTAGCTCAAAAATAATCAAGAATTTAGATTATTGAATCCAAAATTAGTGATGGTTTTTACTAAATATCTAAAGCTATAAATCTTTATGTAAACCTAAGCCCATTGGAAAGATGAGATCAACATCTATAACTTTTTTGAGAATTGAGTTGAAACTATAATGTTTTGAAAGAGGAAAGTGATTGAGAAATTGAGTTACAAAATCTAAAGTGAGTTAGGTTGAACTAAGTTATTCTTGATTTTTGTCTTTTAACTTGTGCCATGTACCTTTGTTTTAAGTAAGGCTTGATCCATTGAAACATTGAAGAGTAGGGTTACAATTTCATGAAGACACCAGACTCTAATTATGAATATTTCCTGTATAAAATCAATCTCAAAATTAGAGTAGAAAAATTAGATTAGTGAATAATTGATTTAGGAGGATCTTGGGTTTATGATACTTTGAATTTCTAGATATTTATGAGGAATCATTGTAGGAATCTTATATTTTTTCTTTGTATAAATAAGATGTTCATGAGGCATATAGAAACCATACATGATTTCAAAGAGCTTTCTTTGTATTTGGCTTTTGTTTATATATGATAGCAACTAGTTTTGTTTATTCAGTGTAAGGGATTTTATATTTTTATTCTTGATTGTGAGACATGGTTCTTGTTTTTAATTTACTCTCAATTTGATTATCTTTTTTTTTTCTAATTTTCATTGTTTATTATTATCTAAGAGGCTTATTGGTTAATTATTTGCTATGATCTATTGCTAACTTGTCTTCATAATTCGTAATAGATGATGAGATATCATAGAAGTTAGGTTTTAATGATCACGATCCTAGTTTTCATTAATTACTTAAAAGAAATGGGGAATGAATTAAATATTTTATGCATGACAAATTGTTATTCACTAGTGTTATTCTAATTAGGATTGCATAATATCACATCAATTAAGAACAAAAATTAATATAGGTGTTGGGTTTGGATTAATGAAAATATGAAAAATTGGGATTATTTGGTTTGTAGGTGCTTTTGCTAATTGATAAGAGGATAGTAAAGTAGGTGTATATTATCAATCTAATAAATTAAATGCATGAGCTTCTCTTGAACTAAAGGTTTTTCAATTACAATTTTTGATATTTAATTTTTATTTTTTTATTTCATGTTTTTTCATGCGAAACCCTATTCTTCTTTTGGCTTTTCTACATTAAATCTTAAATTGATCATCCAATCTCTAAGATTCCACCTAGACTCACTAGTGTTGCCCAATCTTGTAAGAATAGTAATAAAATATTGGTGATTTCAATAGGCATTACAAAAACATGTGTCCAAGTATAGACGAGGAAGTAATTCAAGACAATTTTAGGTAGTTTCCTCACTAAAAACTATTGTCATATAAATGGAATTATAATGAAAGATTAAAAGGAACCTACCCTTCATGCATAAAAAAAAAAGCCTTTGTTAACCAACATAACACTTTCTTGTTGTAATTTTTGTTTCAGTTAGGAATTCGTTATTCTTTGTTGCAAGTCCATTAATGAAATTCTTATGCATATATGCCCTTTTTGAACTTCACCCAAATTTACAATAAAGATTTGCAATTCAATGTTTATCTCATTTATGATTATCATACTTATTATGAGTCTTTTTATTGAAGTTCTATGCACTTTTATGCCTAACATTGCACTTTACTTGATTTACAATAAGGATCATAACCATAAACATATTAGCATGTTTGGTGGGATACATTTTAGGTATCAAAGTTTGATCCCTTTTTATTATTAAAAATTTATATAGCTTAAAAAAAATCTCCTTCTAGTTAATTCCATTCAATAAAATTAAAATGTCTAAAATTGACAAGAAAATAAGAAGAATAATAAACTAGTAGAAAGAAATGTTCATGACTAGTTCAAAAACAAAATTAGATGAGCTAACACAAGGACTTGGGGTTTGTGCTAAATAGCATGCCATTATAAAATGATCAATTGCCACCATTGTTATTACAAACTTCTAAAATTTTAAATTTATTTTGCATAAGAATAATGAAATTAATGCAAAGAAAAATGGAATAAAATTTTGGTTAAGGAATAATAAATTATTTGACCAAAAATTAAAAGGGGAATTTTATGTGAAATAATTGAGAAGAAGATGAATAAGGTGAAAGGTTAGTTATGATTAGGGTTAAATAATTAAGTGTGGACAAGATTTAAATTACCTTTTCCAATTTTGCCTATAGCTCATTACCTTTTTTATTTCCGACTTTAGCCCGATAACCCATTTCTCCATATCAAACCATCCATTCCTTCTATTTTATTTATCTCTCCTCCTTTTTCTTCAAGCAAGTAAAAAAGGAAAACAATCTTTATCAAAATTTTCATACAAGCAAGGATTTTTTAGATTTCCATTATTGCAAGGTTTCTCCATTTTGTTTCTTTTTTGAAATTGGGTGAATTAAAGGATTTTGTACAAAAATGGCAATAGAAGCCCTAATCTTAAAATTATTGGTTTTAAATGATTAGGATTGCCAAATTATAATTTCTTCTAATTATTATCTTCTTTATATAAAGTGAATAGACATTCTAGCTATATTCAAATGATTTTAAGTAGAGTTAGGTTTTTCTTGTTTCCCCTTAGTCTTGAAAAATATATGATGATTTTGGATGTTTTGATTTGATTTTTTTAGTGGATCTAGCTTGAATGATGATATAGGTGTAATAATTAATGATTTGATTGAGTATGGTAGTCTTAAAACTCAATTAGGAATGAATATGTTTCAAATGAATAGTAAAATTGCATAAATTTCTATAGCAATCTAGGCTATAGTTGACTATACCCCTCAAGTTTTACTCTTTGGTAACTTGTAATTGATTACATGCCTAATAATTTTTTTAGACCTTTATAATTGATTACATAATCGATTATGTCCTTATAAAGCTGTTTTATAAGTTTACATAGTTGACTACATAGTTAATTATACCTTATAAAGTTCCATACATGATGTTATATAATGGGTCAAGGTATAGTTAAGTGTTTTATAGAAATGAAATCAATTGTTATATATTAGATGAGGTTGAATACAAAATGTAAGGCCAAGCAAAAAGGGATGATAGTGTTATGAGATATGACTTGTATTATGAATCAAATTATTTTATTATGAATGAGATTAAAATTTATTATCATTCATGAAAATTGAGATGAGGGTGATGTAACACAATTGTATAGCAAGAAAGAATGAGTCAAGCACTTGAAAGAATGGAAAATTATTAATTAAAAGATTGCTGAATAATGCCAAAATTATTGAACAACCATAATGCCAAGCTAGAAATTGATACAATAATGCCAAACTAGAAATTGAACAACCATAGTATGGCTGATTGAGAGCCTTGAGATGAAAAAAAATGTTAATGGAGTTTGAAATGCATATGTACAATTGAGCCTTAATAAAAATTTTCATGGACTAAAACAAAAATTGTAAACATTAATTAAAAGATTGCTAAATCAGTTAGGTGGATAAACAATGTAGCCAAATTATTGAGGTGCATTTCTTGACTAAATAAAGTCAAATTAAGACACTCCAAAAATTAAAAATGCCAAAATTTATAATATTTTTAGGTGAAAATAATCAGTCAACCATTGAACATATTACTTACTTTATGGTTGAACGTGAGAAAATAATTGAAAATAAATATTTGAAAATGAGATATTTCTCATTTTCTCTAACCTTAATAACATTTTCCTGGTATTCAAGATTATCCTTAGATTTAGTATATACATGAGTACAATTAGAATGTATGTTAAATGTTCAATTCTATAGGGGTGAAATAGGAATTGGATTAGTTAAATTGCTCAACACGAAAAATAGTCCAATAGAAACATCTAACAAATATTTACATTGATTTCGACAAGTTTGAAGTGTTTACTTTATATAAATAGTTAGAATCAAAACAATCAAAATTATAATGGTTAGCTTCAATTTTTCTATAAGTTAAAACTTTTAAATTAGCATGTTGTTAATATGTCTCAATTAGCCAAAAAGGTTTAACAAATTGAATAGTTGCAAAAAAAAAAGATGTCTTTAGTGAAGAATAGCTTGAAAATAAAGTTGAAAAATGAAATTCTTTTAAATCCTAGGAAAACTACTGCCATAAAGGGAAATACAAGTGTGTAAACTCAAAAGTAACAAAGTACTAAGCCAATTTAGCTAGTGGACTTTATAACTTTGATAATGCAATAATAAAACATGTGCCTCATATTGGAAATGATAAAGTTAATGATTTAGTGTAAGTTGCATGAGGATTTGTTGAAATAATTCAACTTCATATATGCTTGGAGGTTGTTGAGTTTAGAGAAATCATGCATATGATTCTAGGGTTAAGTTTGATAGATTGGAGAAAACTTCCTATACATTATTTACTAGATTTTTTTATATAAAATAGTTAAACTATTTGATAGAAAGCTATTGAAAGATGTCTTCATTGGTATGAAAAATTTTAAGTTGGAAATTTGATTAGAATTACAAAAATTTTGTGATAGTTTGACCTTTTTTTGACTTATTTGAGTTTGAAAGTTTTTCAAATGATTCAAACTAAAAGGCCTTAATTAGTCACTTTGCAAAATTTTGGTAAAATGAATTTTGACCAAATGATTATCTTTAACAAAGTTATTATGTATGACTTTAATTATATAGTTACAATCATTTTATGAATGTTTTGCAGTAAAAAATATAGGGCTCAAATTGAGTCAAAGAATTTGAGTTGAAATTAATGACAAGTGAATTTAGCAAAATTGATTGATTCAACAACTGACAAATTGGGATTTTTGCATACTAAAAAGGCTAATAGGATAAATAGTCATAAGAGACGTTGGTTACCTATTAATGTTATGTTGAAATTCTAAGTATTGGTTTTGGGTTGAAAGAATTTAAAGAAAGGTTGTGACTTAAAGGATTTCATAATTTGATGTTAGCTTTTCTAAGTTAACTGCTTTAGGAATTTTGAACCAATCACCTTTGTGGATATTTAAGGTAAAATATATTAGGTGATTTTAATTGAAATGGCTTGTCAGAAATCTAGTAATGACTTAAGTGTAACTAACATACGACCTACATATTAAAGGAATTTTTTAGAAGTTAAGTATAATATCTATGGCAAACACATGCAGGCACACATGCTTAAGTATTAATAAGGAAGTTATTCAAGGCAATTTTAGGTAATTTTTATTGAAAACTATGTTGCTCTATAAATAAGAGTAGAATGAAAGATTTAAAAGTTTTTATCCATTCACATGAAAATATACACTCTACATTTACCTTTTAATACTCTACCAATTCACCTACCTATCACTTTGTCATTGTTATTTTAGTTTTGGTTTAAAAACTTCCTTCTTTACTATATGTCCACTGTTGAAGTCTTGGTGCATGTGCGCCCTTTGATTTAAAATAAAAATTTGCAGTTCCATCTTTACATCATTTATAGTTATCTTTTTAATTATGATTCCCCTTGTTAAAGTTCTATATGTTTTTACACCTTCTATCTTACTTCACTCTAAGTTATAATAACGATTATAATTGCACTTCTTAGATTATAAAGATATGCAATACATTTACTTTTTTTCATTGTCACTTCTTTATCATAAAGATTTGAACTTTGCTTGTTTGTTATGAGTATCCATTCCACAAGATTTGAATCAATTGTTATAATTTTTGACCATCACATTTGATAGGAGACAATTAAGGCATCAAAGTTTGATCCTTTTTCTTTTAAGAAGTGGTTTAAAAAAATAGTTAACTATGTTCATTCAGGCTGCTCTTTAGGTAAGCTTAGTTGACTATGGCAAAGGAGGGTTAGTTGGTAACTTAGCCAAAACCCATTTTTTTCTAAAATAGCCCTAACTCATTTATTCTTAAAATTCCTCAACATTTTCCTTATAGTCTTATTTCTTACATTCCCAATATCATTGTCTTTCTTTTCTTTAAAAGAACTCTAAGGATTTTAAAGGGAAATCCTTATCTCTTTATTAACCTTAAGTTCTTAAGGTAAGTAAAGTATCAAACTTGCTTCCTTATCAACCAAACTCATTTTTACTCATCCAATTTCTCCTTTAAAGTTGAACTATATTTTAATAATTTGATAGGGGTTAAAAAACTAAGAACCATAACTTATGAATCTTCCTTTTTTTTTTAACGAATTAGGACTTTAACTATCTTATTCTATATTTTAATCTTCCATCCTCAAACTTGTAAGTGGTATTCTACTTGAAGTTTAATACAAATTTGGTATTTTCATTAGTTTTGGTATTGTTAAGATATGTTGATAATTGTGTATGGAAATGATATTATTGCATTGAATTGATGATATATATGATAAGGTATAATGTTTAGAAGTGATATGTTTAATAACTTGGTGGAAGTTTGGTATGAATTTATTAGTGTTTAAAGTTCATCAATAAGCATGACCTGTGGCATCATATGAACATTTATGAATTTTTAGCATATAATAAACTATATAGTTAACTATGTCAGCTTAAATTACTCTTTAGGACATGACTATATAATTAACTATTTGGATCATAATTTGCCTTTGGATAATTTGGATAATGATAGTCGACTATAATTATCCAAAGTTGTATCTTAACCCTTATAATTAATTATATAATTGACTACAAGTGCCAAAGTTCACCTCTAAACATTGATAGTTGATTATATACTTAACTATGACCCTATTTTCTTGCAAAACTTATTTTTCATGAAAATAATAATAAGAAATCATCCTAAACATGATATACTTGAGTGACTAATGTTAAATACAAGTAATAATGCATTGTATGACTCTTAATTATGCTTATACACTACTTATAACTCAAGATTGCTTAAATATGATGCCTTTGAATCTTGAAACTTGAAGGAGGCAAATCTTTGCTCCGACAGAAGTATTAGAAATGATACCTTGGGATAGATGTAAAGCTAAGCAAATTGCTTTTGCTCCCTTCTCAAAAGGGAGAACATGGAATTCCTTTTCCTTTTCTTAGGGACCAAGAGATTGGATCTAGTTATAAGAAGAATAGAATACTTGGTCCTTTTAGATGAAATGACAAAGGAATACCTAGGGGATTCAAATCTTTTTCTTTCATCATTAGAATGTGTTTATGGGATGTAAATCCTTGTACAATCATGTAGGTGCATAAATATGAGAAATGACATTTATTATAAGTTTAAATATCGTGAGACATTGGTTAATTAATTGATATGGTGATGATAATGAGTTAAGAATGGACTATGGTACCATGTATACTTTATCCACTATTCCTTAGGTGTTGGCTTATTATAGTTAGCCTAATATATGACATTGAAAGGACAATGTAGGAGCTTGTTATGGTTAAGACACTAAATAGCTCTAAAAGGCATGAGGTAGGAGCTTGTGAGGAATGAGGTTAACAGAAGATACAAAAAGAAAAATTGTGTGATATTGTTCAAAGTGATTAGTATTGCTTAAACATGATTGATTATTGGACATGATTAACATATAATTAATCCACTAAATTTCTTATTAGGTAGAATATTTCTCATTAGATCCTATGCTTGCTATTCTATTAGTGAACCTCTTAGATACACAATAAGATCTTCCATCTCCACTACCATTGAAAGTTGGACACCCTTCCCTAAAGGTTGGCATTGTCTTTTGATGGATATAGCAACATATCCTAATATATATAATTGTATATGTAAACAAAAGGAGATTAAGTCGTACAATAGGCCTTATTCTTTTAAGATAGGATTTGACATTCTTTTAAATAGTTAGGATAGTTTATGTCTCACTTTGGGGTTCATAAGTTATCATAACTAGTTCTTGAAAAATTATAAATTGTAAAGAATGTTTAGAAATGAAATGAATGATTGGTAACTTGAATTGTCTGAGTATGACTTCTATATGTTAATCTTGTTATGAAGCAAACAAGGTTGATAAGATTATTAAAGAATAATCCTATATCGGTTATGGCTAACTTAAGTCATGACAAAGTTGATATTAGTGTATAGTTTAAGATTAACTTATAGGATAATGATCCTCAGTATGAGATAAGTTACTTGATCTCTTTTGCTGCCTAAGTATGTTGATCAAAACTATATCAGTGATTTGTGTGTACTAGGGATCACGTATCACTAATAACAATTTGATTAACCCTACATTATTTATAATTAGATATGTTGGATAAAACTTAGTGAAATTTCTATGTCTATAGCTATGTTTAATACTTTTATGAACTAGGAAAGGCATCATTTAATAACTTACATAATAAAGGCCTTGGACTTAAAGAGTTCTCAATTAGGTCCTAAAACTAGAAGGGTAACCAAAGTTGGAATGTAAATGATCAAGTCACTCCTTACTGGATTACTGACCTTTTGCAAACTATAACTTTTCTACAATAAGTTATAGCCCACCTTGCCTAACAATTAAACCCTAATAGAGATCACAAACAATGTGATCAAGACCACCATAATGAGCGAAGAAGGCAAGAAAAAGAAGAAGAGAAGGAAATAACTCTATCTAGAAAAGGCATTGGCAACCAGTTATGCATTATTCATGAATTTGTTATGATAAAGCCCCCTTGTTATATAAGGATTGATATCTTTGTAGATCCATACCAGTTCTTGGCTCAAATTAAGCAACATAAGAAAAGTCCTTGAATGCCTTGACTTTTTATTGATTGAATTAATGTGGTACCAATTAGATGACATAGCTTATGAATGGTGTATAGATACCATTGAACGCTAGGATCCAATAGTGATACCTTTGACTTAGGTAGCTTTTTAGGAAATCTTTACCAACGACTTTTCGCTATTGAATGTGAGGCAAGCTAAAGTTAGTGAATTTAAGAACTTAAAGTAAGGAAACCTCATTATAAGTAAGTATGATGCTTACTTCACTAGGTTATCACGATATACAAGACACTTAGTCCTTATTAAAGAGGGAAAAGTGGAGAGATTCGTTAATAAACTTTGGCACTAATTCTTTAATCATGTTAATCTTGATTAAAATACCTCATATCAATGGGTTTTGAATAAATCCTTGTATCATGAATTTTAGTCCAAAAAGAAGAACAAAAAGCCTAAACTAAATGAAAAAAGAGGAATGGGTCAGAAAGACCTAATGTCATGCAACTGTTAAAAGGAATGCATCTAGAAATTCTTTTATAAGTGAGGGGGACAAATCAATTATAGAGTTGAAAAATGTGAGGAATTCTTTCAATGCACATTTTTTTGAATGAAATATGTCAACCTTATACAATTATGTAAGAGCTAACTTGATATTTGAAGAGGGAGCTTCTCAAAGTTGGAATATTTCTTGATAGGAATTGCTTCATTGTGTGATATGTAACAAGAGGCACAATGGGCTATATTGAAGAGGAAACCAAGTGACATGTTACTAATAGGGCTAAGTGGGTCACCAAAAGAAGAGGTGTTTGGAAGTTATATCTAATTATGGTGCCAACTATCCCACCTTTTAGCGAGGTGCACCTATAACATCTACTAGTACTTTGGGAGGAAATCAAGCTACCTTTAGTAAGGGTGAAGGAAAAAGCAACTGTGGGAAAAATACTAAATGGAACCAAATAAGAGTTTAATAAGATAAGAGGTTTAAACATCCAATGTTATGGTGACAAGTACCTTCAATATAGATAATATTCTTACTAAAATAATATTTGATCCGGGTGCTACTCACTCATTTATTTCCATAAAATTTTCCTTTTTATTGAAAATTGTTTGTCATGTTTTAAAATCACCCTTAATAGTGATGAACCCCATAAACAAAATCATTAGATTTACTCATGTAATTAGAAAATGCCTAATAGTGGTTTGTGAGAGTGTCATGTTAGTCAATTTAGTGTTGTTAGGGATGGTTGACTATGATGTAATTTTAGGATGGATTGACTATTTAAACATGGTGCTTGTATAAATTGTTTTGATAAGATTATAACCTTTCTTATAAAAGGAATTTCATCATTTAGGTTTTAGGGGGAGAGAACCATTGAAGTCATAGGTTTAAATCGGGGAAAACTAAGCTCTTAGGATCTAATCTAGTAATAGATCTACTAGAAAAGGTGTTAATCATAAGAAATTAGCTTAAAACTACCTAAGACTAGTAAAAATCTTATGCTAATAAGAGAATGAAGTATCTAGAGCTTGAAGGGGGTGATAAAGTATTCCTTAAAGCTTCTCTAATGAAAGGAGTCTTAAGGTTGGTAAAAATAACTTGCTTCATAAGATCCTTCTCAATATCAGGTAGGTTGGAGTCATGGTCTATCACTTAGAATCACTAGATAGCTTGTGCATCATTCACCCTATTTTTCATGTTTCCATCCTTTGAAAATATATGCCAAATGACTCTTATATCATTAAAGAAGAGCTTCTCCAATTAGATGCTTAGTTAACTTATGATGAAGAATAGCTAGTTGAAATTATAAAACACTAAGTTCGTAACTTACTTGTGAGTTAAAAGAGGAAAGGAAGCAAAAATACCCTCATTTGTTTAGTAAGTCTTATGGCTTAATTTTGCTATCTAAGTAAGATAGACCACCTTAAATGATTCCTCAAGAATTTAAGGATGAATTTATTTGAAATGGAGAGTATTGTCTTACCCCTGGAAAATTAAACTATAATATTTCGATTGTTAATCATTATTTGTTTGATAAATTATTTGATTGAATTATTATTCAAAATACCTGTGAATGATTTGAATTGAATAAAAATAATGGAAACAATGTAAATAGTAAATTATATTGTAATGCATGAGAATATAAGAATTTTATGTCATGTGAAAGATAGATGATGGAATCTTTTGAAAATTATGTGATCATTGGGGGCAATAGTCAACTGTGCCCGTTTAGGTTGCTCTTGAGGCAAGCATAGTTGATTATGACTCAAGAGGGTTAACGGTGAATTAGCTAACACTTAGTTATTTTTTCCTAAAATACCTCTAACTAATTTATTCCTAAAATGTCATAACATTTTCCTTTCACTCTCATTTCTCCCACTCCTAATATCATCATCTTCCTCTTTTCTAAGAAGAATATTAGTGCTTTTAAAGGAAATCTTCATCTTTTTATTAATCTCAACTTTTCAAGGTAAGTAAAGCATTAATCTTGCTTCCTTATTGACCAATCTCACTGTTACTTATCCAATGTTTCATGTAAATAAGAATTATAAGCTTAATAATTTGATGATGGTTAAACCATTAAGAACTATAACTTATGAATCTTTCATTGTTTGATGAATTAGGACTTTAACCATGGTATTTTACATTCCAATCTTCCATCATCAAAGATATGATTCATATTTTACCTAAACATCAATGCAAATTAAATGTTTTGATTAGTTTAGTTATTATTGAGATATCTTGATTATTGTGTGTAGAAATGATGTTGTTGCATTGAATTGATGATAATGGGTTATAATGTTTAGAAATGATATATGTAGCATTTAATAAGTTGGTGGAAGTTTAGTATCAATTTATTGGTATTTAGATTGTATTAAAGGCACAAGAATAGTGACATCATGTGAACATCTACAAATTTCCAGCATCTAGTTTGCTATGTAGGCCTAAGTTACTTTTTAGGACAATATAGTCAACTATATAATCAACTACCTAAACTAGACCTCTAGACCATGATAAATTGTCCCAAGTTACCTTTAAACCCTTATATTTGATTATATAGTTAACTATGAGTACCAAAGTTTGTCTTTGGACATTAATAGTTAATTATATAGTTGATTATAGCCCTATTTTCTTTAAAAAACTTATTTTTTCTTGAAAATAATCATAAGGTTTCATCTTAAACATGACATATTTAAGTGATTAACCTTAAATAAATGTGTTAATGCATTGCATGACTCTTAATCTTTCTTATTTGCTACTTATTGCTTAAGATTGCTTGTATATAATGTATACATGAATGGGAAATGATATGTACTATGAGTTTAAATGCCATAGGCATTGATTGATTAATTGGCATGGTGATGGTAGTGAGTTAAGGTGAACCATGGTACTATATATACTTTATGCACTATCTCTTGAATGCTAACTTGTTATGGTGGTGGCCCTAAAAGGACAAGGTTGTAACTTGTGAGGGATAAGGTTTACAAGAGACATAAGGTAGATAACTATTTAATAATTGTTTGATATTGTCCAAAGTGATTAATATTGCTTGCACATGATTAATTATTGGATCCTTAGAAATCCCTAATATTGTGATAACAGGTGATTTCCTTTAGAGATGATATGTAAAAGACTTGTTTTCTTATGACTAACACATAATTATTTCAGTAAGTTTCTTATTAGGTAGAATATCTTCCATTAACTCCTATACTTATTATTCTAAGGATTTAACCTTGTAGACATATAGCAAGATCTTCCACCTCCACCATCATAGTAAGCTAGACACCTTAGCCTAAGGGTTGACATCATCTTTTTGCAGCTTTCTTTTTAAAATTTTAAAGATGTTTTTTTAATCAAATATTACATAGGTTAGTGTAAGAATGATGTAAGGATAAAAATCTGTGAAAGAATTTCTAAACAACACATCAGAATCATGAAATTGAAATAGAGTCAACATGCAAGTTAAGACTAAGTCTAATAACTTGAGTTGTTGTCCCCTAAGGGTAAAAGAAAACCCAGATGTGTCTAAAAGCAAAGCCCACTTGTATAATATGTGTGTATAGTCCATGCGTTAGCTTGTGTATATCCTTTCTACTCTTACAAGAAGATATCATGCTTTAGTTTTTGCAAAAAAAAAAAAAATAACTTGAGCTTCTTCTTTCAAATCATCATGCAAAAAAAAATTCCATAAATGATTCTTGCTTTTGTTAATTGTAAACTATAAACAATTAACAAACCTAATTTAGAATACAACACTTACAAAATAATTTGAATTTAATTTATTATATCATTTTTATCTAAATCTAACCTTGGATTTCTTTCGACAACTTAAAATAACTTAGTATGGCGAAGCTTAACAATTATAACTATCATATGTGAGGTACATCTATAAAATTATATCTTAAAGGGCAAGATTTATGGGATATTGTGGATAGTAATGAAGTTACTCCACCTGAGACAACATATGTTGATGTCGAAAAAAATGGGTCATCATATCTTGTACAGCTCTCTACACCATCATAATCACTGTAAAAGATAATTTGCTTCATCATACAGATAATGTAGAGACACCGCATTAGGCATGGGAGACACTTTCAAAATTATTTGTGAAAAAGAAAACTATGAGACTCTAGTTATTAGAAAAGTAACTAATGAATATAGATCAAGGAACTATGAAAATTAGTAAGTATTTTTTAGAAGTTGAAATTTATATCAAGAAATCATTGAGTTAGATGAGAAGGCAAAAATAAATGATAAAAGTATGAAAGGAATTATTTTAAATGGACTAAGGCTAGAGTATAGCCATTTGTTGCAACAATCCAAGGTCAGGTATTATGGATTTTATTTGGAAAGTTTACCAGAAAATCATGATGTGTTTGTGAAGAAGTTTGTTAGAGTTTCCATCAAGAATAATGAGAAAGCCCTCCATAATTGTAATGCATGAAGTGTATTCAACTCAAAGAATAATAATAAAACAAAAAGATAAGAACATTATTTAACACTTAGGAGAGTGTTAGAAAGTTAAAAAAAGGTACAAGTAGCCATTAATAAGGATTCAATGGAGAATTCCATAATTATGGATGAGAAAAATCATATAGCTAGATTTTGTTGCTAAAAAAGAAAAGTAGCTAAAAGGAATGTAGTACCATCAAGCCAACAATGAGAAGAGAATGGTGAAAAAGAAGAGAAAACCCACGTGTCAAGTTATATGTTAGAGGAAAATGAAGAATCAACATTCACAATATCCAAATCTAGAAGCAATGATTACAAAAGAGGCTAGATAGTTGATTTTGGACACTTAAACCACATGACTAGATATAAAAATAAGTTATGGCATTTATCTGAGTATTTAGAAAATTGAGTGGTGATAATGGCTAACAATTAAGATTTTCAATCATTTGTGTTAGAAAAGCAATGATGACTCCTTGACTAAATGTAAGGAGTATTCAATTAGAAAATTTGCTTCATGTGTAAGGTATGGAGAAGAATACTTGTTTCATAATTAACCGAGAGAGGGAATTATGTTGTGTTTAGGTTAGATGACATAAAAGCTTACAAGAACATCAAAATGAAATGAATGCTAGTCATGGCATGAAGGAAAAGATAGTCTATATAGGGGATGTCTTTAGAGGCAACATACATAGATAAAACTTGGAAGAATGAGAGAATTGATTTTTGGCACATATGTTTGGGACACATGAATTATGAAAAGTTGAAGTTAATGATGAAAAAGGTGATGGTTAAAGGATTATTGCAACTTAAGGTTTGGGATAGAGTAATCTACCTCAATTATGAGTGCGAGAAAGCACATAAGCTACCATACATCGATTCCATGTATAAAGCCAAAAAGCATTTGGAATTGGTTCTCTTAAGTGTCTTTAGATCAATAAAGCATGTTCCACTAAGTGGCAAGAAGTATATGATTATGTCATTGATGATTACTCAAAGTACATGTAGATAGATTTTATGTTAAATAAAATAGAAGGCCTAATAAAATTTTAAAAAAACTTACAAAAAAAGATTAAGAATTAAATAGGTTAAAAAATCCATTGTTAATAAACTAATAATGGTCAAGATTACACTTCAAAGGAGTTCAGCAAGTATCATTAGAGTTGTAGGATTTGAAGACAACTAATGTGTCTAAACATTCTAAAATAGAAAGGAAGAATGGCCATCTTACAAGAATTTGTTTTAATGCATGGAAATTACATTGCTAGAAGATTTTAGATCAAATATTTGAAAACAACTTTATATATGCTTTTACAAGCAAAATTAGGATTTATCTCATTATTCTAGAAGTTCTGGCATAGAACTAACAATTAGACATCTATGCCTCTTTAGCAGCAGTGGACGCTATATGTTTGTGCTTGATTATCTAATAAGCTATTTTGATGTGAAAGGCAATTCAATGTATCTTCATGAGGTATTATGAGCAAAGAAAAGGATAGATGTGTTACAACCCAAATATAGGCAAATATTATATATCAGGAAATGTTATGTTTGGTGAGTCACCATTTTGGTAAGGACGTGAATTTATGCCATTACCATATGAGACAAGTAAAGCTGTTGAAACCAACTTAGGTTAATGGATGGATTTAAGAGTTCACAAAAAAAAAAAAAAAAAATGCTAACCAGGACTTGTTAAAAATGAGTTCATTTAAACGAAGGCCTTAAGCGGTCCAATTTTGTAGTTTGTGCAAACTAGTTGAATAGTCTAGGACACGTACATGTTCTTCACCAAATCTTCAAATTCAACTCAAAACTCAATCCTAAACTAAACTAACAGCTTCACCCAGATTCAAACCAAACTAAACTAGTATACTAAATAAATCTTCACTATTAATCCTTGCTCCTAAACTCAATTTTTTATCTTCCAACTAAACCCAACTTATATAAAATATTTCTAAGTTAATAATTTTATTCCTAAATTAATACTTTTAAAGTTAACTAATTTTTGTTATAGTTTACTTAGTCATAAATTGTTTGTTTAGATTGAGCATACATCAAATGTGTGATTTTTGAATTTAAAATTACTATTTTAAGGTTAAATTCTTATAAAAGGTCCAAAATTATTATTTTTTTTAAAAAAAAGCCCACAAACTTATTCCATGCATCCACAACCTACAATTTTTAAGACTTAAACTCTCATTTAAGAAGTTTGTAATTTTTCTGATTCCAGACCTGTCCAAACCAATCCATTTATTCATCAGTCTACGAATGGATTGACTAACTCTATTCAATAGGTACAGAAACAAAATTTGAAAAATCAAATATAAGAAAAAGTAGGGTAGCAACCATAACCGGATCTTAGAAAATTCATAGGAGACAATCTGAGAAAGGTGAAAGTTCAAGATTATTTAGCGTTCAAATAAATTTATGAAAAATTGAAGTGTATTATTCAACACATGAAGAGAAAGAATTAAAAGAGATTCTAAAATTGAAAAGGTCCAGTAGATAACGAAAATGAAATCCAAAATATGCGAATGAGTAAGAGTCGATGCCAAGGGAATGATGAGTCATCAACGATTCCTCGTTGATATAGAGAATTCCAACATTGCAACACATGCTTGTTAGCTTCAGAATTCTAGGCAATTATACTGAAGTCTATGAAGATATATATTTGTAAGAAAAATCTAGAAAAACTTGGAAACATAAGTCGGCATGCTGGCTATCGTAAGGCTACCAACTTATGCAAACTATGAATAGGAGTAGTGCTGAATTGTGCTCTGGGGTTTAGAAAGTGAATGAGAGAAAATAAGAGTGTAATAAAGGTTTTGGACGGAAAAATGATTTTTTGTTAAAATATAATTATAAAATAATAAAATAAAAAATATTTTATTTATTTAATATTAGATATAAAAAATTTTAAAATAAATTTCTTATTTTAAAAATAATTAATTTTTTTACTATCATAATTTTAAATATAATTAAAAAGTTATTAATATAAGTGATTTATCATTCTTCATTAATATATATGTGAATGATTATTTTTTAAAGAGAATATATTCTAATAAAATAACTAGAATTTAATCTTGTGTTTGGATGCAACATTTAGTAAATATTAGGAATTTTAAAATTTTATATTGAAAATAAATAATTTTACTTAATTTTCATAAATAAGGAATGACAATTAGTATGATATTTTAAAAGTAAATGTGAAATTTATAATATAATATTTATTTTAATTAAATTTAAATATGTTAAATTTAATAATTTAAATTCTTTACTTATCATATTTAAATAATTTATAAATTTTATTTATTATTAAATAAAATATTTTATATTATAAAATTTGAATTCCTTAATAAATGAATTACGAATCTCAATTTTCAAATACTAATCAGTGTATTTGAGAAGTAATATAAGTGAATTTATGTAAGTTATTAGTCCGCCGATACCAACAGTTTACAGTCCAATTCTCACCGGTCTTGTTTCACTGATTTCCCTCGTTCATTAAAACCAACCCAAACGGGACGGCAGAGAACCATCTGGAACTCTGAAAGGAGGTAACTCTCTTCATTGCAGCGATGATCGCTTGATGGCCTTCATGTCACCGACGACAGCAATTCTGTACAAGCTTCTGTGAAACAGTTCGAAGGTGTTTTGGCAAAACGTTCTAATCAGATTTTCTATCCCCAACTGACAATCTCCATGCTTACTCTTCGACAACGACTAAGGCCTCGAAGGTGTGTACGCGAATTGGATTCAATTCAACACAACCCTGACATCTGTACTGGCTATGCAATCATTCGAAGGTATTTTGGTTCTTAAATACCGCTTATGCAAGATATGTGTTTGAGAATATTACTGCAAATGGGAATTTTGGAATTCTATGGCTTGGTTGCCATTCTTTAATTTGGTGGGGATTTTTCTGTCATGGTAATTACTAGCTATTAATAAGATTGGGGAATTCTCACCTCTTCTGCTAATTAAGTTTTTGACCACTCTTTTGGTATCGGTGAAATAGTACTCTCAACTGTATATTTGGCTCTTCTGTTGGTATTGTCCTGGTGTGTTTTGGTGTTGAGTTTCAGTCTCTTATT
Organism: Sindora glabra; assembly: GCA_020226215.1. Taxonomy (NCBI): domain Eukaryota; kingdom Viridiplantae; phylum Streptophyta; class Magnoliopsida; order Fabales; family Fabaceae; genus Sindora; species Sindora glabra. The sequence goes on along the minus strand of CM035225.1, from coordinate 15,233,273 downwards.
ATGGCTTTTAACATGGGTCTAACGAAAGTATTTTTGGCCAATGAACTATTTTTTGCTAGTGACAAAGAGAATTATGGGTCTACGGAGGGGGGCCGAAAGAAGCTCTACATTTCAAATGCTCGGAATCAAGATGAAAAATTTATTCGTTCGCGATATGAGAAGAAATTAAAACAACCATGTCTTGATGAAGTTGTAACTTTGGATATGGAGACTGTATGGGCATCCTTTTCAATGGAATTAGCAGCTTTTGAGGAACACTCTTATGAAGAAATTGCCCGAATTTCAAAAGTGTGATAGTCACTTAACTTTGGAAAGCTTGTTTATTGACATCTCCGCTAGTGTGCTCAGATCCAAATATAGTCAACATATGAGCAGTGGGGTAGAAGTTATCAATGGGAAAATGCCAGGATTGAAAGCAACAGAATTGGAGGATCATAATAGGATGAAGTTAACTGTTTAGAAGGTCGAAAATTATAAAGTTTTCAGATTAAGTGCAATTGTTGGACCAACATAAACAACCCAAGGTGGAACCTTGTCATGGCTACAAATTCGGAACAAATTTGACGAGGCTGGTTTCTGCTAACTGTTCTGGAGTTTTTCTACCATCAGCTGCAGGTCATACCCTTTTGGTGCTTTTCAACAAAGAGAAAGTGGTGCGGATTTGCTCCAAGTGTGGGGGAGTTTAATATAATCTAATCAAATATCTCAAATCTCATTCTGGTACAAGTTTTGCTGATAATATTCAACATTGTCCATTGCATTTTCAGACTCTTTCGAGACCCCAATCATGTTGTAGTGTAGGCCATCCAATTTGGACCAGTCCTGCAATGCAGACTCCCATGCTGCAACTGTTAATATGCTACGAGCTTCGTGGATGGATATTGAGCACCACTCCCTTTTTTTTCCCATGATGATAAACGGTTTGATGCCACAGAAGGTATTGGAGCTGATGGAGGCACTAGTCAATCCTCCCATTCAAATTATATTCATCAAGTCAATTCCCAAGTATCAAGGCCAATTTTCAGGCGGTCCATGCACTCTAGTTTCAACTAGGAAATCTATCCATTCTGGTTCTCGGAGGTGCAAGTCTTATGTGAAGGCTTTCTCACCTTGTCCCACCTTGTCCAGTAGGGTGTAAAAGATCTTCTAGAGGCCAGGACTTTCAAATGAGATTTTGAACGACATACAATTCACAATTCGCACTCTCATCTCGTTTTACTCACCACATTGAAAGCAAAACATGTATTCGAGATCTGGTGGCCCGAAGGTTGCCAGTCAAGGAGATTGAGTAAGAGTCACTATTGTATTTAGTTTCACAAGTGTTGTGGTGTGTCTCTGTTTTGCACTTCAGTATTTCAGGTATCTTTATGGGTGTCAGTTTGTCTTACAGTAGATTTGTTCTCTCTTCCTGTGTAACTATTTCATGAGTGATGGGAAAAAAAAATTCATTAAAACTAACGAAAAGTTGTTCATGGATTAATATAATAATGAAGCCATAATTATTAGACAGTTGTTCTCCCAAAACAAAAAGGAATTGAGGTTAAGGGAACTTCTCTAGTATGATAGCTTTTACATACATACCTTGGTTGGATCTGCAACAAGCATGCGAGAAAGAAGATCTTTGCACTCTTCAGACACATCATGTTGAGCAGCTGTGTCTTCCAGCTGTATATATTAAATGACAGCAAAGTCGGGGGCGACATATTATGTACATTTGAAAGCTTTATGAATTATGAGGTGTTGAAATAAAAACTTACAAAATTATAAATGTCTCCTCCCAGCATTTCACGAAGAATAACTCCACAACTCCATACATCTGCTAACTGAACAGCACAAAACAGAACGAAAGCACTGAAAACTCCGCGTGCATCATTAATCTATTTTTGATTAGAAATAAAAGTAGCCAGCTAGTTCATAATCACAATACAGAAATGGCTTTTCTGATGTATATATATGGATTGATAATGGCGAAGCCATATACATAATTGCGTACGCAAATGAAGATACAAAGGATTTGTTTGTTTATTATTTTTAATAATAACTTTTATTTTTAATATATTAAGGTGTTATATATGCATCCATTCTATTTTATAATTTGAACTCACTAAAATATGATAAGATTGGAAGATGAATCATGTCTCCTTTCCAATTGAGTCAACTATAAAATTAGTTTTATATTCAATATAATTTAATTATATCTATATTATAAAGATTTGATTATTTTTTTTAATTTTTAACTTGTCATAAATGTTAGTTTTTAAATATCTTTATGTACAGATTCCAAAGGAAATGAGGAAAAAGCTTGATAGTAAGAGTCAGGAAGCAATTACGATGGGTTACCATTCAATAGAAGGCTATATCAATCCCAAAGATCACGGAATCATTATTAGTAGAAATGTAATTGTTGATGAAATTGGTGCATAGAATTAGGAAGTAAAGGAGAAAAATGAAGAGAAGAAAATGAATGTGTTAATTGAGACTAGAGTTGATTGTGATCTTTTCAGTCCCATGGTGAAATAATCAAATTGTGCAAGGTGAAGGCCCAACACCTAGACCTAGACAATTAAGTGAAAACAACCAACAATCTGTTAGACTTAAATAGTATAGACTATTCTTAGATGATCAAGTGAATGAAGAGGATGATTTAATGCACTTAGCCTTATTTGTAAATTGTGAGAAGTGAGCTTCAAGCAAGCAAACAATGAAGTGACATAGGTTGAAGTAATGAAAAAGGAATTAAAGGAATAAAAAAAATGTAGGATTTGGTTAATCTTCTAGAAAATAAGAGAAAAATTGATGTCCACTAAGTGTAAAAAATGAAAATGTGACCCAATGGTGACGTTGAAAAGTATAAAGCTAGACTGTTGTTAAAGGATTTTGTTACATCCTTTTTAATTATTAGTAAATTAGAAATCATTTCATGAAAAAGAATAATTAAGGCAACTAGTAAATTTAGTTGAGTTAAGAATTTTGCATGTGAAATATGGAATAAAATAAAATAAATAAAATAAAAAAATATAGGAATATGAATTTGATAAAATTTTGATGAAGAAAATCTATTGAAGCTATGAAGTACAAAATTATGCATTGATGTGTGAATATGTAAGCGGTTGGGAGCAATTTTTTAAAAATGCCCTTAAGATACTATTTTTCATCCTTATTAGCCCCTAAACCCCAATCTCTCTCATTTCTCCCCATTCTTTCATTTCTCCTAACTTTCTCCCTACACAATCTCTCCACCACTCTATTAATCAAGTAAAGAAATCCTCATTTCTTCTCGATTTTTTCATCCAATCAACGTAAGAGTATTACTTTTATCAAGAATAATTCCTATTTCTTCTTAAATGATGAAGAAATTTGAGATTTATTTAGTTTTGTTGGGTATTTTAAATCCTAACTCTAGAACATATGAATTTTTATGCAATTAGGTTTGAAATATTTTCAAACCAACTTCCTAGCACACTCTCCCATACAAGGTGAGTGGATAATCTAGTTAATTTATGGATTTTGTAGCTATATGATGATATTGAAGGAATATTGGTTATTTTATGATTTTGCATAAATCTTATTTATTTTAATGTGGTGGATGTAATAAATGATGAAGAGAGGTTATATGATATGTTAGATAAGTGTATTAATAATTGTGTTAAGGTTTGGTATATAATATATGTGTCTAGAGGACATTTAGAATTAGATGAAAGGTAAAATTTTTATAGAAAACTATGATTTTTAAAGGTGAATTTGGGCTTCAAAATTGAATGACTAATCGATTCTACATGTTCAAAAGCAATTTTAGAGCAGCGAATTGATTGGTTAATTAATTAACTAACCTTAGAATTTTATGCCGATTTTAAAAGGGCATAATTCCTTCATCTTACATATGTTTTAAATGAATTATTTATCATTATAAAGGAAATTAAATTTACTTTCAAATGGAATTAATTTCAAGCCAATATTATATATATATTTTGAGATATTATAAAAAAAGTGAATAGAGGTGAAAAATTTTCAAATGAACTTTTTATGTCTATCTTCAAGAAGGCATAACCTTTTCAAAACTTAGCTAATTTAGGCTAAACATGTTCATTCTGTAGTAGATCTCTTACAAGATCAATTTGGATTGGCTCTATGAAAAGCTAATTGAATCTAGTTTCATATAAAATTAGTTTTATAATAATATATTTATAAATTTTAAGTTATTCACAAAATATTATTCAAAGGTCACAACTATGGTGATCATATAGTAACCTATATCCAATCTATTTTATGTTTTCATGATTTATAATGGCCTAACATGGGGTGTTTGTTCTTTAAGCATTAAGGATTGAGTGGTTTATGATAATTATAAGATAAGTGCATGACGTAGGTAATTATGAAATGAGAAAGTAGAAGTTGTATGATATAATATGTATTGTAATGAACTTATTGCATTTCTCATAGGATGAAATGTGTTAAGGAATATTTTGTGGATTGATTATTATAATATGTGTGTATACTTTTAGCCATACAAGAGGGTATAATGATACTAAGATATATTGTGATGTACATTAAAATTGAATTGTGAATATATTAGATAGAACTTGAGCTCTAGCTTTTAAAATTGCATTGCAAATCATGCCATGAGTGGCAATAAAATGAGAAATGTGATGAGGGTGATATTGTAAAAACTGGATGGAAAATTTTCGATGATGTGCTTATGGAGGGTATAAGGTGGACCATGGAAGGATAAGGATGGAAAACTTGTAGAGGGTAAGGCTGATTCAGGAGACAAAAGATAGATGAATATATTTTATGTATTGCTCATTGTTCTAAATGAGATATGACCTTGAGTGTAATTAGTCATGAGTATTCTTAAGTGATACATTGAAAAATAAAATAATTTTGTGTTAATCTTATTGTTATTGATTCTTGGTTACTAATATACTTAAATATGATATGGTTTGTCAAAGAAGGATAGTTTGATGGTTGAGCTATTATGGTTTATTGATATTATTATAGATTATTTACTCACTAAGCCTTGGACTCTGTCCTTCATAATTTATTTTATAGATTTCTAGATTGAGCCTACACATCCACCTCCTTAGAGTCAAATTCCATAAAAGCTCATTAATAGTAGTATCGTAGCATAAGTTCTCGTACATAGTATATTTTAGGCCTTATTTTTGTCATAGATTTGGATGAAGGAGATATTTGAATTAATTCCTTATAAGTTAGTTAGACTTGCTTATCCTCATTTTAGGAGGACTATAAGCATACCTAACTTCCTTATCTTTTGTAAAACTCTTAATAAATTCCAATGAATGTTTTCTTTCTAAGGTACCATTTTTTTTTATATATGCATGATACTTAGTAATCAGGATTAAGTTAAATAATTAGGAATAAGCTGGTGGAAATCAAAAAATAAGTTTCATGCCGATCATAATCGAGTTAGGGTCATGATAGATTCTTACAAAAGTAAAGATTAGATTATAAAGAGGTATTCTTTTTTGTTGCAAGGACTGAGATAGAAAAATTAGTCATTGCAATGGAAGCTTATAAAGGCTACAAGAAGCATTAACCAAAAATGAAGCTACCAATCCTGAATAGTCTTTTAAATATAGAAGTGTATACATGTCAACCACATAATTTTGTGTTAGTTAGGAGTGAGTAGAAGTAAAATAGCTTCATATAAACTCAAACAAGCTAACAGGCTCCAAAATCTTGGAACAAAATAATTTATATTTTCTTCAAGGATCATGGCTTTAAAAAAATGTTCTTCCAAGTTTGGATTGCATGCTAGATCCACTAATCGAAAGACCATGATGATTGTATATTCATATGTTGATGATCTTTTGGTTTCTAGAAGTAATAGAAAAAAGATTGAAGTGTTCAAATAAATTATGAAAAAGGAGTTTGAAATGTTAGATTCGGTGTTGCTATCTTATTTTCTCCAAGTGGAATTTGTTTAAACTTCAAAAGGAGTGTTTATGCATCAAAGAAAGTATGTTAATGATATATTTTGAAAAGATTTAACATGTTGAATTATAGTAGTAGTGCAAAGAGCGCAATTGATGCAAGATGCAAATTGATGAAAGATCATGTTGTAAAAGTAAATCCTTTAGTGGTGAAGTAGATTATAAGATGTATGAGGAATCTATGTAACACTAGACTTGATATATGTTATGTAATAGGTTTTATCAGTAAGTTCGTGGATAATCTTAAGTGTATTCCCATATGCTAGCAACTAAAAGAATCTTAAGGTATATCTCTCGTACCAAAGATCAATGTTTACTATTCACTAATAATACTTATTATAGAAGAAAAGAAATTTTAGGGTATTAGAATAGTGATTGATGTGACAACTAAAATGATAGAAAGAGCACTAGCGATTATATTTTAAAATTTTGCACACTACCTTTCATGAAGTTTGAAGATATAACTTATTAATGCAATATTATCTTCATGTGGAGCTAAATATGTGTTGGCATCTACAAATCAAAGCACCAAATTTTGACAAATCACACAGCAAACGTTATGAGTGCCATAAATGTAGCCATTTTGCTTATGAGTACAAATCCAAGGAGTCGGTGAATATGTGTTGTTGGTGGTAAGTTTAAACCCTGATGATTCTAAATCTAATTCTTGATTTTTAGGGTTTGGATGTTCTAACCATATAACAAGGAGAAAAGAGTTGTTTCTGGTGTGCTCATTTTTCAACAAACACCACCGCCAAACATCTTTTTCAATCTAGTTTCTTTTCTTTTTTTTTTTCAAAACATTTGTTTGGAAGTAAACGTCGGAATTAAAAAGAAAAAACCGCTTTCACCCTTTTATTTTACTAGATATCGTTTCGTTTCTTTCTATTTTTCTCCGTTGTGCATCTAAACATATACCAACGATGTATTAGTCTTGCTAACCTTTTCTGCCTCACGGACCAACATCAGAGTAAAGTGTTTTTCGTTTCACTCCTAGATATTAGCTTCAAGGTTCAAACAAGATAAAAACTATAGTACCATCTGTTTTGTTTTTATTTAACTATTTTTTCTCTTTTTTTTCTTTTCTCAGAAGGAGTGACTGTTTGAGTGATCATGCTTTATTTTTTTTCCTTATAATTTACATAAAAAAAAGAATACCTTTCCATCGTAGTATTTTGATTCTGAATCATGAGATGCAACCTCCGGAGCCTGGTAGTTAGAAGTCAGCCTGCATGCTTTTTCGTGATGCGTTTTACTAGGCAAGGATTCCTAAAAATGAAACTTATCGTCAACCTAAATTTTCAATTTGTACCTAGAATGCAATAGCTATTTAAAGCAATGTTCTAAAAATCAAATTTTATTGGTTTAGCCAATTAAATTATGGTCAAATCAGATATTTTATAGTAAAAATTTATATGAATTTATTAAAATTAAAAAAATAATTAATTTATATTATATATAAATTCATAATTTATATAAAAATAAAAATTAAAAAATAAAAGAAATTAGTGAATTTTAATCAATTAAGTATAATTTTTTATTGTTTTTTAATGATTTTCTGGCTTAATGGATCCACGTAACCCAAAAAATATTAAAAAGAAGAGAAAAAGATAATTGATCGGTTTTTGAAATTTGAACCAATTTTCTTATTCTTTTTTCAGGTTTTTAGGGATTTATACCTGGTTGAACAATTTATATTGGATCGATTGGTAGACCTTGTAAATCAACTCAAACAAATAACGTAATGTTTAATGATCAACCAATCTGGTTCAATTTAGTTTTTAAAACACCGATTTCCATCCAAATTTTAAAATAATGGTTTAAAGAACTTAAAGTAAAAGTCTAATATATATGACTGAACCCTAGACTAAAGAAAATCACTGCATTAATCACATAATTCAATAAGTTGAAATATTGAAAACATAAATATAAATTTTATGAAAATATTAATATTTCTTTACTTTGAGAGAATAAGTAATCTTTCCATTAAAAAAATGAAAAAAATCTTGTAATGTAATTTTTATTAGTAATTTTTTTTGTAATATACAAAGTATATAAAAATGTTTAATCAATTTTGAAGTACTTCTAAAATATATATCAAGACTTTATATTTACAAAATGTATAATATTTTAATATTTTAAAGGGAAAATTGATATATCGTAAAAAAATTAATATCTAGGAGAGGTGAATTACCCGTGAGAATGGACTCGAGGATAATTCGCTAATCCTAGACATATGAAAGCCACCAATTTTCAAAATAGTATTGGAGGTCAATAAGATGTTCTGTGAACTCAAGTCTCGGTGAGAGATTTCCTGCAGGCCAAGGGAAAAAAAAGGCAAATTCGATGAATCAGTATTAAAATCTAAAATATTATATAATTAAGTAAATATAATTCTCAAGCAATATTACCTTGAAGTGGATGTAGCTAACTCCTGCAATGAGCATTTGGAACATCCTTCTAGCCTATAATAATTCATGAACATACAATTTAGTGACAAATAAATTAAAGACTTCATTTTTTGGGGAAAAATTTGTGCCTGTGAATTGACTAGCCCAAATTTGTTTAGTTCATGTATTACTTTTATGTAGTTGTTTTATATTAAACATGTCAAGGATTCGGTGAAATTTTTTGACTCAATTGACACTTAATATTTTTTAAAAATCTTGTATCTTTTACTATAGTTAGAGTTTGATTTTGATAATTCAGTAATTAATAACTCTAAAAATGTTAATCAGGAATAGGGGAGTATTATTTAGTATATTTCAATTTAAATGCGGACAAAAACTATGCAATGAGTTATTTGGAGATCCGAAATAATTAAGAAACCGATTAGACCTTAGCTTCATCGAATTTTCCACCCAGAAGAAGGTCATCACGGAGACTGCCACTGTCCGCATACTCCATAACTATCCCAAGTTTGCTTTCATCCAGAACCACCTAGGTTGACGATATATAATATAATACATAATGTATTAGAAAAGTCAACCTAATATTTTCAATTTTAATAAGATATACTCATATAGGAATATAAGTACAGACCTCTCTAAATTGAATTACATTCGGATGGCAAAGATTTCTAAAGTTCATGATTTCCCTCTTCACATGTTGCAGCTGTCGGCATCATTACAAACATTGAGTTATAAGCGGCATATTTGCATGTGGAAAGAGTTTTAAGAATCGCGATACTCACTTCATCGTCACGCGGAATGCATTTCATGGCAAACACCTCGCCGGTCTGTCTGTCGCGCACTTTATAGACATGCGGCCAAGACCTGCTAGCTCCTAACTTGTGCACTAGCCCATACTTCTCCATTTTAGCCGCCTTATTTTGGTCGTTGAGATAAAATGTTTGAACTTCTTCTTTCAAATGATAGGGCAAGTCCAATGAATACCATCGGTGCTTCTTGATTTTTTTAATAGTGATTCTCTGCAAAATGAACCTAAATCTTTTAGACCGACAGAATGCACAGAATTCATCAGTTGACATAAACGATAATTGCAAAATAAATAAATAAGTAAATCTTATGTTGGAATTGAAAATTTAAAATTTTTAGATTGTGCCTCTTAAATTTTTAAGTGAAATTTATAAGTCACACTTTGATTACTAAAAGTCACTCTTTATAATTCATAAGTCAAGGAGTCTAGAAGTCATTTTAAAAAATATCTCTTTGCATAAATCATTTACTACATCAAAATTATGGTTCAACGTTGGCATATTCATGTCAACTAAAGGACAAATTGACATATATAATGGAGTGGTAACATTTTTAAAAATATGAGCAATTTAACTCATTAATTATATTTTAGTAACTGATATTATAGAGTCATAATACCTTTTTATGTTGGTTATTTCAAAATTGATGTCTAATGAAAGCTAAAAATTTTGCTCAAAAATTGGGGGATAATATTAGAACATCATTTCATATTAATAATTGATATGGTTTGTCTACAATAGGGCCTTTAAATTTTGTACAATTTTTTATGAAATTTTGGTTTGAAATCTTGTAGAGGCATTTCACCTATTCTTTATTTTCTCCTACAAGCTCACAAAATGGGGGCAGTGTTTCCGCAAGATTTGAAGCTACAATTAAGTTTTGAAACCTTTTTATAGGATGTCATTTGTGAAATGTATTTTTAATGGAAATCTTATTGAAGTATCTCATCCATTCTCCAATGTCTTCAGTGATCTCACTAAATGAATGGGATGTTTCAATGATATTCACAACAAGATCTCAAAGATTTGAAATTTATTAAGATGTGATATTTATTGTATTTTCATTTTTAATTTCTTCATATAATGATATATTATGTTTATAGTCTGCATTTGATCTTTATATTCATTTGTGAATTTGTAAATATGTTTGATTTTTTTTCTTATTGTCATCTTTGATCTTTATTGCATAATGTTATCATTGTCCAAAGTTTCAAAGCTTTCATTGTGTAAAATTGTCTCTAATGTTTTTTAACAAATGTTGTCAAGCTAAAGCATATTGGATTAAAAAAATTAGTAAAACACATCAATTATTTAACAATAACGAACATCAATTTTTAAATGCTCAATGTCAAAAGGAATGCCAAACATTAAATTAGAAAGTATGGTTTAACATTAGAAGTATATAGGAATAAATGTCTAAAGGTATATATATTAAGAGCTAGCTAATTTTTTTTCACAAGGTTATAGGAAATTGCAAAAACTAAACACATTGGTTTATGTTGACAATCAACATGTAAAGTTATGCTGATAGTCAACTTATTGAACTGCACTATAACATTCTTAAGGTTATGCAAAATGACAAACACTTATAATGTTAGTTATATAAATAACCGACATATAAAGAAATTTTAGGTGCTGGACTTAAAATTACCAAAGCATTAGATATTGGTTGTCTTTAATAGGTGACATGTAATGTTTTGCATAATACCTATTAATTTGGCTTGCAATCTTCATTTTAGACATTTCAATGATGCTTTAGCCTTCATTATCTAATTCACGGGTTTAGCTCCAATTAAAAGATAGCTCTTCTTTTATATCATCTAGCACATTTAAAGATGTTATGGACTTTATTGAAGGATTTACCTCCTCTAAAATCTCAAGTTTCACAGTATGGCAAGAATCCTTGGGCAACAAACCATAATTGTCATGTTGTGAAGCCTAACATATTAGAGGAGACAACCTTTAACAAGAATCTTAGCATTTCTAAATGTGCTAGATGAGAAGGAAATGGAGCTATCCTAGCATTTGATTGACCTTTTTAAGTTGATAATAAAGGTAAATGTATTGACTAAACTTGATGATGGATCCTCCTTACACCTGTGTCTCTCCAAGAGGAAAGCCTCCCTCTAAATGTGATTAAGCATAGAAAATATGAGTTAACTTTTCATTTTAATTTTTCTTATTGTTACAATAGGAAGAAAAATTGAGAGATGAAAAATTGAAGAATTGGACTTTCTATACTATGGAGTTAGGCTCTCTTCTTAGGGATTGAGTTAAGGAGTCACCTACACTCTTCAACTTAAAAAATTTTAAGTAATATGAAAAAGATGGGAATTTAATCAATAAGGACAATTGGCAATAAGGATGGAACATTGTGTTTATCAACGTCTTTGATGTAATCATGTATGATATATAATAAAAAACTAGTTATTTTTTGTATTTGTTAATATAATGAAGTATATGTAAATAAATTAAATATTATATTTTCATAATTATTTGTTGTCTTATTTTTTATATGTTTTTTAATTTACTTTCTTTCTTTAATATTTACATTCAATTTTGCATTTAGATAACTTTCTTTTGTAATAAAGAGAACATATAAATTGTTTGAAATTGCAAACTAACATCGATTATTTTAGTAAACTAACATTTATATAGTATGATATCAATTTTTTTATAATAACTAATGTATTAAACAAGATTTTTCATATTTAGACATAGAATTTATTTTTGGTATGAAATGATGTTGATTTTTAATAAAATTAATGTTTGAATTATATTTAGATAACTTTTTTCTCTAATTTAACATGTTAAGTTTTTATTTAGAATTAATATGAAAATATATTAAGATAACCATTTTTATAAAATTGATGTGATATATTCAGCCATTAATATTTTAAGCATAATGCATTAGATATTAGATTTTAGTTTTTATATATAATTGACATAAAATGAGATAACCTTATTTTGATATTTAGATAATTCATAAAAATAAAGGTGAAAATTGAAATAGCTGGGAGTCTTTGCCTTAATACCAAAGTACACAAAGAGAATGTCTTTTTCACGAGATTCATTGTGTGCTAAGGAGAAATTCCCACCAAAGGTCAACAAAGCTCATATCCAACTTGTAGTTTAACTCCAACTTGCTAAAGTCTTTTTCTCACCATTAGAATGTGTTCGAATGCCTTTTTTTGCTCTATGGAAGAACGTTATGATATTGTGATTGGATGCCTTTGTATTTGTTAGGATTATATGCGTTTGATTTCATTTTTTAAGGTTTTATGTGTGTGGGTGTTGATATATGCATACCAATTTTATTAAAGCCTTTATATTGTTCAGATGTTAATGTATTATTTGATCTGTGGGTATTTTTTATTTATTTGTTGCATGAGATTCAAATTAGATAATTATAGACTATATATGAATGTTTTCTCATTGAATGAGCCCTGAATATGCCAAGAGTTAATAGGCTTACTAAATTTGTTATAGGGTAAAAAAAGAAATTTGGTAATAAGCTTATTAGGTGTCTTTGTATGAGATATGTTTGTGTTAGGATGTTCAATCTAGTAGGGATAAGAGAACATTTATTTTTCCATGACATTAACATGAGGGCATATGTGATGGACATAGCATGGAGGAGGGTTAGTTATCTAGTTCATCTTGAACTTGTAAAGGGAAGAAAGCCCATGAAAATGGTGACACAAATATGGGATTGGATGATTGGTTAGAAGACATGGAACATGAAGTTAAAGATAATTTCACTTAACACCCTCATGTCCATCATAGCTTGTTAAGTGATATAAAGAAGCCTTTGTATCAATTGTATTAAATTTACATGATTATCTACTATGCTGAGATCGTTCAAATTGAAGGTAAGGAATGGTTGGAGTAACAAGAACTTCATGACATTACAATTGTTGAAAGAAATGCTTCCTAAAGGGAATGAGTTACTAGATTGTACTTATGAAACTAAGTAAGTCACGTGCCTAATTGGTATAACATACAAAAAGTTACATGTTTTCCTTAATAATTGTATACTATATCGAAAGGAGTACAAAACTTCAGAGGAGTGTTTAAAATGTGGGGTATTATATTACAAATTGAGTAAGAATGATGGCAATAGCAATAAAATGGTTTTGACTAAAGTATTATGGCATCTTTCAATATAACTAAGATTTAAATGGATGTTTGCCAATGCAATGGATGCTAAAAACTTAACATGATATATGGATTGACCACCATACAATGACAACCTTTGCCATCTAGGTGATTCTCCTCAATGGTGGATAATTAATACATTGTTCCTTGCATTTGGTTGTGAACCAAGAAACTTCAGGCTTGCACTTTGCACTCATGGAAGGAACTTTCAAGGTAATATGAGTAATAAAACAACATATGCCTTATTATATTGGTGATCTACAATCTACTTCATTGGTTATGCATTAAACACAAATAAATCATCCTTGTTAATTTTAGAGTTAAAATAATTAGGAAACAACATAAAAATCTTCTTGGTACCACTTGTTGAAGGCCTAAAGGTGATATGGGAAGAAGGCATCTTGGTATTTGATGAGTGTTTTTTCACACTAAAAATTAAATTAAACTTATTCTACTACATGGATAAAGTGATTCTAGGTCAAACCTAAGGAAATAAATGATAAATAAATGATAACAAAATATAAAACTAGGGGTTTCATAAAAGTAATTAAACAAAAAAAATGGAACAAATTATAACACAATTAAAAGTGAGGAAATCATAGTAAAGATAATTACTAGCTTAAGAGACATTCTATACTTTAATTAGTTGATTTATGGCAAATAACACCTATCAAGTTACTCTAATTTTATCAATAAGCCAATGTTTACACTAGCAGTAGTCTTTATGTTCATTAATTAAATAACCTAAGCTTAACACCTAGATTAATTCTTTATATTTAAGTTTAATACCTAAATAATATCGTTAAGATTTTATGAATGACTAAAATTGAATTAATAACCTAACCTAATATTGAATCATTAATTCAGATCCAAATTCATTTAGGTAACTAATGATTCACCCAAATGTCAAATCACTAAAGCCTAAGTGCTACTCATTCATCAATTAATTACAATCCAATATCATAATTAATAATTTAGCATCATATCATAATAGATAACAAACTAATAGATCCAAGTTAGCAAACTATCTAAAATAATCATAAACTTGAAAGAGTGAAAAATTAAATAATAATCAAATTAAATTAAATTTGATAGGATATAATCTTAAAATTAAACCAAAATAAAGTTAGAATTCTATTAAACCAATGTAGAAAATTAACCATCCATGGTGGTATATAAAGAAACTTAAAGAAGTGGAAAAACCTATCTTAAGAGAGTGTGTTACCTTTAAAGACACAAGACCTAATATATATGAGCTCCTAATGAAGAGAACATAAATGGCCAAGTTAGGGTGCTTCTTAGGATTATAATGAATAAAGTCTTACTTAATTTAGAAGCCTAGACCTAATTTACAAAACTAAATTATTACAAAAGTTTACTACAATAAAATCTCATAAGTCAACTTCCAACCAATGTTTAGCCTTAGGGCACTCATTTGATCTCATTTGGACTCTTGGACCTCCAAATATGATCCAAGAATTAAGAGTAGGTTAAACTTGACAATAACATTGATTTATCTTCTTGATTAAACACTACAATAAATTATCACTTGGGTTACAAATTATGCCATGAAAATTTAAAAATTAAGGTAATTTTATTTCTTACCACAAGAATAAAAAATTTAGATAGATGCAAATAAAAATAAAAATAAAAAAATTTGCCATGAGAAAACTTTACTCATGGTGAAGTGTTACTTGTACTATAAATTAAGCTACAAAAACACCCTATCCAAGATAAAGTATCACTTATATCACAATGTAAGTAAGAAATATTTACTTGTGGCAAAATATCATTTATATCATGATGTAATAAGTAGAAAATTTTCACTTATGGCAAATATATATAGTCACCAAATTGATTGAATAAATCTATGTTATCTTTAAGGTCTCATTTGATAAACTTGATAAGATAGATTGGTCATAGTTAGATTGGTCAAACTAGTTCGTGGTATAAATGATATTATTTTATATAATTATATTAAAATAATAGTATAAATATATATATATATGTTATAATAATTTTAAATTAATTATATCAAATAACAAGTTTTACTTTCATCATTTCAATATTAAAAAACTTTATTAAAAATAATTATGTAAAATTATATATAATTTAATACTAATGAAATCTTTATGTTAAGAAAATATTAAAATAAGTTATATTTAAAGATATGGTTGACATAAAATGGCTTAAAAACCTTATTTTGGTCCTTTATTAATTTCACTTATATCAATTTCATTCTTGACAAATATTTTGTATTAATTTCTTTTCTCATAAATAATAATTTAACTAATTTGGTTCATACATTAGCAATTCCATTGGTAGGTTAACAACTTGGTAAATAGAAAGGAAAAATAAGATATATATAATATATGAGAAATGAAATTGAAACTTAAAATTGTAAGAGGCCGAATAATATAACTTGTATTTGTGAAGGAACTAAAATAGATATAATAAACAAATAATTAAAAATAAATAAATTAATAATAATTTAAATATTAATTTTTTTATTAAAATTTAAATATGAATGATGATTTGAAGAGTTATGATTGATAAGGGTATTTGTATCATGCAATTCAACCTTTATTAAAGGAACTTTTAGAAAATAATAAAAAAATTACCCAAAAGATGTAAAAATTGTACTTTTACTTTGTAATAACTTAATTAATAAAAATTAAATAAAATATATAATTTTGGAAATGAATTTATTTTGTAATAATTTAATTATATGTATTATAATCATACCTTTTTAGAAAAATCATATACATGTACAATTTGTAAGTTTTTGTATGTGTGTATATAATTTTAAATATATAGTTGTAAATTCAAACATTTCATTTGTAGAATAATATGTAATTCAAAATGCATATTTAAAGTTTTTATTAAAAATTAATATTTAAATTATTGTTCATTAATTCTTTTAATTTTTTTGTATTCAATTTTTTATAAATAGAAATTATATTAATTTGGTACTTCATATAATTTTAGTATCAATTTCATCCATAACATATTATTTATTTATTATTTTAGTCATTCAATTTTATAGTCATTGACCCATCAATGAAAATACTAACAAATGGAGTAAATTAACTAATTTAATACTTATGAGAGATAAAATTGATACAAGACCTATGTGAAAGACAAATTTGATTCAAATGAAATTAGTGACAAAATAAGTGAGATTTTAGTTTATAAAAAATAAAATTTAAAATAAATAACAAGGATCAAAATTATGTTTGCATTCATGTTATATTTTATTACTATATAAGAGTATCGCATAAGTGTACTTTTATTTATAAAGTCAACTAATCAACTAAAAACTTTGAATAAAATATATTGTATTATAATACTAAAGAAACAAACTGATGCAATGATAAGGTTAGACATTCCTTAACTTGGAGAGTCAAATTTAATTCCTTGTAAATGCAATTTCCATATACATAATGCTCTTATTAGGTTTGATGGTTTATATTAGGTTAATGTGGACCAAACCAAATATCTAGACTAGATAATTAGTTAATGTGTGGTTAAACCAATTGGATGGTTGGTTCAATTTATATATATAAAATTTGTTTTAGCTAACCATATTAGTTTTTATAACAATTTTTTTTGCCATAATTTTGTTCATGGTAGTATAAGCTAGAAGCAAAGGCATAGCCTTCTTGCCACATTTACACTTACAGCTAAAATTATCTATTAACTATGGATAAACCCATGGTAAAAAAAATCATTCATGCCATTATCATGAGACTTTTTTTCCTATGGAAATTTCCTTTCCATAATCACTTATGCTATAGGTTCATCTAACTAGTATTCTTATGACTAGGCAGCGTAGTCATGAAAATTTTAATCATGTGTCATGATTTTAACTATGATGCCAATAATGATTTGTTATAGTGAAATTTAAACCTCTAAACATTTGAACTAGGTTCCAACAAAAATACAAGAATTGTAGAGCTTACTCTTAGCTCTCCAAAGACATAAAGATCACCCTAATTAAACATTTACAATTGAAGTTATGGATGAAAAACCTAAAATAGTATCAAAATCTAGCATTAACCAAATAATCTAATAACATTACCAAATCATGACCTAATCACCAAATAAGGCCAAATTCACCTAATTAAGTAGAAATACACACTAAAGAGACATAATGTTGGAGAAAATAATATAAAAAATATTATGAATATCAGTCTTTGACACATATTGTCAAAAGTCTTTCATTTTACATGTCATGCTCTTTTTGTACAATTAATGAGTTCCTAGCATATAATAACATGGTTAGGTACAATGTTAAAAAGGCATAAAGTATGCTTATTTGTGAAAATGATCCTTATTTTTCTTAATTGAATTATAGGAAAAAAATAGTGTATCTTAATGATCGAAGATTTTTTTCCTGTTCTCACTAATATTGCATGCTAAGGAAGACTTTTAATAGGTTATTGAGAGAAGCACTAGATCCAAATCTTTTAACTAGAGATAAAGTTTATAAATAGATTAGAAATTCAATGTCATTTTTTGCAAACCTACAAGCTTACAAGTGGAGAGAGTCATTGAAGAAAAGATCTACATTTCTTAGTCTTCCATACCAAAAAAAGCTTAAGGTGAGACATATCATTGATGTCATGCACGTAAAGGAAAAATATTTATGATAGTCTTATTGGAATATTATTAAACATATGGGGAAAGAGCAAGTATGGAGTCAAAGCAAGGTTGGACTTAATTAGCATGTTCATTTAGAGAGAATTAGCACTAAAAAGAAAAGGTTAATGCATATATCTTCCTCTTGATTGCCATAATTTATATTGAAAAAAGAAGATAAGTTTTTGTAAATGCCTACTTGGTGTTAAGATGCCACAGGAATATTCTTCAAATATCAATAGCCTTTTGTTAATAAAAGACTTAAAGCTAGTCAATTTAGTCTCATGATTACAGTGCTCTAATATAGCAATTGTTATTAATAGTTGTTTGATTAACTTATTGAAATATGTTAGGCATGTTATTTCTATACTTTTTTTTTCTTTAGTGCAATATGTAATAAAGTTGTTGACCCTGGAATGTTAGATGACTTGCAAAAAGAAGTTATTATTACATTGTGTTAACTTGAGATATGCTTCCTACCTTCTTATTTTTAACATCATGGTACATTTGGTTGTCCATTCGATGAGAAAGGTAAAAATATATAGGTTAATTTACTTGAGATGGGTGTACCTATTTGAGTGATATATGGAAATCCTAAGAGGGTATATAAAGAATCAACATTGGTTAGAAGGATGCATTATGGAAGGTTATGTTGCTAAGGAGTTGGTTAAGTTCTATTGTGATTACTTATTAAATATGAAGACTATTTGACTTCCAAAGTCTTGTCATGAGAGAAGAATTGTAAGTAAAGGCACATTTGGTATATGAAGGTGAGCATAAGTTGTGAAATATGTACTTAGGCCCACCTTTATATCTTCCACAATAATGAAGAAGTTTAGTCTTACATGGATAGGGATATGACCTTTGTAAGGGAATTGAATTACAGATGAAATGATTAGTGGATCCAACTCAACCATAATCAAATATTCCTCAATTAATTCTAGAGTAAACGGATAGCATATAGACTATGCATGGAGAATATCTTATATTATGAATAGGATGTTAATAGGTATTCTTTCTATATAAAAGGTTAGGATGAAAGGAGCACTATGCAAAATAATAAGTTTACTTTAGTAACTTAAGTGATGCATATGAATAGTTCAAAAATAAAAACCCTATTTATGTTAATATATCACATTATAGGGTTACTGAAGATATTTGGGAACTTGACTATATTATGTTTAGGGTGCCTATGTTTTAATGTAAATGGGTTGAGAATAAAAATGGCTTCTAGATAAATAAATTAGGATTCATGCTAGTTGATTTTAATAAGGAAGGCTACAAGGGAGAGCTATTTATAATGGCATCTAAGCTATTTATAAGGGCATCTGAGGCAAAATAATTTCTTTTATGTCACAAACCCATCTGATAAGAAATGGGGTATAACTTTATCAAGGAAGAGACATATTATCGCTATATGGATGAAAAAGACATTGGAGATAATGCTAAAGAGACTCCTCCTTTCTTTATTAGAATATCTCCAATTGGTGACAAAGGTGATGTGTAGGAGTTCTATGTATAACATGATCTTGCTGAAGGGATATAGGTTGAAAATCTTCCTAGACATATTAGGAAAAATTGAAAGTAATTAGGTTCATGTTTCTTGTGCCTATATTTTATATATAATAAGTAGCATTTTTTAATTATTAATTTCTAATACTTGTATATATATATTTTAATTTTCTAATATGATGCATGTTTTATATGTTAAGTTCTAACTCTTCTAGTAACCACAATCGTGTCTAGTTTAATGGTAGGAATGGTGCTTCCTAACTTAATAAATAATACATAATATCACTAAAGTTGAATGACATAAGTTAGGTAATAAATTTCTTTTCAATAGAAGTATATAGTATTAATGTTGCATTTACAACATTAATTCTTATGTGCTTATACTTTTCTTTTGCCACAATAAGTTTCAGAAAGATTTCTGTCAATAGTCATGTTATTTGAAGAAAAGGCAACTTCCTTCTTTGACATTTAAAGGTATTGTTGCTAGTTTTTGCAATATATATATATATATATATATATATATATATATATATATATATATATATATATTATGTCTTTAATTGATTGAACTTAATTAAAGATATGAAATTATTACCATTTGGTGTCTATTGTATTTGAGATTTTATTTTTGACCATAAAGACATTGAGGTAAGGCATGAATACTTTTGTTTGTAATAATATTATAGGTTAATAATATGATTACTAGATTTTAAAATTAGGCTTGAATGCTACTTTGGTGTAATGGAGTTTAGGTGAATTCTACTAGATTAAAAAAATTCAATAAATCACTTCGATTATCTAAAAACCATATCATTCTATACTGAACATTATACATCAGTTATTTAATATAAACTAACATAATATGTGAAATTTAAAATATGAAAGGATGTCAATTTTCAATATTAGTTTAGAAACTATCATTTGATATAAATAACTATGTTGGTTATTAAACTAAAATATGAGGAAAAATTTGTTTTCCACATCAATTATTATTTTTTTAATGTCAATTATAAAACCAACATTATATGTCAATGATTCAACAATATACAAGCACTAAACACATCGATTTTATTGTAACAAAATTGACATCATTATTATTTTCCTTATCAATCTAAGGATTGACATTGAATGCATCAAACATACAACAATGCCTACATATGCATCAATAAATATCCAACATTGTTTGGCAATTCTATATTAGTGATTCATTGAAAATAGTTTAGAAATGTCTCTCTTTCAATGGCCCTTGTACTTAGCATTTCAATCAAGCAAAGTTTTAAGTTTTCTCTTAGATATTCCTCTTCTAACAAAATGGTAACAAAGCCTAACTCTTAAATGTTGAGAGATGGATGATGATGAAGAATTGTGTGCTATCCATATTCCTCTTTAGACAAGAAAGAATTATGATCTTTGGTACATTCCCATAGAGGTATTCCTTAGTGAACTATGTGTTTAGGAGAATGTTGAGAGAGGCTACTCTTTACATTAGGCCAATATGTCTAAAAGGGAGAAAGAGGCTTTTGCAAAGGCACAACAAAAAGATCAATTAGCCTTTTCCTTCGTTCATCAAAATTTAGATAATTTGATATTTAAGACCATAACGGATGCAACCATTGCAAAAATAAGTTTGAGAGAATTTGGAATAGGCTATTGGAAGAAAAGCAAGATAAGGAAAAGAAAAGAAAACCATGATTGAAAAAGCAAGACCAAAAAAAAAAGTGATGATGTTCATGATTTTGAAAAGAGACAAGAAGATATCATATCACTTATAAAAGAATCTAAAGTACAAAAAAGGATAATGGATGATTTGTTTAATATATTTTAGGAGGATAATGAGGAGACTCTAACCTTTACAAAAGGTATTGAGTTGAAAGAAAGATTCAAAAAATAAATAGAATACAATTTGCATTGTCTTTCTAGACAAAAAGACCACATCAAAAGAAGACTGCACAATCAATAGAAAATGTTAATTATGCAGAAGAAAGTATACCACTTATGAAAAAAAAAAGTGAAAATTGAAGAAGTAACATAGAATTGGAGAGACCAAAACAAGACAATCTATTATTTATTTTATTTCTTAAAATATGAAGATATCAAGGTCAATGAAACACCAAGAGATATAATTGTGACAATTCAAAAAAAAAATTAATAAGAGAAAGATTCAACCTATTAGGGGTTATGATAAATAAAGATGTGAAAAAAAAAAAGAAAAAAAACAATGTAACAATCTTGCAAATGAAGAGTACAAAATCATAACTAAGACTTGGGAATATCCCAAGAGTCTTATTGGTGCTAGAGTCAAAGCAATGAAAAAGAATATTAGAAAAGATGTGATAAAGCAGAAAACAACAATTGCACCTAGAGGTCACCAGCAAAGACAAGAGGTTGATTATCAGAAAATCATTGTACTGGTTGTTGGACAGTACAATAAAATTTTTATTAAGTCCATCAAGATTGAAGATTATGAATGAGATGGAGCTTTGGAGGTAAAGAAATTTTAAATTCAAGGGAAGTGTGGTAATTAATTTCTAGATTGTGTCTCTTTTAAATTTTTAAGTAGATACTAAAAATCACTCTTTATTATTCATGAGTCAAAAAGATTAGAAATCTTTTTAGAACTTGTCTTTTCGTATGAATAATTTGTAAATAGATTAGAAATATTTATATATAAATAATCCTTGCGCTTAAAATTTTCGATCAAACAAAATTGAGTTCTAAGATATTTCTTTTCCTCCTAAGATCTGGAACTTTCACTTAATAGCATAAAAATTATTTCATAACATAGTGTTTTATTGCTTCCACCACACAGTGCCATAACATCTGTGATCAATTGTTTGTGATCCTATAACATAGTATCCTAGTTAGTCCGTCTCAGCCACATTATCAATTATTGTTTCATAATTAAAAAAAAAAAAAACACTTGTTTAGTGTTATCACAATCATACATACCTCGTCTGGATCCTCAACAAGCATGCAATCAATTAGATTTTTGCAGTCTTCAGATACACGGTATTTGTTCAACCACTGAAAATCAATAGTACACTGTACAATAAAATTGTTTGATAACATAGTGTGTTATTTCTGTATAAAAATAAATAACTGCAATAAATAAGCAGATCTTTCATTTAATGGCAAAAAAATTGTTTGACATCATAGTGCGTTGTTGTTTCCATAACACAGAACTACAGCATCTGTGAACAATTGTTTTGAATCCATAACATAGTATCCTACTAGGTCTTATTCTTTTTCTCAGCAGCTTTATCAATTATTACTTCCTTAAAAAATAAAACAAGGACACTTATTCAGTGTTATTGAGAGTTATTACAAACATACATACCTCGTCTCTATTTATATCAATTATTGCTTCCTTAAAATGTTAAAAAAAAATAGATAAGTTTGGGGCGAAGTACACATTTTACGAATTTAAGAATTTCAAGGTGCCAAAACCTGAAAAAGGAAATTACATTTTCCAAACTTGGAAGTTCTAAAGTGAGCATGTAATGAAGGACCGCTCCACAAGACCAAACATCTGCCTTCTGAACAGCACAAAACATAATGAAAGAAGTATTCATTGAATAATCCATATTCCATTAAAACAAATAATTCAAAACCTCACAGTGCACAATCTCATACATATTTCTTCTTCTATTATACTAGCAAGAAATGCATTTTTCCCCCCATTTTTCCAAAGCAAATTAAAAAAGATAAAAGCATCATCTAATAATATTTGCTTTTGATAAACAGAAGAGGCCATATAAATTAATTTTCATGCTTTCCATGCATGACCATCACAGTCTCTTCTTTTTAAAAAAAAAATTGTTCAAAAGGAAAAAAAGAATACCTTTCCATTGTAGTCGCACTCGCCACGTTTAACCTCTGGAGCCATGTATCCCTCAGTTCCTACTGGTGTGCGAGTTTGAGTATATGACTACTTAAAAGAAAATTCATATTAGCAGCCTAAATTTACAATTATATAATATTTCAAATACTCTTTTAAAGGATTATTTAGGGTCATTGACAAACCTTTGATAAACCAAAATCACAAATTTTCAGGCTATCGCCACTAGGGGAAGTCAATAGGATGTTTGCTGGCTTCAAATCTCGATGGCATATTTTCTGCAAATAAGAAAAATTTAAAGATAATTGCCATAAAAAATTAATTCTCAAATATTATTATATACCTTCGAATGGATATAGCTCACTCCTGCGATGAGCTCTTGGAACATTTTTCTAGCCTGAATTAATATGAAAATAAAGTACAATTGAGTGCCAAATAAATAAAAAGGTTCCCACCGATTAGAAAGAAAGAAAATAAATAGCCCAAATCTATTCTTGTTTTTATTTTGGTTTGGAAGTAGCACAAATTTGTTACTGGCATCGCTTCATATTTTCGATTTATCCTTTCACGCCTTTCTCATCAACTTTCCACCGATAAATCAGAGAAATCGAGTAGACCTTTGACTCTTGGATAGCTCCGTGCAATGTTAGATACGATTCGAGATCAGGACCTCCCGCAAATTCCATGACTATCACATCGAAACCATTATGAGAAAACACCTACATTAACATTAAGCACCCATGCGAATCAAACTATACGTAATACGTAAAACTTAAGTATGGAAGGTCAGCTCGTAACTTAACTTATTTTAGACTAGACTCGTTCTAATTTATTCTATTTATCAAAATATGTTAGACTAATGTTAATGATTAATAAATAGAATTATTTATATAAATAGATCAAATCTATTTTCTTTAAGTTTAATTATAAATTCAATCTATTTAATAATTAATAAATTTATCTATAATACAATATAATATATATGGAAGGCCTGTCAAGGCTCACAACTTAACTTATTCTAGATTCATTCTAATTTGATCTATTTATCAAAATATGTTAGACTAATGCTAATAATTAACAAATAAACTTATTTAAATAAATAGATCAAATCTGTTTTCTTTAGATTTAACTTGTAGTCCTCTAAGATCAATCTATTTAATAATTAAAAAAATTTAACTATAATACAATATAATATATATACACATTATATAAAATATACATATATAATATAGGCTTAAATAAAGTTTTGATCCTCTTAAAATATAAATTGTTCAATTTTGATTCTCCAAATTTAAAATAATTTATTTAATTCCTCTAAATATGTAATTAGTGTAAGTTTGGTCTTCAGCTTCATTTTTGTCCACTTGTTGACCTTACAGTACTATTTTCACCCAATGTTTCCTTTGTATTAATATGAAGTGGCTTAAATATAAGTATAAAAGGAAAGTTTTGTCTAAATATTGAAAATTTTGAACAAAATTAAAATATTATATATGAAAATTTGAATCTTTTGTAGAGTTTATTGTTCTACATCCTAAAAAAATATGATATGTTAGAGAAATAATGCAAAAAGTGCTTAGAGATCATATAAAGCTTGATAGAAATTGATGGAATTTGACAAAAATCAAACAAGAAAACTAAAATTGCACTAATTTCATATCTAGTGTCACGATCGAAAACTAGGGGTCGTGATCAGCGCATGACCTTAGGGCAAAATATGACCTTATGGCCATGCTAGCCTAAAACATAAAGAAAACAGCCTTTAACCTATTTCAAACTCAAGTGGGTACATGCCCAACATACAAACAATAACTTTTCACATACACATCGTCCCACATGCACTTTCCAATTTTTCAACATTCACCTGATAAATCATATATATATTAACATAAAATCCATATCATTTGGTAAACAAAAAATCCTTGCAAATATAATAAATGCATACATATAAGTCTACAGAAGCATGCCCTGCCTGTGGGTTTAATGAAGCACATCTAAGAGTATTCAAAATTTACAACTTTCAAAAATACACAAAAGTTCTATATCAAGTCCACACAAACAATGTGTGGCCTACCACAAGAGAATGCCCCTCTCTCTCTAAGGAGTGACAGACGATAGAGCTAGAGCCAAATCTCTATATGAAAAATATTACAACAAAAAGAGTGAGTCGTTGACTCAGTGAATAGATAATGTAAATTTTCAAGAGAAATGGGACAAGCCATGGCACAAGTTTTTCGCTAGAAATAGTTAGACAACCTTTCAATACTGAGAGATATAACAAAAGTTATGCAAACATATTTGTTAAAACAATACTTGAAATGTTCATTAAAAGTAGAATATGAAAACATAAGTTTCAAGTCAAGAAATAGGTGGTAAGTTCTTTAATCAAATGAAACTATCATAAACATTATATAGTAAAAATTTTAGTATAATATAATCACAATGAATAAATAAACACAATCAAAGATAATAAGTTTTAAAATACATAAACCATCAAATTACATTTTGAGGTGGGAGATTTCTAGTTATGATTAACATAAGCATTCCACTGATGAATTAACAATTTCAAAAGGCTCTCAGCTCTCAGGCTACCTATCAGGCTACCATAAATCAATCTACATGTATTGGCCGACACATAGGGCTAGCAACTCCCCTGCTAACTGGGGTTCGAACCAAGGTGCACCAAGGCTAATGTCATCACTGCCGTTAGCTATAGTTCTAACTAGTCTTCTCCCAAAACAAATTCATAAAATAGCAAAACACTAAGCATATATATAAATAACAGTTATATGAGAAATTATTGAAAATAAATAGTTTCATACATCAATAGTTTAAAACAATCTCAAACCATACTTCTTTCAACTATATGTAGTTCACTAAGGCTTTCAATCATGGTATTCAACATCTCCAACATCATATCATTCCAAACTAATCAAAAATCAAAATTTTCAAGCATATGTGAAACTTCAATACATTATCACTTTATCCATAATAATCTTTCAAAGAACATCATTCAATAAGATTCCAATAGTGTACCATTGTTGGTGTGTGTCCTAGGAACCAATCATATAGATGATTGAAGTAATATACAATGTATTATATTTTATTTTAGGCAATTTAATTATTATATTTTATTTTTATAATTTTATTATTATTCTGTGCAATTTATAACTTAATATAATAATTATCCTTGGAATAGCTTCGCTATTCCTAAAATGCCCTTAGTTAAGTATTATTACGAAAAAGGATAGTAATAATACATCGAGACTAGCATGTATAATGACTGATAATTACGAATCATGGATATGTGATATCAAGTCAATTCATGAGTACATTATTAGTGAACAATGTACTGGCCTGACCTACTATGAGAATATTGCATGAATAGATGTGTCATAAGTTATTCTCATATGATCACAAATACACATAAACCTTTAACTTGAAGTCATTATGGTTTCCTATATGAGGAATTACTCACTTTAATATTGTCCTATGTCACCTTTGATCAGGATGACGAATAAGGCATTGATTAGGTGTGTCATGAATCGTACAGAGGGAAGTGAGTGATGTAGATAGGATTTTGTTACTCTTGTATAAAAGAGAAATATCCTTAGGTCCCTTGATTGAGTGAGATTTAGAAATGCATGGCCATACTTAATTGGATTAATATGTGATATTAATCATTTATTTTAAGTTTACTCAGTGTCAAGAAATATAAATTGAACATTGACGAGGATGACACATTCCATGCCTCCAATTCAATTTGGATATTATTATAAAAGGGTTATGATGTAAAACGTTGATCATGTATTAGATGGATGTCGAATCACAGATATTCTTACTACTTGAGTGGCAGTGATGTATTGCTAGATACCGCTCACTGTCTATGGCTCAATAATGAGTCATTGTCAACGTAGTAAGAACCTATAGGGTCACACAAAAGGAGTAAGAATAAGAATAAGATAATAATTAATTAAACTTTAATTATATTAATATCCAATTAATTAGACTTATTTTCGTGCATATATATTATTATTAAGAATAATAATGTGTTATTCACATAATATATATATATATATATATATTATGTGATATAATATCAAATAATTACGTTATCAATTATTAAATAAATATATTTTGAGATAATATTATTTTGATATTTAATAACTATATGCAATTATCTAATATTAAGATATTTATATTATGAGATAATATTATCTAATATTAGATAATTAATAGATAAGTCCTATCTCTCCTTATTATCTCTAGGATAAGGATAAAATGAGTTGTTAAGTGTGATTAGGATTTTGGAAGCATTATCCTAGTAAGACTAGGATTGTGGCTTGCCTAAGTTCTATAAAAAGGGGCTTGAGGGCAGCACATTATGCACATGCTCATAAGCCTCCTAAAACCCTAAATTACTTAGAAAACATCGAATTCTAATTCATAGAAAGAGAAATGCATTCTAGCAGATTTGTGGAGGGTGAGAGGTCGTTGTTCACTTCGTGTAGATACCGTAGAGATGCTGTACCTTTCGGTCGGCATTTGATTCATCCACTCTCAAGTTTTGATCAGTAGAAACACGAGTGCCAAATAGGTAAAACCCTAATCATTGATTTATGCTTTTTGCATGGATCCTAAGTAGAATTTGGATCAAAATTTTGAAATTCTGTTGCATATAATAATCCGAATTCACAACAACCATTTCAAAATAAGCTACATAAATCAATTTTCTCATCATAAGGTCATTTTAGCATCATTCTTATTTACTATAACTCAAGAAAATTTTAAGGTTCTTGTCCCAAGAGTACCTAGGGTTCTAAACATATATGGAATTAAAATGCATAAAAAGTAATGACAATTCAAATTAATATTTCAAAGTATAAAGAAATTTGAAAAATATATAAAAATATGGTAATACACATTATCTACTCACAAAATGGCCAAAATGCTCAAGTTGATTTTTTCCCACTTCTCAAACCACCAAGCCACTAGAAAGTGTTTATTGACCTTATGCAAGCAATCAAACAACAAATCAACACTCAATTTAATTATCAAGCTTCCTATGCCAAAAACCCCCAAATTCCACACTATGTGCATAATCTAAAAATAATCTAATCTTTACTATCTATTAACTAATTTAAGCTAATCTAACTCCTAATTAAGAGAATGAAGCTTGGGAAATACCTTATCAAGTAAATCAAAAGGATTTTCGTAGGTTGCTATCCAAAACCCCTAAAATTCGAGAAAACCTAAAACTGCAGCAAAAATAGGGGAAAACAGGAAGAGAATGGAAGAAGACACATTGAAATATGATGAGAAGGAGTTGCTTTGCGTGATTAGCTATGGAAGATGAAGAAGAAGAGAAGAGCGTGTGCTCTGCGCTGCTGCTGTGTTTCGTGCTTTCTGTTCTACTACCCAGTTCTGTTTCATTTTTAGGGTTTATTTCGGGTTGATTCCGGGTTTGCTGGGCATGGGTTGGGTGGTCTACTGGGCACGGGTTAGGGGTTTCAACATACAGGATCACGGGTTCAGCAACTTATATAATTTCTGCCGTTTAAGTAAATGGAGAGTAAACATTTACTTAAGACATAAATGTAAATAAGGAAATACCCCCCATTTGGATTAAAAAAAATCAAAAAAATTAAAACTCCAAAGAATAAAAATTTAAATTTTAGGTTTTAGTTCAAAATGTCAAATTTTGAAAATTTTCAAAAATAGCATTTTCTTAAAATGGTCCTTTTAGGTCTCCAAAAATTCATTAAAAATCATTCTTTAATGCAAAAGCACAAGAGGAACAATTATCAGGATTTTTTTATATCCAAATAATACATATTTCACATAACCCTCCAAGGAAGGCACTCAGACTTAGAAAAATTTTCAAAATTCTAACAGACTCAGCTTTATTTGTGAAATTAAGTTAAACAAGAGCATATATCAAATTAAATCATTTCAACAAGTTGAAAAAAGAAATAGTTTAAGGTCATTTAAGGTAATTCCAAGTTCATATAAAAATTATTTAACCGTATTTTACGTTATAATGATTCTACATTACCTATGAACGGTAGGGTCGTTACATCTAGGGAAACTAAAATAGATTTATTTAAATCAAGATATTAAAATAGCATAATTTGTATTTGAAAAGGATTAAAATTACATTTAAATATATAATATATAATATTTCAATAAATGTATTCATGTATATAGGCCTATCTGAGCTATTGACCTATTTTAGTTGCTTAAGAAACCTCAATGTCTTAATATATTTGAAGACCTATTTATATAAGTTAACTTTTAAATAAGTTAATAAATCAAATCAAACTTCTTTAATAGATTATTAAATTGTAACTTTATATAGATTATTAAATTGGAATTAGGCTAATGCCTTAAAATGCAAAACTAAACTATTTAAAGTAAAGCCTAACTTAATTTAATTTAATTCTACCTTAATAGAGACCAAGGTAATATTACCAATAAATCAGATAAGATGAATCAATATAGAAGTGCACACCTTTTTGCGCTCAATCTAGGATGGTGAAGATCCTTGTGGTTCTTGATTTCCCTTTTTATATATTCGTCCAACTAAAAACAAAAGAAATGTTCCCATAAATAAATTATTATAATACCCACACATAATCACATGATAAAAATAGGAATGCTTGTGTAAGCATGAAGTTATATGATATGTAACATGGTAATCCTATAGTATGTATCGATTGGGTGCAACCAGAATTTGTTCTAAAGGGACTAATTAAGATATCGATGCAGGGATGATATACAAAATATTTTCATACTTATATTCTCTTATATTTTAGCTTTTAGGGCATTCATATACTTGATTGAATTAATTTTCTCTTATTCTATGATTGGGTCATGAATTTGGAATGAAATTAAATTATTTAGTTAATGCTTAGATTTTTATATTGTTTTGGTTTTTTTTTATAACTTAAATTTCAAAGGTCTAATTGAAATAATCCTTATAAATCTAGAAATCTAAGAAGAAGCTCTACAGGTGTTATGTTGAAGGCAAGATTCACTTTGGACATTTAGAGGATTACATTTTGTTAGGAAGTTGATGTAATGCTACTATCTTTCCTAACTTAGACTCAATTTTCAGGTCATATTTAGAGCTTTAGATGTCAAAATGGAGCAAATCCAAAGCCATTTGTTATCTTACATCCATTCCAATAACTTTTATGTTCAAACATTAGTGAAATAATGTAGTTTTAAAAGTGAAAAAAGGGCAAGAAGTTGAATTATGAGATTTTATTGGACTTAAGTATTTTAGTGTTTTGAGTCATAAATAGAGCTTTGGATCTCCAAATTAAGTCTTAAACCATTATAACCCTAAAAGTCACCTAACTTATCCTTCAAGGGTTTTCTCCTTGAGAGATCATATTCACAGGGATTTCAATCTCCAAATATAGTAACAACATTGTAAATGATTTTCTCTCTTCTCTAGTTTTATCTTGCAAACCATCATGAGTGGTTGAATTCTCTAAATAATTCAAGGGATTATTACTCTAATTTGATTTGATTTTAATACCATGATCTTTAATTTACTTTATATTTTATTATCTCTTATTTCTTTATTCTTATTGCTTATGATTGCTTAGATATAATTTGCTAAATATGACTAGTTAGTTGATTAATTATTTGTTGCAATCTATAGTTAAAAATTGGTTGTGATTAATTCTCACTTGTAGAATTGTTATAATTGATTATTATCAATAGTAATTAAATTTTAGTGATTTGACATATAACCAATCATTAGTTGTCTAAGAGAAACAAAGGATGAATTGGTAATTTTTGCTTGTGAAATTATCAACTCAATCCTAACCTTGTTCTAAATACTTAATGCTATTATTGATTTGGTTCATAGTTTGTTTTGGATTGAAACCAATAATAAGAGGTTAACTAGGTGCTTATTCTATTTAATCAACATTAGAATATGATTATTATTGAGTTAAATATGTTTGGCATCAATGATAAATCTAAAAATTGGAGTATGATGTCTCTCAAACTAGATTTAAAATTCTAATTAGTTTAGCTTTAATTTTATTTTTATTCATTTCATTCAAATTGCATTTTAAAACCCTATATTGTTGATTTTATTTTCACTTATTGACTTTTATTCTTTTATATTCAAATTAAGCTAATGTTGCTAAATGTTTAAGTAAGTTTACTTAATAATTTTAGTATAAATGAGGCAAACAAATCAAATAGAAATTTGAAGTTGTTCTTTGATAACTGCCTAGAGAGAATTCCTACAAAGTTAAGATTCATAAAAATATAAGATTATGTGAATCAAACACACCTTAAAAGATAAAATTATGTAGTTAAGAATTGCAATTGATAAAATATGATTGAAGGACCAAAATCACCTCATCCATTCACATTAATCAATCTTTTATTCATCCTTATCTCTATTTCAATATTGGTGGGCTTTTCAATACTCATCATTATCTCCATTAAAATACCTAAATTCCCATGCTCATTTGATTTATCATTTTTATTTAGATAAGATATATTTACTAATATATTTTTATTATTTTTAATAAAAATTATAGTTTTGCATACAAAATAATATTATCTACACGTATACCAATGATACTAAAAGATCATTTGGTACATGATGTAAGGTCTAATAATATAGGATAAGATATATTGTTTGTGTAGTGATTTGAAAACTACCATTTTGGAAATGCACTTGGATTGTCATAACTAATGGGAGGGGCATATAGTAGGACTATAATTGGTGCAGGGATAAAGGGAAGATAATTAGAAGAAGAATAAGGTGATGCGGATAAATTTGATATTAATATATGTGATTGATATATATTATATGATAATTGAAATTGGGTATCAAATTTAATATTGACTTTCCAGAGGGGATTTGACCTTGACTACATTTATTTCATTGAATTAAAGATTTGACCTTAGTTCATATATCTAATATTTATTCGATTAACTATGAAAAAGATTTCACTTGATCCTACTTGATTATTTCACATGAATATTTAAATTAATATGTTAATTATATAAGTTTTCCTAGTATATAGGAATTTTCATATAAGATTGTTATCTTATGATAAATAAGAATGAAATATGAAATAATTATTTTATTGAACTATTTTTTTCTAAGAATTCTAAGAAGAATTATATTTGAAACTTTGATATTTGAATTTATTATCACATGCAAGTACCATTTTAAAGTTGACTATATTTTCCTATTTTATCATTTTACAAATTTCATAGTAGTTGACATGTTGTCAAAGAAATAAGGTTTTCATTACTCCTAAAAATTGTTTAGACTGTATGCTATAGAAGTTTATTCATTCACTAGATTCTCGTATCTCACTAGGGGTACAAAACAAGAAGGTCACACCAAACTAGACCAACGCCCGCATGAACTATTTAGGGTTCTTTTTAAACAGGCTAAATATAGGATTGTTTGCTTGAATTCAAGAATGGACCATACTTGTTTGCAGACCAGCTCAATTCTTTTTTATGTCTTAAATTTTTTTATTTATAATTTTTATGTTTTCATTCTTGTTACTTCATTATTATTATTATTATTATTATTATTATTATTATTATTATTATTATTTGTTATGTTTAATTGTTTTAAATAATTGAGCTTAATTTTTTTATTAAGTGCTTATGGCCTCCTATTAGGAAGAGGAAGGCACGGTTAACTCTTGACGAGGAGTCAAAATCCACAAATTCATTCAAAAAATAAAAAGCAAACTAGTTTGTCAGGAAAAATTAGAAACAAAATCGTAATTAGCAGAATTTTTGCGCACACATTTAGGAATTTAAGTCATATAAATTTTATAATTTAATTTCTAATCAATTAATATCATAATTTTTTTTAATTAAGTAAAACTGTGGGCATAACTATGTTGATTGACCCACAATAATTGGCTATAACTTTAGGAAAGTTCAATTGCCGGATGGTCAAACCTAGTGAAAAGTCGGAGTATAAAAAAACTTCCTCACACAAAAAATTTATACATTGGGTCACGGAATTCAAAGGGATTCTCTTGGAAAATACGTATTAGAAATACGAATACGAGTACAGTTAAGAGTGAGTGCATGGACAAAAATCTATGTGAAGATAAGTGAATGTGTGTGGCTGAATAAATACATGAATGTATATGAAAATCACATAAATTTTAATTAATGCTATTATAATGTATTGTGGACCATTGGGCTTACCACTAAGTAAGTCCCAATTTATGAAAGGAAACTTTAAAGAGGTTCTGCTGTAAGAAATTTTTAGAGTGTACACACATAACGCCCAAGAAAATACGATTTATAGGCCAGATTAAGGCCCACTTGGATCTGGGGACAAGGAAGTAGAATGGGCCTCCTATTTTGTACCGAGAACCTTTTATAAACAAAATTTCATAAAAGTATGCTTAAGGGTTAAGTAGAGATATATTAATTGCCTAATAACCTGTAGAAATAAGAAAGGTATAGTTAATTATGACCCTAAAACTAGTACATGTGGGAAAACCTAGAATAAATAAAGGTGTTATGACGAATACATGCATGAAAAGCAAATGCCATGAGTAAATTGCAAATCAAAATAAAAAGTCCATAAGACTTAGGATGAGTATATACGTGCATGTGCGCCCACATGTTCTATGAGGGAAATTATGGAAATGTGGGACTAGGATGGTTTTGGGTATTAAGAAAGAAAGGAAAGAGATAAGTTTCTAAGTTGTATATTAAATAAATAATAAACATGAAACTTGAATGTGCATATTTGCTTTTTTATAAGGAAAATTTGGAAGGAGGCGGGTAGGAAAGTTTCGATTTCCTTAGAAAGAAAAGGAAGATGTAAGATTCTATGTAGGATTTATATGTTAGGGGAATAATTAATTTGAAGTTAATATATATGTACACGTAATTCAAAGGAAAATATTGGAGAAATGGAAACAGGGGATCTTGGGTAAGGCAGAAGTAAGGAGTAAGAATATAGAAAAAAATTATGTAAAGGGTGAGCATATATTGTTAAAAAACAATAAACAAAATATTTAAATTTTGTATAGGCATACATGTATGAATTCAATAATAATATTAATAATAAATATAATGGGAAAGGGAAAAGTGGTTTGCGGGTAAGACGGGAAAGTGCGAGAAAAATATTGGTAATAAATAGATAAGAGATATTGCAAATAACAAAATAGGAGAGAGAAAGAAAAGAATTTTAAATGGCTAAACATGAAATGTTGTGTGAGAAGTAAGATTATGTATAATGGATATTGGGGAAGGTATAAAGGCATGAGAAAACATAAAATAACTCTTGAAAGTAAAAAATCTCCAAAATAACTCCTCGGGTCTCGGGTTCAATATGTAAAAATGGGGGTATGAGGATTATTTTAATAAAATGTTGATTTGAAGATAAAATAAGAACCGATAAGCCCTTGGTTTAATTATAAGGAATTGGGTAAAGAAAAAAAAAGTAAGGAACCTTTTTAGGGTTTAGGTACCCTAAGGTAGTAATGGAAACAATGGTGTTTGAACTTCAAAGTCAAAGAAATTGCCAAGGTTTAAGATTTTTACATGGGATAATTGCAACAAAATATGAAATAACATACAGAGTATGTCTTGAGTATATTTGAGGAATTTTAGAAGGAGTTAAGGCTTCTTATAGAAATCAAACATGGTTAAATATGCACTAGGAAACCTTGGTATTGGGTAAAAACAATATCCCCCAGAGAGGTACAAGTATCTTGGGTCCTAGTACCTAAGTTACATAAATCCTCTTATCTTACAATGCTCCTTCATAGTTAAGACTAACTAGAGTTGTTATAAGCAATATATTGACCAAAACTTGACAAGTTATATATACATTTGTGCGCACGCACACAAACAGAGAAAGAGAGGGGAGAGAGAGGAAATACTTTACAGGAGTATTTCAGTCTAACTAAAATATATATTACAATTTCTAGCAGAAATTTACGTAAGAGAAATATCCGTGTGATAGCTAAGATGGGGTAGGAGAATAAATTACACATCTAATAGGATAATTTATAAATTATAGTCATAGCTCTTATAAACTATAATAGTAAATTTTATAAGCTATAGTGGTAAATTTCGTAAGTTGGATGTTAACTCTCCTAAAGGTGACAACGATCCTTGTGTACTTAATTATTAAAAATACTAGATGATTCATAATAAACTATATATGTGCATGTGCTTCTATGATGGGGTGGTTGGTGGTCTATTAGCATATCTTGTGCATGTTGTGATTTAATAGTCTGATGATTGAGTTCGCGCATCAAGTGCGAAATCAGAACGCATGTGCAATAATATGCATATGTTTGGTTGCTTATTATGTCATGTATGCATTTTGTTGAGTAACTTGTTTGGGTGCAGGTAGTGAAAACTCGGACTGAGGAAAGGTACATAACATTTAACATGTTATAAGTGATACAAGTTGTGAATATCATTTATGGAATTGAATATAATGTTATATATGAAAAGTATGTGAAAGTTCATGTCATGAATTAGATATGGAGAAGAAATACATGAATCGGAATGTGATATTAGTCCCATAAGAAGGGCACATGCTGTTTAAATTCAAAGAGAGATGGATGAATATAGGTGGAGAGACGTCGATAAGACTAGATCGAAAGAAATAAGGGAGGAAATGGTGTTCACTTTCCATAAGGCATATCAAAAGTGTTTTATGAATATATGTTATGCTTGTTTAAGACATTGTGCACATTCAATAAATGTGGCTCATGAGTATATGCTGTGTGCACATATGCACATGCATATATATATATATCTAGTAAGAAAAGTGTTTTTATGTGAAAAATAAGCGGGATAAATCATGATCATTAAATCTTGTATTGATGGCTAAGACTAAAACATAATTGAAGGTCATATACACATTTAAAAAGGTCATATGATTACTCTAAAAAAGTCACAAGACTTTATATTTTAATCCTAACATTTCAATACTAAATCTCACCACCACTAAGAATTGTTGATTTATATTAGTAAATAGACAGTCTTTTCCATCATTATTGATGTCTATATTGACATAATGATATTTTTTAAATTCTTAGTAAAATTAAGACGATAGATAAAATTTATGATCAATATCTATATTGATGTGGTGGTATTTTTAAAATTAATAGAAAAATTATTAGGTTAGGTTTGAAAATAATCAACATTTAAAAGTTTTGCGTAAGATAGTGCAAAAGCTTAAGATATCAATTTTCTTCATAACCATTATCCAAAATGTAATTTAAAGAATCCCACTTGGAAATATAAAAAGTTAACAAGTTAATTTTATGCCTAATTGACATCAAAAGGTGTGACAATTGTTGCATGCTATGAAAAGATTGATACATAAGACATTTGTCTAAAGTTAATAATCAATGTCCATTGTTTTTCTTACTATAAATTTTTCTTTCACTCTTTTTATTGTGCTTGTGTTTAGGTTAATTCTTAGAAATACTTCCAATCTTTAGAAACACCTCTTCTAGAACACTAATGCCTCTTGCTCAACAAATATTTGAGAACAAGAGATATTATAATCTAAAATGGGATGCTTTTATGAAACATCTCTTTGTTTCTTTCTCTCTCTCTTTTTGTGTTTAGGTTAATTCTTAGAAATACTTCAAATCTTTAGAAGCACCCCATCTATGACTTTAATGTCTCTTGCTTAATGAGTATTTGAGAACAAGAGATATTATAGTCTAGAATGGGACACTTCTATAAAATAAGGAATGGATGGTTAATACTTGTAGGATCTACAAGACCACTTCAACATGAGAAAAACATATCAACTTTTTTCAATACACTAAAAATTGCAACAAGGATTTTGCTTTAGGTTATGCATGATGGCACCATTTGGAAAATCAAGAATTCTTTCAACACAAAAGCCTTCTTTTACTAATTCTAGTAAAATTGTGAAATGCAAGTTACTCTTTTATTCTTTTGTATAAATGAGGTACACTTACCAAATATTCTAAAGTTTTTGTTTTGTGTGTGTCTTGATATTTTTGATATAGTGATGTGATTTTGTGTTTTTTAGGTTTTATTCTAATATATTCAACTAAGGATGATTAAGGTTGAAGTTATGACGTTAAGCTCAAAATGTTTTAGATTCTCTGTTAGCTTATGAATATGTATCAAACCCTAGGCACGAAATAAATTACACATAAAATTACTTCCATAAATATATGAAATTGTTTTAGCTTTAGATATGATCTTAGAAAATGTTCTACTTTGAATAATTTAGGTTACATAATTCATGTTTATAAATGTATGAATATGTCTATGTTTTAAGCATATAATTGAGAATATGTATAAATTATGACAATATAGGGTATGCTTTGTTGGTGTGTGTGTCATAGGAGTCAATCATAAAGATGATTGTAATAATGAATGATGTATTATGTTTTATTTCAGGCAATACAATTATTATATTTTGTTTTCATTTTTTTTATATCTACACAATTAATAACTTAATATAATAATTGTCCTTGGAATAGTTTTACTATTCCTAAAATGCCTCGAGTCAAGTATTATTGTAAAAATGATAGTAATAATATATCAAGACTAGCATGTATAGTGACTGATGATTATAAATCACAGATATGTGATATCAAGTCAATGCATGAGTACATTATTAGTGAACAGATGTACTGGACTAGCCTGTAATGAGAAAAATTACATGGATTGTCATATGTTATTAGTTAGTCTTGTGTAACCACAATGCACGTAGTTCTTTGACCTAAAGTCACTATGGTTCTCTACATAAGGAGTCACACACTTTGATGTTGTCCTATATCACCTTTAATTGGGATGTGTTGTAGGACGTTGATTGGGTGTGTCATGAATCATGCGGAGGGATGTGAGTGATATAGATGGAAATTTTGTTCCTATTACATAGTAGGAGTGATATCCTTGGCCTTCTTGATTGAGTAGGATTAAGAAATGCATGACCATGCTCAAATGGATCAATATAAGATATTAATTATTTCTTTAAGTTAGTCTACTTGATATCAAGAAACATAAATTGAACATCAACGAAGATTATGCATTCCATGCCTCTAGTTTGATTTAAATATCATTACACAAAGGACTATGTTGCAAAGTGTTATTCACACATTAAGTGATTATTGAGACACAGACATTTTCACTATTTAGGTGGCAGTTATGTATTAGTAGATAACGCTCACTGTCTATAGTCTACAAGTGAGCTATTACCAATATAATAAGAACCTACAAGGTCGCACAAAAGGAGTAGGAATGAGATAATAATTAATTAGGCTTTAGTTAGACTAAAATTTCATTAATTTGACTTATTTTCATGCATATATATATTATTATTAAAATAATAATATATTTTCACATAATACATATGTATATTATGTAATATTATTTGATATTAAAGTAATATAAGATAATTACGTTATTAGAAAATTATATTATGAAATAATATTATTTTTTAATATAAGATAACTATATATCATTTTAATATTAGATAATTATATTATAAGATAATGTTATTATCTAATATTAGATAATTAATAGATAAGTTTACTCTCTCTATGATAAGGATAAGGTGATAGTTGTTAAATGAGATTAGGATTTTGGAAGCATTATCCTAGTAGGCTAGGAATGTGGTATGCCTTAGTTCTATAAAAAGAACTTGAAGGTAGCAATTTAACAAAATATATTAGCTGCCATTAAACCCTAAATCACTCAAGAAAAACACACTAATCTTAATTCTAGTGAGAGAGACGTATCCTAGCAGATTCGTGGAGGGTGAGAAGTCATTATTCATTTCATATGAATATTGTAGAGATGTTGTACTTTTTGACTGACGTTTGATTTGTGATTCATCTCAGTCTCTCAAAGTTCTGTTTAGAAAGAATATGAGCATATAAAAGATAAAACCCTAATATTAATTTATGCCCTTTTGAATGGATCCTTGATAGGATTTGGATAAAAAATTTTAAAATTCCATTATGTATATTGATCTGAAACCTAACATGCTTAATGTTTAGTGTATATGGTTTTCACTAAATTGATTAGCATGGATTGAAGATGGATGCATGCTCATGAACTTAGTGTTGAATATCAAAATGGGGTTAATAAATTCATTAGATTTGCCATTCCTTGGGGGATAAAATTTAGTGATGGACTCTGAAGGTGCCTCTATTAATTATTATTATGTGAAGAAAGGGGCGATCAAGCAAGGATGAGATCATTTATTTGTTCATGGCATTGACACTGAATATACATGATGGATATAACATAGTGAAAATAAATTGTGTAGCATCTCTACTAATTATGAAGACAAAGATTTCAATGATCATTTAAAGGATACATTACATGATATTAAAGATAATTTTATTAAATACTTTTTAAA
Source organism: Sindora glabra (assembly GCA_020226215.1). Lineage (NCBI taxonomy): Eukaryota > Viridiplantae > Streptophyta > Magnoliopsida > Fabales > Fabaceae > Sindora > Sindora glabra. The sequence continues at coordinate 15,193,545 of CM035225.1, read as the reverse complement.
AAATTATAAAAAATTTTATTTCTAAAAAATTTAATTTTTAAGAAAAATTTATTTCTCGTGCCAGTCAAACGATTCCATTGTGGAAGACGAATCACATGCCTTTGCCTTGAAAACTTCATTCTGTGATGAGTTAAACAGAATAATTAATTTTTCCTTTATAATGGCGTTGATGATTCTATTCCAAATTTTCATTAGGAGAAGAAAAACACTATAAATATTAAAAATATATTTTAAAATTAAATTTTAAATATTTTATATTTATTAGATTGTATTTTATAGATTCACCCTACTATTTTATATTTAATATTTAGTGACATTTTTTAATTTTCATTCAGAATCTACTTTCAACGGATATACCATTCCCCTAAGTAGGGCTATTAGATTTTGATTTTTAATTTTGATTATAATCATTTATTTTTTCTTCACTCACAATCCTAAAATAAATGATAAAAAAGGACAAAAAGGATAAAAAATAATCAGTTTATATTTGCCATTATCATCTATTTATTATAATATTTTTATTTATTTTAAGTGAAGAGAGTAGTATATAATTATAATAAAAATGTAAATTATTAATTATAAAATTTTAAAAAATATAATAGTTGATCAACACCGTATATACGAGGAACTAATTATCATGTCCGTTGTCATCAACCATAGCCAAATAAACGGATGGCTATGATTTGTACGAGAAATATATATATATATATATATATATATATATATATATATATATATATATATATATTTTCTCGTATAATTTTCCAACTCATAACTGTAATAGTAATTTAATTATAATATATAAATAAGAAAAGGGGGTTAAGAATCGTACCGAGAAGTTTGTAAAACATTTCATGGCAAACACCTCGCCGGTAACTTCGCTGCGCACTTCAGAGACCAACCCTTGAGACCCGGATCCTAAAGCTCGTAGTACCTCTTACTCGCCAATTTTCTTCATTTTCTGGCTTCCTTATCAACGTCCTAAATTATACAGAAAGTACGGTTCTGTTCATAGCACGGAAGAATCAGACACCGAACGCAAAGAGATACATAAACGAGAGATGTTAAGAAGGCTTGCAGTGTCATCAGATTGATTTAAGAATAACGATTCAACAACGTATTTCACTAAAACCGTATCAAACCCCACAGTGTGAGTTTCTACAGTATTGCCTAGTTTTAAACAAAAGATGGAAAAGAAGAGGGAAAGATAATTCAAAATTGAATAAATTCAGAAAATTTTCGTAAACATAAAGACCAATTAAAATGAAAAATAATAAACAGTTGAAATAAATCTAGTCTAGAAAATTTAACATGCAAATTCAAGGTAAGAAATCAAGGGAAAATTACAAATCTATGCATCAGTTTCACCTCTTTCAAACAAACAACTGGCAATCCCTTTCGTCTAAAAGAAAAACTGATGAGAAATGTAACGCCCCCAACTACCGCGCGCAAGCTCCTTCAACTGTGGAGAAATGTTTTGAAGTTAAAACAAAGAAAAACTGAAGGGTCACAGTCACATTACGACGCCTCAGTGCAGATCTGGGGCAGGCCACCTTCTCCATTGGAGTCAGGTCCGCCGTCGGATGAAAGGTTTGCTTGGATGCATATGAAGTTAAACGATGTTCGCTTGGATGCATATGTAGTTAAATGTTTGCCACCAAACTCCTAAAACATGGTTTGGTTGTGTTATTGACTTGCTGTTGTGCAGGGATTTAAATTGCTGATTGTAGTTATGGTTTTGATTTTGCTGCGATTGATAAAATTGAGAATAAATATGGAAAAATACAACAATTAAGGCACAAAATTATTAAAAAAAACAGGCGTGGTGTGATTCACTACCGCAATGTCATGGTTGCAAACTGTTATTTGAAATCCTGCGATTGTGGTTTGAAGAGTATTACTGTTTTGTCTACACTAAATTACAATATATCTCTTTTAAAATTAAAGTTACTTATTATCTTTCTTGCTTTATGTGCATTAGTTCTAAATAATACTTAAAAAGAAATTAAGGGAATATTTTTAAGGTTAACCCTACGATAATCATTTTATTATTAAAATATTATGGAGATAGAAGTCAACAAATTTAATAATAAAAATTAAAAATTAAATGTACTTTGTTTTAAAAATAACAAAAAACGAATATTTAAAATTTTCTTTTTTGTTTTCGTTTTTTTTATTCTGATGTTCTTTCTTCACTCACGCAATCCTTTATTCCTTGTTTATCCTTTGTGATAACTGTATACTTATGTATTATCTGTAGCCGTGAAACGACTGGCAGCATAGCACTCTGTTAGCTGCCGTGGATGCGTTGCGGTAATGATTGTGGTTGTAGTTTTATTACGATTAAGAAAATTATGAATAAATATAAAGGAAAATATGATTGTTGTGATGTAAAACTATGAAAAATTATAAATACAATGCAATCTATAATTATAATATTATGCACAATATTATAATTGCGAATTGCAATTTAAATCCTTAGTTCCTTACATAGATGTAACATATACAGAATCTAGAGCATTTACAATAAAAAAGTCCTTAATTTAATATAACCCCATGCTCTTACCGGACAGTCTCATTTGCCTTATCATTTCAGCTTAATTATATTATATTAAAAAGTTAATCGGGTGGCGTTGATTGGTTGCCCTCCCGTTAGGTGCACTTGAGTTTGCCTTTTTTTAAAAAAACTTAGTAGTTGTGAATCATATGTACGTGGAAAATGTTTGTCCTTTTTCGTCACTAAAAACAAAATAAATCATATGATCTGTTTTGATGATTTAAATTGATGAAATTCTAATAAAGTAAAATATAACTGAGTAATTAAAAATTTAAAAGAGTACATGACAAAGTTTAAAAATACATGTTTATGCTATTTTAACACCTCATTCCTATTTAATTAAGGCTATATACAAGCATGGCTGAATTACTATCTATGAGGAATATTGGATCATAATTTAAGGATAGTGCGCCGAGACATAACGAGAAAGCCAGCGAGAGATTCCAATCCATGACTTGTGTAGTAAAAAAAAAGTAATGACTCTCTGTTAAATGCATTAAATATATTAAATAAATAATGACAGAAAATAATAAGATGGTAGAAAATATTTAATATATTTAATGTTAAATGTATAAATTTTGATGGAAGATAATAATTCCTTTTTTAGAGAAAAAGTTATTAATTTTCTCTGTTATTATGATTTTAATTTTTTTATTCACAAAATATAGAAATAATATATCACTCCTTTATTTATATATGAATAAATAACAAAATCGCTAAATATATTTGTACGTATTCATGTTTATGTTCTCTTACGTTACATTGCATTGCATATAAACACTTATATTACACTGTTTTAAAAAGGATAAAGTCACCTTCAAAAAATTGAGTTCGATCCATCGTAACATGCTGATATGCCCTTAGCTCAACTTTTTGTACATGTTGGAATTTGTCTAGGATATGAAATTAAGATGATAATGCGACATTGCTGATTTTAAGTAATGTTTCAAAGATTTGAAAGCGTTAAAAGAAACTCATTTTAACTTTAGGATGATTAGATTTTACTCATATATTTTTTAAACTTTCCTTAAATTTTACAAGATCTTGAAATTGATAAGTATTATGATTCTAATTTTTGCATAAATTTTTTGAACGAAAATTAAAACTTCCTTGTATGTTAATTTATCACCTAACTTTTTTTTATATAATATCATATTCGTTTTTATGTATTTAATGAAAATTAATGTGGCTAGTGATTTCTATTGATTATATATAACAGACATTATGTATAATAAACAACATAAATAAAGCATATAATTAAATAAATCAATAATGATGGATATTAATTCTAAATTTTTGTATATTTTAAAACTTAAATTCCAAAATTTGAGAGATGACCGGAATAAAATATAGCCTCCAAATCATTATATGATAAGTTAGCGGTGAGAAATTTAAATATTATACTAAATATTTTAATTAGGTCAAACCTCCTCCTCATCAAATACAAAAATAAATAAATAAATAAATAAATAAATAAATAAAGGCATAAAGTTAGAAGTTTTTTCTCTTACCAATTTGCTTTGTTTGTGGTAAAGGGTTAAGTCATAAAATTAAGAGCAGCAAAAGAGGCCAAGTCATTTATATTTAAAGCTTCATATTTTTTTTAGCTATTAGTCCTTCATTTATATTTATAAAGATGATAATTATCAAACCTATTAAATTTTATAATTAATATTACTAGTCTTTTATTTTTTATATTTATTATAATTATTCGTGTATCCTTTCACTGATAACACTAAAATAAATTATAAAAATAAGAAATATAACTAAAGAGTAAATATATATTTAACATTATTAAGGTGAAATTTATCAATTTACTTTAATTTTTTTCATTTATTTCAATATTGTAAATGAATAAAGGAATAAATAATTATAATAAATGTAAAAATAAGGAACTAATAGTGCTAATTATAAAATTTTAAAAATATAATAATAAACACCTTTATGAATAAGGAATTAAATATTATATTTACTCATAAATTAAACAACCTATATCTTGGGTCCATTTCATATATTGGAGGGTCTCTTCGCAAAATCGATGGATAGAATTAAGGATAATTGTCCTCCACTCAAACTATAATTTATCGATAAAATAAGAGTAATCTGTGGCGCAAGTCTTTGGTGTATAAGTCACGTCGTGATTATAAATTTAAAAAGTTATAATAACAAAAAAATAAAGACAGCAAAGACAGAATGAGAAGGCGAAAGCTTTTTAAAACATATCGCCGCTACTTGTGGCTAGAATGCGAAAAGGAGAATAAGCCTTGCTTGATTTTGGTGTCCTTATCATTGGTGACAAAATATATCTGCAGAGAAATATATATATATATATAATCTTCAGCAAAGTTAATTTTACGCATCTCAATTTTATAGATCTTAAGTTGTTATTCATCCCAGAGGAAATATAATAAGAAGAAGAGACAGACAAATAATGTTTTCAGGATGGTTTTGGGAAGTGCAAATCCTTTCTAATTTCTTTAAAAATATTCTATCCTATTTAAGAATAACTGGTAGGTCACATCCTAATTAATTTGATGCTTGAAACAAGCTTCTAATTTCAACCACCATCTTTATTTTCATAAGTTTTGAGGGGAGAAAAATAACATTATTTAATATTCCATGTTGGTTATAATCTAAAATCAGTGTCGTAATACTAAGTATAATTTACCTTCCTATGTCAATTTTATTATACAACCAATGTGAAATTCCTCTTTATCAATTCATTAATGCTTTAACTACTCTAACAAAAAGATACTATTTTAAAATTGACAAATATACAATAATATTAGATAAAATTGATTTAATTATACACATTATATGCATTAAAATTCATAATTTACATATACATCACATGTATACATATGTATCTAACTAATATCCAAAATACAACTTGTTCTAAATGAAACTTGTAGCTTTCAAATTCTTTCATTTTATTATACAATTAAACAAAATAGCAACAAATAGAATGTAATAGAAACAAATAAGAAACAAGACAATCTTTTATGAAAATATATTCTTCAATTTTAAAAAACACATCATTTTTAATAAATAACCAACATTATTTAAGCTTTTTTTTTTTACAACTGCATCTTGATAATTTTTCTAATAATGACTTATACAAAAATAACACTAGATCATCAATTTAGTTTACAATATAATGTTTTCCTCATGTTGAAAAGAGATCTAATCTATTTTTCTCATGTTAAAGTGCTCTACAAAATTATGAAGACATTAATTGTGCATTCTTTGCAATGTCAAGTGAAATATGAGAACCACACACCCATCAATACTACACATTTTAGAAAAGTTTTAAATTTTATGATCATAACAATTGCATCAAACCATGGATATCTTTTGCCACCTAAACTATTTGAGGGCATAAGATAATTGTAGTTTGATAATATGCTTATAATCATAAAAATCCAAGCTTTTCTAAATATGCAATAAAAATGAGTATATTGTTCTCTTATTCCACCTAAAAAAAGAAAGAGAGTGAAAGTGAAATTTATAAATAGAATGAAAATCAATATATGTTAATTTTCAAACAAAAATTGGCATCAATTCATATAGCTTAATATTTGTTATAGGTTGATAAATATTTATTACAACCTCATTTCTGTATAAAAAACATTGGTTGTAATAAAATTTGACATTATTTTCTATTTTTTTTTAAAAAATACAACTTTTACATTATAAAATTTTTTAACAAAGAGTTAAACAAAAAATATATTAGATTATTAACACACCCATCCATGCTACACATATTTTTATCTTAAAAAATAAGCATTTTATCATCAACACTTAGGGAGATAAATTGTTTATGACAAAAACTACTTTGAAGAAAACTGATAGTGATTGTCTTTATGACAGAGGATAGAAATATGGTTCATAGAGGAAGGAGTTATGATCTCATTGTTTAGAAGAAAATTGATGATGATTATCTTCATGGCAACCATGCATATTTTATTCTCAGTCTTTTGCTATCAGGCACTCCATTGCAACAATATTTGAACCTCACTCCCTTGCTACCAAGCATTTCATTGCAAATGATATTTTATTCTCAAACCCTTGCTTTCATGTCAACGGTAGATTGTGGGAACTTGACACAAATTGTGGTTGAAAAATTATGATAGTCCAAGAGCAACGACTTACATCTCAACAGTTCAGGATCAAGTAGCATCAATCGTATATTATTCATTAAAAAATGGAATGAAAAAAAAAATGAAATTTTTAGTTAAAGAGAAACTATGGATTGAACACTTAAAAGAAAAATAAAGTATGAAAAAAAAAGAAAGGAAAACATAATTTATAGAAAAAATAGGAAATCCTATGTGGGTTACTAATGGTTAATTGATGTCTTAAAAATGAATTTTCTGATGTTGAGTCTATTGACGTACATTTTAGATGTCAGTTATTGTAAAAATCAACATTGTAAGTATTTGCCTTATAAATATCATAGTGTTTTAAATAAGTAAACCTTTAAAATATAAATAATTTTTATAGTTTTCAATAACACTATAAATATAAACATTAATCTAATAAAATATAAATAATATTTATAGTTTTCAATAACACTATAAATACAAATATTAAGTTGTAGAATACTTAATTTAGATGTTAGTTTACCGTACAAACCCTTCATTTTCCACATTGATTGTTTAAACAACCATCATTAAAAGTTTATTTTTCCATCTACTTACCAACTCTATACCCTATAGGAGAAAATTCTGATTTATAATATTGGCCTTTTTTATGAACCAATATTATAAGTTGCACTTATTTATAAAAATATTTATTTTTCCATCTACTTACCAACTCTATACCCTATAGGAGAAAATTCTGATTTATAATATTGGCCTTTTTTATGAACCAATATTATAAGTTGCACTTATTTATAAAAATATTACCGTGCCACTATATGTATTAATTTTCATGTTAGCGAAGATGGCATTAAAGGGCAAATTTGTAATAATGAATATTATTTAGACTTACAGCCTTGAACAGATGAATTCATGAACAGGCCCCATTTACAGAACCCAAAACCAACGACCTCAACCCATACATGTATTTTTTATGATACATCTTCCATTATTCCTGACCACTAATTTCTAGTGATTTTGATTTTAATTTCTCAACTGACTCAAATTTTTAATAATAATAAAAGAAAAAGAACATCACCATATCCCGAAACCCCAATGCATTACTAATATTGCAAAAAGTTTGCAGAAGCCATGCCTATATCTAATGGGTTGCTGAAGATGCCATTATTGGCTGGGGGCTGTGGCTTAATGAAGGTACTTCCAAAAATCGAATTTGATGATGAGCTTGCATTCAGAAATCAATTATCTCGTTCAATAACATGTTTCTATTTTAATATTGTGTGTGACTCTCTTTGTACATAAAAGTAAAAAAAGGAAACGATTTGTAGAATCCAATTTTTTCTAAATGAAAATTCAACAATCATTTTAGGCACACTTTCCTTTTTCTAAACAAGGCATACTTTTGTGACTTTGAGGCTGGAGACAAGCCAATCGGGCACACAATTGACATGTTACGGTCCTCAATATAATGTTAAAATATAATAAATACAAAATAGAAAGCAAAGGAAAGAGGCACAGAGTGTTGGGAAAAACATATTCTCTCCAAACATATAAATCTCAAGCAATTAAATTAATCGGGATATTATAAATTAACATGAAAAATTTGATATTAAAAAAAATTACGAACGAAAACAGATCCATTATATTACCCAAAATTATATAATAATGTGTATGAATGTTCTTGGTTATAACTTTGCAACTTCACAATCATCATCTTCATCTATACATATCTTTCAAACCTATATGAAAGTTTTCATATAATCCTTATAAATATTTATATCACATCTTTCTTGTTTCTTAAACTCTCAGTCAATATAAATATTTATAACTTAGAAATACTTATTTGATGAAAAATTTTCATCTATGCTAACTCAAGAAATTTACTCAAATAATACAAAAATGACTCATAATAAAAAAGTAGAAATTATAACAAATTGTATTTTGTTCATGTTAGAATTTTCATGTGAGCTACCATTAATTGTAAGTATTTTATTTTTTTTAGTAAAACTAACTAAACAATGATCCAAAATATTTTTATTTTCTAAAACCCAATTATTAAAGTGATCTATTACTTAAACTTATAGATACTTGATTTTAAATTAATGTATTTGACGGGTAAAGTGTAGGCCTATATCTTTTATGACCCAAAATGCAAGGACTTGATAGGGTTTTATTTATATTGGCTAGGTCCCTTTCCATTTCTAACCTAATTTAATCATTAACTTGTCCCATTGAGAGCCGTATACTCTAGGATAAGGAGAGGAAGATCTATGTTTATGCTATTCATCTAAATATTACCTTACTCAGGAGAATTAAATTCATGATAAAGTTATACATAGATATTAATTTTAATATTCTTTTATTTATGGTTCTAGTCTTGATATATGATTTATAAAATTATAAATTCTTACAATTTAAACTCAACAGAAAACAAAATATACTAAGGATCTGTTTGGTTGGGGGGAAAATGAATTTTTGGAATTGATTTTTTAACTTTTCCTTGTTGGACATTTAAAAATTTTGATCATCAGGAAAATAAATTTTGATCAACTAGAAAGTTGTTTTATTTTTAAAGAAAATAACTTTCCATTTCAAAAAATGGAATTCGTTTTCCTTGTTACTCAGTACATCTATATCTAAACCCAAACATTTTACCTTCTCACCTTGTTATGTAATGGCAGTCATAAATAAAATTTATTTTTATTTATTAAATATTTTATAATGGACGCTCTATTTTTATTTTTATTTTTATAAAATATATTTTTATTTATTAAAGTTTAGGTGCACATTTTTATGCAATATTTACTAAAATATTCTTCTTTTTTTTCTCATAATGGATACTATATTATATAATATTTCATAACAATTAATTAAATTAATTATGTGAATTTATATATAAGATTTTGTAATGCCTTTAATAAATATTTTATTATTAAAAATTAATCATTATTGGACTATTGGGCACCAAGAATAATAAAAATTTTATTAAAAAATTCTTTTTTTAAAAGGTAAGTAAAATTATAATAATTTTGAAGTAAATAATTTTGATTTACTTTAAACGGAATTAATTTTTCTTTGTGTACCAAATACTAAAAAATATTTTTTCTTTATGCACTAAACAACAAAAAATCAATTCATTTTCTAGAAATATGTTTTCTTAAGAAAGCATTTTCTAAAGATTCTATTTTCCCCCAAAACAAAGGCACCCTTTGCATCCTACGGATTAAGATATATAGAACGACCCAAGCTGAAAAAATTGCAGGCTATCTATTTTTTCTCTCTCTAATTTAGCGGTAAAATAAGAATAACTTATTGCACACGTCTTTGGGGATAAGTCAAGTCGTGATTATAAATTTAGAATGTTATAATAATAAAATAAAGACAACAAAGACAAAATGAGAAAGCGAAAGCTTTTTAAAACATATCGCCGCTACTTTGTGGCAAGAGTGTGAAAAGTAGATAACAAAATATATCTACAGAGAAAAATATATATATTTCTAAAGACTATACTCCTCCACAACAAAATTAATTTTACGCATCTCAAGTTTCATTGGTCTTAAATTATTATTCATTTGAAAGGAAAAAATAATAAGGATAGATAGACAAATAATATTTTTCAGGATGGTCTTGGAGAGCACAAATTTGTTTTAATTTTTTTTTTAAATATTTTCCCCTATTTGAGAATAACCGGTAGGCCGCGTCTTAATTTATTCAATTTCTTATATAAGGGTTAGGCATATGACAACTCACTAGCTATGCAGTAAATTAATTAATTCTCCTTGTGTTAAGGAAAGAATTCTACATTATGCTGCAGTCAGTTGAGAGACAATGAAATAATGCGCACAAGCTATTTATAAAAGATTTCTATGATTCTTGTAAGTAATAAAAAGAAGCCTAAAGACATGTTTAACCATGAGGAGGAAGGTTTAGGTAATTTAGTTTTAAAAGTGCTTGATTCACATTTGAATATGGGTTTTTACGCTATCAATAAAGAGTATAAAACTCAAAATAAAATTTAATTTAATTATTTTTATATGAGGAAGCATGAGGTGCCCTTATGAGTTATGACAAGCTAGATTAATTATATTATTCTTTTGGATCTAAAAAATTGTTTCTTCATTATTTAAGAATCATGTTAATATTTATTGTTGGATACCATCATTTATCATCTATTATCATCTGATTACTATTATGATCATACATCATCGGTCATCATCCACTTTTAATGACTGCTGCTACTATCACTATTATCATTAATCATTTTCTATCACCATCTACTATTAATCACTTAATTTTTTATGATGATTTTTTTTATAATTTAATAATAATCTTATAAATATATGAATTAAAATAAAGCATTAATTAAATCAAATATTATAATACCACATTTTCAATAATTAAATTTTTAAGAATTACATTTTAGAAAATGTATAATTTCAAGAACCAAAAATTACCCCAATTTTTTAGAAGAGAAGTCGTTAATTTTTACTCCCTCCATTCTTATTTATCTGTTGCCATTAATTAATTTCATACATATTAAGAAAGTAATTAAATTTATTTATTTTTAATGAGTTTTACAAGATTATTCTTTATGTACAAAATTCAAGATAGTTAAAAATAGAGAGAAAAATATAAAGAAATAAATGTAAGTTGACTAATAATGTAAAAAAATAAAATATTTATTAATGACAAAGAAGGGTAGATTTGAAAAAAGAACATTTAATGCTTCATTGAAATTTTGAAATGATAGATAAAAAAGAACAAAAATACTTCTTCAAAATGTGATAGATAAAAAGGAATGGAGGGAGTAATTTGTAATTATTAAAAAATATTTTTTTAATATTTTGACTGGTTACAATAATACATATTAATAAAAGATATTATTTCATTTGTGAAGTGACATTATTAATTCATATATGTTTAGGCAGGATAGTTAATTAATGTGGTGCTGGAATTTGATACGTTGTAAACTATTCTGAGAAGTGTGAACCCCTTCATTTTCCAAGTAAGATTTTTCAGTCTTCACAAATATCTTTTTCTTTAAATTGGCAAGTGAAAGTTATATATGCTTAAAATTTAATTTAGGTATTCCTTGAAGGATTAATACCTTCTGTTACATTTAAATTTGATTCCTAATGCTTATAAATATATGCGTATATCTAATAATTTAATCACTTTTTATTTTTTCAAAAAAAAAATTAATTGACGTATACAAGTGTCTCACAACATCATTATTACTTTGATTATAGAGAGAGAATAATATTTTCACACCCTTGTAATTTCAAAAATATAATGTAATATTTTTTTTCTTTTATTAAAGCTATAATCACCTCCCTTAATGTAAGAAAAATAAGAGTAGTAAATTTATATTTCTTAAAATACAAGCATGTAATGTAAAATGATTAAATTTTCGAGAAGATAAAAATAATTTATCCTTTTATTTATATGATTATATAGTGAACCTATTCATAATACAAAGTAGGGAAGAACGGGGGAAAATATGAGAATTGAAGAACGAAAGAAATGAGAGATCAGAATGGCTTAAAATAAATAACGGGAAGAGGGAACAGTTCTTCTTCCATTTTTATCTTTCTCCTTGTGTAAGGAAACAGGCAACGCCAACAAACAGTTCGTCTGTTTAAACGAAAAAATATCTTCACTAATATGCTTACAAAATATTAAAATAATACACAATATTATAATTTTTAATGTTAAATATAATAAATATGATAAAAAATATATTTTATTTAAAATTTTTTTCCTATCATAATATTATATATCATTATTTTTTCAGTTAAAATTTTTAAGCAAAAAACCTCCTAATAAAATAAATAATACTCAACTAGAAAGAAATATATGAAAAATGGTAAAAAGAAATAAAGATGCATTTGCATATCTTTTTATTTTTTATTTCTAAAGTTATTTTTAAAATTATTTTTAAATTAAAAAAATACAAAATACAAAATATTTGGTGATGTGAATGAAAAATTCACTTAAATAGAAAATTATTATTAAAAAAAAAGGTTGGACAATGTCCATTTGGATCCATGTGTTGTTAAATGTTTGTCATTAAACTTCTAACAATGGTGGAAAGTAGTCAATAATGATAGATGATGATGAACAGTAATAATTAATGATGGATGATTGTAAATAATAGTAAATGAGAGTGAGTGGTGGTCAAAAATAATGAGTAGAGGTGGATAAGGACAATGAATTTTTAGAAAATAAATTAATCTTTTATTGTTTGACAACATAACAGAAAATACTTTACCTCGTTTAGTGCATAAAGGAAAATTATTTTTTTTTTATTAAAAAAATAATGTTATACATACAAATTTTATCTTTAAAGTTAACCTTATGATAGTTATTTTATTATTAAAATATTATGAAGAAAGGAGTCAACAAATCTTTAATATTAAAAATTAAAAATTGTGTATTTTGTATTAAAAATAACACAAAAGAATATTAAAATTTTTCCTTTTCATCTCCCTCATTTTTTAAATTAATTCATATTTATTTAATTTTATTTAAAATTTAATAACCACATTTATCAATTCTTATTATTGTATAAATAGTTTATCAATATAACTTTTAATATATTCATAGAAATAATGGAAGGAGAGAGATAAGGGAGAAAATAAAGGAGTGATGAAGGAGACAGGGAAAAAAGGGAGAAATAATAGAAGAGTGAGGGAATGACAAAGCAAGAAGGAAAGTAGAAATAGGTAAAGAGAGATACAGGAATGGAGAAAGATGGAGAAGAAAAGAAGAGAGGTAAAGCTAGATTATATAATATAAAGTGACGACTTGAACCAGTCAATCCGCGTGGGTTTGATTAATTGGCCTCTAATTAGGTGCACACCAGTTTGCCTTTTTCTTAAAAAACATGTAGTTGTGAACCATGTGCGGAAAATGCTTGTCCTTATTAGTCACCCAGTTTCGGTAATGCTAAACTAATAATAAATGGGAGAGATTTCAGCATCATTAAATTTTATTCATCTTATATAATATTGAGTGGATGAATAAAATTTAACAAGTTAAACTAGTGATACACTATAATTATCACTATAATAAATTCGTCTAATCTTCTCCTAATAACTTAAGCAAAACTATTATATATAATAAAAATAAAATTTGAATATTTTATATTTGTTAAATTAAATTTTATAAATTTATTTCACAATTCTATATTGATTAACACCTCTTAATTTTTATATTTAAATTTTATTTTCAACACATATAATATAATTGTAATTTAAATTATTAAAAATAATTGATAGTTGAGATGACGATATGAAAGATTCTTATGTTAAGAGGTCAGGAATTTAATTCCTGCTGCTTTTATTTTAAATTTGAAAATGTGAGTATGTAATATATCCATACTCAAGAGATTATCTCGTGAGGGGGCGTTAGTCTTTCCGAAATATTGTAACGCCGAAAGTAGTGTGAATAATTTCTCCCACCGACTAATAGTTATCATTCCCATGTTCAATCGTAAAACAGCAACGAGGACTCTTCTTCGATCTCATCGAGATTAATGGATATATGCGGATTGCCAGAAAAATGTGCCATGTTCTCCTTCCACACTGGATGGGATGATTAAAAAAAAAAAGAAAAAAAAGAAAAAAACACCGTCACAATAAATCAACAACTGTCGTCGCAGACAGAGAGCATATATACATAAACAATGGCGGGCAGTATTTCATTTCTTTTTTTAAAAAAAAAGAACAAATTGCTAATTGTCATATAACATGTGCATCTTGCCTGCACGATGTCCAAATTTTTATATACTTCTATTATTTCACATGTTTTCATACACAATAAGTGAATGATAGCAGTAATGCAAAATTTGAGTAGCACCCTAGAAATTCTAAACAAACTTTCTTTTTGTGAATGCAGAAAAATATAAAATTAATTTATTTATTATTTTTAAAAATAAATTTACTTTTTATTTTTTAAAAATTAATTTGAAAATTTATTTTTAAAATGCTATTACTTTATATGTGTCATTAAAATAGAAAAATAAAAATAATTTTAAAGTTTTTTAATATACTTCTTTATTTTTTATACTAGTTTTATATTTAAATAAAATATTTTTTTACTCGTTTGAACATTATATATTCTTTATTTTTCTTAAATTTGAAAATAATTTTTGAAAATAAAAAAAGCATTATTTAAAAAAAAAGAGGGCCATAAAGTCGAAATTTTTTCTCTTACCATTTTACTTTATTCGTGTGCAAGGATTAAGTCATAAGTCAAAAAAATAAGAGTAGCAAGACAAGCCGAGTCATTTTATATTTAAAGCTTCATATTTTTTTAGCGCTGTACAATTAAAATTAAATAAGCTATTTCTTAGCTCCGTTTCGTATGTCGGTGGGTGCTTTCCCTAAAATCGAGTGAAAATTTTCCGTCTGAACTTTAATTGAGTGATAAGAATAGTATATGAATTTTAAACTTTAATTGAAAAACAAAAATCACTACAACAAATGCATAATATACAAACAACATTATACAGATGACAATTTTTTCAAATTTTTTTTCAAAATTTAAAAATTGTATATAGACGACAATACAAATTGTCATCTATAAAGGATTTCAAAATTTTTCAAAATTTGAAAAACCCTATATAGACAATATTTGCCATCTATGTAGTGTTTTTTTTAAAAAATATTTAACACCTACATAGGTTTAAATAAAAAATGCAGTTTTTAATTTTAAAAACATTCAACTCTTACATTTGCCATTCTAATTTAATTATATTTATATCATTATGAAATTAATTAAATTCATTAACAATTTTTGTAATATTTATTTTATTTGGGATAACTATGTTTAATTACTCTAATTTTAATATTTTATTTTCTACGATATTGTCAAAATTTAACTTTTAATTAAGTTACATATATTGCTTAATACATTTACAAGTGAATTGTAATAACTTTTTTTTTTAAAAAAATATTCTAAATAATGCAATGCTTTGGTAAATAAATTATTATTATTATTATTAAGATAAAAAATATGTGATTTATCAGATAAATATTGCAGTGAGAGATGAAAATTGATAAAAGAATTGGTAAAAGTCAACAGAATTTGGCTAAAATCAAACAAAAAGATTAAAATTATATCAATTATATATTTAGAGGAATTAAATTAAATCTTTTTAAATTAAGAAGTCAAAATCATATAATTTATATTTTAAAGAAATGAAAAATATATTTAAGCTAAGCATTAAATTTAAATAATTCATACATATTTCATCTCGTCTACACTCTCTTTGAATTTCTCACTTTCTTTCTATTAATTTAAAATTACGAGGAAAAAATTCAAGTGAAATTATACATAAATTTATTATGAAGTTTTCAATTTAATAATTATATTTTTCAAGTCATAATTACTAGTAATAAGTCAAAAATAATATATCTATAAAGTTTTCAAGAAAGACTCCATCTAAATTATTTTCCAGTTATAATCAAGGCGTGGATTAATGGAGATTCTAGAATAAAATTTCTTTACGGAAATTATTCATCTCGCTCGAGCTCATTCTTGAAAATAGAATATTCATCATCTGTTGCTAGTCATTTCCTACTATTGAGGATCACTACCATGACCAACCATCATTGGTTATTACCTATTACTAGTGATTATCATTATTGTCGATGACCATCTTCTACTAACATTGCTGTTATTGGCCACTTAATTTTTGATGAGCACAATTTTGTAATCTAATAGTTATCTTTAAAATATACAAATTAATTAAAACATACTATTGTCTAATTCATAGGAATATTTCTAATTGAGTCAAATATAGTAATGTCACATTTTGGACAATTAAATTCTTAGAAATCACATTTCTAGAAATATTAAAATTTCTAAGAATATATGATTTTTTGAACCAAACACTACCTTAATTTCTTAAAAATAAGTAGTAAATTTTTACTTTATGATTAGATGCTTGTTATGGTACCTCTATGATTTTAAATTTTGAGATAATGATATGACAAGTTTTAAAACTATTAACTTAAAATAATTTAATTACAATTGTCTATTTTTTAATGCATGTAATTAAATAATTTCAATTTATCAACCACATTGAATTTCAAATTTCTAAGACTACCTCTGAATCCACCTCATAATTATTTTTAATATTTTGATTGTTTATAATAATACATACTAGTAAAAGATATTATTTAATTTGTAAAGTGAGATTATTAATTCATATGTTTAACCTAATTAGTTGACCTATGTTATGCTACAATTTTTTTAATGATAAAAGTGGTTAAATCATTAAATGTAAATAGTAGGCATTGAACCATAAATATAATAAAAGGTACAAAATTTTCAAAAATTATCAAATACTTTGTGAATTAAAGACTCTCAACATAATATGCCATAATTTGATTTGTTGTAAAATGTTCTCTAAAAGCTCATTCATTTTCCAAGTATGATATTTTTGTCTTCACAAATATCTTTTTCTTTTAATATTGGTTTTAATCAATGTTTTTAAACTTAGATTGGCCTAGCCATTCAACCGGTCAAACTAGTACCTAAGTGAGAGAATAGTTTGGTTGGACCCTTAAACTCAAACCGGGGAGAAACCCAAGTTGGCCTAGCCAAACCTAATAAAAAAATCAATTGAACCATCAACTCAATTGACCTAATGACAAGGTTTGGTCTTTTTTTTCCCTGACTTTTGTCAAATTTAAAAGCTGAATGTAAAAAAATCTTTATCTAAATTAAAGGATTTATTATATGTTTAAACAACAAAGTAAATAAAATTTCTTGAGTTGTATTGACTATTATATTATTTAATGTATTTTATGGATATTAATATTGCTTGAAATGATCTTTCAATGAGCAATCATAAAATATTTTAACACACACTTGCCTCTTAAACTATCATGTTTAGTTTATACGTTTATATTTTGGAGTTCATGACTTTATCATCTATTTGTTACAATATGAATTGCTGTTATATTTACTTTATATTAAAGTATATATTAAAAGTAATATTTTACTAATATATTTAAATTCACTAAAATATAAATTTCTTGCAAATGATAAACTTGCAATTTGAATACAAGATATTATGCTTCAATTGTCCTGAAGGTTTTTTATAATACAAGATATTATGCTTCAATTGTCCTGAAGGTTTTTTATAATAATTTTTCTATCAATTATTCCTTTTGGTGCTACATTACTCATAATTACAGTAAGAATAATATTTATTTGTATTTTAAAAATATAATAATAAACTTGTCCTAATTATGTAAATTTGTTTATATACATATAATCTATAATTTGTTATATATAAAAATACAACAATTAATTTAACTATCTTATTTAGTGGGTTGAATCGAACCCATCTTGATCTGCACATTTTATTGGGTTAATGATTGATCCGGATATGAGAACATTAATTTTAATATGTGAAGTGAAAATTATATATGCTTAAAATTAATTGCTATATGCAACTGTCTCACAACATAATTATTACCTTGGTTACAGAGAGAGCGAATAATATATTGACGACCTTCTATTTTAAAAAGTATATAATGCTATCTTTTTCATAAAGAGGAAATAATAGGTTGATAAATGTCTCAAAGATAAAACGAAGAAAAACTGAATAGGTTGAGAAAAAAGGAAAAATATGAGAATTGAAGAATGGGAGGAGTGAGACAATAGAATGGATTATTAAAATAAAAAACGGGAAGAGGGAGAGTAGATAGGAGTAGGTGTGTTGCTCTGAGCAGGAAATATATAATGAAAACTAAAACTCAGCTCGTTTAAATAATAAAAAATATCTTATATAAAAATATATTTGTTAGGTTTGATAATATGGGATGCTGATGCACTCTGATATTTTCTTTGCGAAGTCTTTCTAGCATAAGTCTAGTGGTGATTATAAATTCATAAAGTTCTCGTAATAATAATAAGAAAAATGAGAAAGCCAGAGGGAGCTTCTTATGAATGACTTGTGTGGGAATATCTCCACTTGTCATTAAATGGCTTTACGTCCGAAGAAAATGATCCCTGGCCTAATTACTGCCATAATGTAAGGTTTGGTATTGGAGGGGTCCCACAAAGGAAGAAGGCGTTCCGGTAAATATGGCAGATGCACGTGCACTCTGATACTTTCTTGTATTATATATGTTTAATTCCCTTCTCTTTCTCCGAGCGAGTGGAAATCTTAGCTGTTAACTTTCCGCCAACTGAGGCTATCTAATCTAAAAAAAAAATTACATTTTTTTAGGAAAAAACAAGAGGATCATAAAGTCGGAGTTTTTTCTCTTACCATTTTACTTTATTTGTGTACAAGATTTAAGTGATAAAACTAAGAGCAGCAAGAGAAGCCAAGTCATTTATATTTAAAACTTTATATTTTTTAGCTATGTGCAATTAAAATTAAACAAGCTATTTCTTAGTTCCGTTTCATATGTTGGTGGGTGCTTTCCCCAAAATCGATAGACAAAAATCTAGAATAATTGTCCAATACTCGAACTATAATTCATCGGTAAAATGAGAGTAGCTTATTTCTCAAGTCTTTGGTGTATAAGTCAAGTCGTGATTATAAATTTCAAAAGTTATAATAATAAGAAAAAGATAACAAAGATAAAATAAGAAAGCCAAACTTTTTCGAAACACATCGCCACTTGCGTCTAGGGTGTGAAAAGGAGAATAAGGCATGCTTGGGAACAAAGATAAATAATTCATGCATATTTCATCTCGTCTACACTCTCTTTGAATTTCTCATTTTGTGCTCACTTTCATAATTTAGAATATTCATCATCAAGATTATAAATTTTATTTTATTTTGATGTTATTCCTCGGGGCAGCCCGTGATTTCTGGGTTCCTTTCATGTTTTGGGAACCTTCAACTTAGGTTGCAAGAGAAATGAGAGAAGGAAAATGGAAGAGAAAGAAATAAGAGAACAAAGAAAAGAAGAGAGAACATATTTTCTTTCTTTGTATCTGATTGGAGAGAAAATGGGAGAAAGTTATCTTCTTTAATTTGAATGGATAGAAAATTAGGAAGAAATAAAATTTAATAAATAAAAATGACTACAATACCCTCAATGCATAAAATATGGTTAATCCATTGTCATTGTAAAATAATTCTATAGTGTCACCCTTATGCATTATTATATCATTAGAAAATTGTTAAAACTCTTTTCTTCTCATTTAAAATTTTTAGGTAATATTTATTTCTTAATGATGTGTCATTTTTTCATTCACCAATGCTATAGAAATATTTATACAATCAATTCATCAAGTTCATTAAATAATATATTTTACTATTGAAATTATTGTATATAATTAATTATTGGTAATTTTTAAAATTATAATTAAATATTTCTAAAAATAAAAATATATTATTTAAATTATAATAACTAATCATATTTTTTATAAACTCTATCAAATAATCACATAAACTACCATACACATTTAACAAATTAAAAGGTTAATAAAAAAGTTTTATGTATTTTATTCCACACTTTAATCCCATTTTTGCAGAATATTTGACTAAGTTCCCTTTCAAGTATATATGAAAAAGCAAAAAATATTGCAACAACTCTGTATAGCATAGTTAAATTGTTGGCTTGAGACCTAACCTCTCCAATTTTAATTCGCATTGGAAGTATTCATGCAAAGATAGAGTCACAAGCATCTAACATGCAACACACAAAAACTAAATATTAAACCAAACATAATATTAAATCACAACTCCCATTTTAGCATACATTGGTGAAGGAAGACATATTACTTAACAAAACATAAATGAAACACATCATCCACATTGTTTATGTTACATACATTCTACCAACTACCATAATCATGCAAAATCTAAATAATTTAGTGACATACATCCCTAGAAAATCCCATAACAATTCTCAATGCTTTTCATATGATTCTTGCATCTTATATGAGATGATACAAGAGATCCTAGTACATGTCTTGTGGCATACCAAAAAACTAATTTTTGGCATTCTTATTTTCACACAAGAAACGATAACACTAAAATTGGATTTCTTACATCACTCTTATATTTCCTAACTTATTCCATCCATCTGTAGGCCTGTAATGTTGAGGTTTGCTTCTCTCAAGATTGCAAGACCTTTTTAAACTATTTCAACTTATTTGTTAGTTAATGCAATTCCTTCTCTCATGACTTTAGTTAAGTTGTTAATTCTTATGCTCATTTTTTTCATATCCACTTTCAACTAAGTCAATCATTGCTACTTTGCATTTTGGCGCCTTTTGAAAATGATCTTCCCTAAGATTGATTTTCATGAGATTGATTGGAATTGCCACATACGAAACTACATGCATCCATATTGCTTGCAGAATTTATGCCTTCATTTTCCCATTTAAACTCAAAATTAGATATGTTATCAAAATAGTCATTCAAATTAATGTTTTCCCTTTCCTACTGTTGGACCTTGTCTTTTACACTTTTAGCACAAGCTAATTGCTCTATCCTTACCAAAAAGATCTAGCAATTTATTGTAGTCATATATTGGTGTTCATTTCCACTTTTGTGCTTTAGGCTTCTCCTATTAATGCAACCTTTGTCAATCATGTCTATATATTGGAAATCATTTTGAATTTAATGCACCTATAGAAACATATTGATAGTAAAAATTCATTATAGTATTGCAAGAGTTATATGTAAGCAATTACCTTCAAGATCTCATCCCAAATTTTTGGCTCTACCTTAAACATCTATGTCATAAGATTCCAATCAATTTCACTTCACATAGGAAATAAATCATAACATTCATTAAAAGGGTGCCTTTAGAGTTTTCATATTATTCATGATATGTTGTTTTTTTGGAAAAAAAGGTCCTATAATTTGCTTCAAAGTTTTCACCACAGTAACATAAGTTAGAGAAGTAAAAGTATGATCTCATCTATTTCCTTTGTGGACTTTCTCCAGCAAAGCATCTAATAACATGATATCCATCTTCAGACTCCATTGCAATATATCTTTAGAAGAAGTTTATCCCTTGTTTTCTGACCTCTTATTCTTTGACATGATTTAATCTGCAAATTATCACATAAACTAGTACATTACATAAGTTATATGGGAAATTAATAATTAAGTTACATGACATAATATTTTTTATTTATAGTCTGTAACAAATCAATTTGCTACAAAGACAACAATCTTGCATTCTTCATTGGCATAAGCAACATGCCTAATGTCTTGTACAATATAAACATAAGAAATGGACAAGCAACCATGTCACACAACATTTATATGAAAAACACATAGTTCTATACAATTCGATGTGGAGCATCAACTTCATTAGAAAAATAATAAATTACATATTATTACATAGTCCTTTTCTATGTTTCATATATGATGATCTCTAAGATGATCCATGGCATTATTTAGTACCTTATGGTCTACTTCCTTAATCAAACACTCATTAAGAAGTTATGCAATATACAGCCAGCAATAGTAATGTCTATCACAGTCTCATAGGAATAATATAGTTTTGTATCACTAGTTATGATTGGAACCTTTTTGTTAGAACTTTAAATGCTCTTTTGATGGTAGTTCTCAATGAAGCGTATTAATAAATAAAATTTTCTTTTGCATTTTATGGACCATGCATTAAGTACTCCTTTAAGTAATCACGTACACTTTTATATGGTCTAAATAGTTCACTCTTTAATGGAAATCTTGCATTGCTTAAGTAATATTTAGCTAGTAAATATAAGAAGTATATGATTATATGTCACAAAGTATAATTATTATGAAACAACCTTATTAAAATGTTTTTATTATTTTTTTCTCTATGAGGGACCAATGTAACATTTTTACTTACCTTTTGGAATTTCAAGTTTATCTCCTTTCTTAATTAATGAATGCTCAAGAACTTTAGAATCAAATGCAATTCTTTCCTAACTAGCTAGTATATAACTGTATTTTATATCAAAAGTGCAAGTAGCCAAGATATTCTGTGTTGAGAAGTTTCTCCTTCCTTAAAAGTGAAGGACATTTTTTATTGGTACTTTCACCAGTATATATGTCCTATCCATAGTTCTAGCACAATCCTTTATTTTAATTATTTTAAATTTCATTATGTTAATGACACATTAAAACTCTTAATATATATTAAGCATTTAAATCCATATGCACTATTATCTTACCTTAAAATAAGGATAGAATTTTCTATTATTAAGTATTTGTGTAAAAACTTCTGATCCAAAGGGCTGCACAAGATACTCATTCTCTAATCAAATAATGACTTGTAAAGTATTATAAAAATGATGACTAATTGTTTCCCCTTATTGGTGAAAGAAGAAGACATAATTCTATTTTTTTTATATTATGTACTAAAATGTGCAAAAATTTAGCTACTTGCTCCTTTATTGTAGAATGTGCAAAATCCCTCACCCTAATAGTTCCTTTTAATTTCTCACACAAATGAAGGAAAGTATGAGGATTTATATGTATCATATCACAACATTTATCAGTTTTTAATAAATTTTGCATAAGTTATTGTTGCATTTCATCTTTTTTCAAAAAACTTCACCATCACTAGGTGCACGAATAAGTGTTGATTACAAAATCAATAAATGCATAGCATGCACAATAAAGCATATAAGTTGCATAATGCACATTCACCAACATTCTTCCCATCCTTCTACTATGTCAACATTAATCAACTATTCTAGTTCAAATTACTCATCAAATATATCTTTTTTTTTCTCATCCTCAATTATTACTCCCATGGTAAATAGAGAAGAGCTATCTTAATAGGATTCAATTGGTTTTTAGGAAAATTATCAAATAGTAAGAAAATTATCATTTATAACATAAAGGAAAATTTTACTATCTTTATATTATTCACAGAGTTGCTTATTAAAAAACCCATTATCATTATTATATTTAAATAAGAATTACTCTCCAACATAACCATGACACAAGTATTTCATAGATTTACATTACCATCTACTTATTACAAAATTGATACTAAACACAACAAATTTTAATTAAGAAAATATCTTAAATTCATTTGTAACTTCTTTTTTTTTTTTTTTTTTGTATTACACATTTAGATGTACGGTTTTCAAAATTTAACCAACCATGACATTATCATCTTAAAAAACCTATTATCATTATTATATTTAAACAAGAATTACTCTCCAACACAACCATGACACAACTATTTCATAGAAAATTATTAAATATATTTTTTTAATTTAATAATTTGATTTAATAGAAAATTATTTATTTTTAAGCAAAAATCAACTGTTTTAAAAAATTAAATTGTTGAATTGAGAAAAATAATATACTCAACAATATTTATATAAAAATAATATTAAAATTTTAATATTAATATAATATCAAGAAAAAATTTAATAAAGCTTTTTCCTGCATATTGTGCGGGTGTCCCTAAGCAATGGGAAAAGAGTTTTGCTTAGGAATTGAATGCTGCGTTCACGCTAGCTTTAATTCATGGGGAATCATAATCAGGCTATTTTAACCATTGCGCGTGGGATCTTTGCTGATGACTCCACTCGTCAAGCAATCATGTTCAAGGGTTGCATGAAAAATTATTAATTCATCGGACACTCTGTTTCTCATCATGTCTTTACTTTTTCTTAGGTTTCCAAACATTAGATATCTTTTCAGTATTATAGCCCTTATTTTTATTTTCAATCCGTTATTTCGAGGCACCTTCCTTCTTTATTATTTTGCTATTATACTGTCATTCATATTCTAACGAATGCCAAAGAGAGCATCTAATGAATGACCTGTGTGGGCCAACGACATCACTTCCCCTGATTATGGCTTCACATTCGAAGAAGAAAATCATTTATGAACCAACTGCCACAATGTTAGGTTTGAAAATATGGCATGCAGATGCACTCTGATATATATATATATATATATTGCGGAGTCTTTCTAGCATAAGTCAAGGGGTGATTATAAATTTACAAAGTTCCCACAATAATAATAAGAAAAAAGAGAAAGCCAGAGGGAGCTTCCAATGAATGACTTTTGCGGGAATATCACCACTTGTCATTAAACAATTCTCCGCTATTAATGGCTTTTCGTCCGAGGAAAATCGTCCCTGGCCTAGTTACTGCCATAATGTAAGGTTTGGCATTGGAGGGTTGAAGGCGTTCCTGTAATCATGGCAGATGCACATGCACTTTGATGCTTTCTTCTATTATATATGTTTTTAATTCCCTTCCTCTTTTTCCCAGCAAATGGAGATCTTAGCTTTTAACTTTTCGCCAACTAAGGCCATCTAATCTCTTAAAAAAGAAAAAAACTGCATTTTTTTTAGAAAAAATCAACGTTTAATCTTTCTGCCAAGTTATTGACGTCAATAATCAAGGGATCAGTTTCACCTACAAATGCACCTCTCTTAATCAAACAACTAATTATCCCTTTCGTCTAGACAACACAGAGCCCCCAAATTTGTCCTTCTAAGACCAACGACTACCGCACGGAATCTCCTTCAAGTCTTCAACTGTTGAGAAATGTTTTGAGGTTAAAACAAACAAAAACTAAATAAGTTGAGAAGAACGGGGAGAAAATATGAGACTTGGAGAGCCAAAGAAGTGAGAGATTAGAATGGATTAAAATAAATAACGGGAAGAGGGAACAGTTCTTCTTCCTTTTTTATCTTTCTTTTTGTGTAAGGAAACGGGCCAGGCCAACAAATAGTTCGTTTGTTTAAATAAAAAAAAATATCTTCACTAATATACTTATAAATGTTAAAATAATACAAAATATTATAACTTTTAATATTAAATATAATAAATATGGTAAAAATATCTTTTATTTTGAAAATAAATTTACTTTTTTCACTACTATAATATTATATATCTTTATTTTTTTAGTCAAGATATATAAATAATATATCATTCTTTTATTAACATAAATTAATAGAATTTTTAAACCAAAAAACCTCCTAACAAAATAAATAATTCTCAATCAGAAATAAATATATGAAAAACTGTAAAAAAATAAAGACGCATTTGGATATATTTTTATTTTTTATTTTTAAAGTTATTTTTAAAAATTATTTTTAAATTTAAAGAAAATAAAAAATACAAAATATTCAATGAAGTGAATTAAAAATTTATTTAAATAAAAAATTTCCCTTTAAAAAAATTTAAATGATGTCAATTTGGATCCTTGTGTTGTTGAATGTTTATCATCAAACTTTTAATCATGGTGGGAAGTAGCCAATGAAGAAGATGATGGCAAACAACAGTAAATGATATTGGGTGGTTGTAAATAATAGTAAATGAAAATAAGTAGTGGTCAAAAGGTGGTCAAGAGTAATGAATTTCTAGAAAATAAATTTTTTATGATCAGGGACAATGAAATAGGTAAAGAGAGATATGAGAATAGAGAAAGATGGAGAAGAAAAGAGAGTTAGAGCCATATTATATAATATAAAGTGATTTAGGGAAATAATATCTTTTAATTCAAAGAGAAAATTATTTTTTTCAAAACATAATGCTTGTTATAGTATTTTTGAAGTTTAAAAATTTGAAAAAATATGATAAGTTCTAAAATTATTAAATTGAAATTGTTAAATTACATCTATTTATTTTTTAATGGATGTAATAAAAAAATTTCAACCTAACATTTTATGAGATCACTACATTACCCTAATTTTAAAATACTTGAGACATCATAGAATTCATTTCAAAACACTATTATTATTTTTTTTGTTAACCAAGACATACTTTCTATTAATTAATTTCTCTATTGCCTCCAAGAAAGTTAGGAAATAGTTTATAGAAAAGCATTTTCTCCGATAGAAGAAGCCTAAGTTATGTTTTCATGATATACGTTTCTTATTTTTTTTGGATGTTCTTTCTTCATGCAATCCTCTATTTTCAGGCTCCTTCCTTGCTTATCCGTTATGATGATAACTGTATAAGGCTGTTTATCCGAGGCCTTGGAAGAACCGGCAGCATAGCACTTTGGACTGTCTCTTTTTGCCTTCTCATTTCAGAGTTACTATATTTTAAGATTATGGTGATGACTTAAACCAGTCAATCCGCGTGGGTCTGATTAGCCCGCCACTTTGCCTTTTTCTAGAAAAACTTGTAGTTGTGAACCATACACGGAAAATGCTTGTCCTTTTTAGTCAACCACACTTGGTAATGTTAAACTAAAAAACTTTAGTGCATCAATTGTGTTAGTGTGTGACTAAATTTAATTATTGAATTTTATTTATTTTGTACAATATTAAATAAATGAATAAAATTTAATAGTTTAAACTAATGTCACATCGGTGCAATTGATACACTGTAGTGATCATCATAATAAATTAATCTAGTCTTTTTCTAATAATTTAAAGAAAAATATTATATATATATATAATGAAAATAGAATTTAAATATTTTATATTTATTTAATTAAATTTCATAAATTTATTTTATTATTCTGTATTGATTAACATCTTATTTTCAATATGTATAATATAATTATAATTTAAAATTTTTAAAAATAATTGATAGTTGATATGATATGAAAGATTTTTACGTTAGGAGGTCAGGAAATCAATTCCTGCTGCTTTTATTCTAAATTCGTAATATATCCACACTCAAAATATAATATTATTTCGTGATGCGGTGTTAGTCTTTCCGAAATATTATAATGCCAAAATTAGTGTCGAGTTATTTCTCCCACAGACTAATAGTTCTCATTTCTTTGGCTCCCATCTTTTCCTTCCAGACTCGATTACGCGGCAGGTAGAGATCTGTTTTAAGGAAAAAAAAATTGTCATATGAGATCAACAACTGTCGTCGCAGACAGAGAGCATATATACATCTTGTGATTTTATTATTCTGTTTTTTTTTCTTTCTTTCAAACAAATCGCTAACTGTGATATAACTTGTGCATCCTGTTCACACGATGGATAAAATCTTTATATGTTTTTGTTATATTACATATTTTTAATCAATATAATAAATAAACAATAATAGTAATACGAAATTTGAGCAGTAAACCATAAATTTTAAACAAACTTTCTTATCGTGGATGCAGAAAAATATAGAATTTGCTTGTTTATTATTTTTAAAAATAATTTTATATTTTTTTTAGAATAAAAACTCCTATTTGATAAATTGCTTTCAATTTTTTTTAAAAAAATTATAGATTTAAATGGATCATTAAAAATAGAAAAATGAAAATAATTTTAAACTTTTTTTAATGTACTTCTTCATTCTTAATGCCTGTTTTATATTTAAATGAAATATTTTCTTATTTACTCATTTGAATGTTTTATATTCTTTATTTTTTAAAATTTGAAAATATTTTTTTGGAAATAGAAAAACTGTATTTTAGAAAAAAAAAAAAAGAGGCCCATAAAATCTAAGTTTTTTCTCTTACCATTTTACTTTATTCGTGTGCAAGGATTAAGTCATAAGTCA
Organism: Sindora glabra; assembly: GCA_020226215.1. Lineage (NCBI taxonomy): Eukaryota > Viridiplantae > Streptophyta > Magnoliopsida > Fabales > Fabaceae > Sindora > Sindora glabra. The sequence continues at coordinate 15,165,468 of CM035225.1, read as the reverse complement.
TAAAACTAAGAGCAGCAAGAGAAGCCAAGTCATTTATATTTAAAGCTTCATATTTTTTAGTTATGTACAATTAAAATTAAAAAAGCTATTTATTAGCTCCGTTTCATATGTTGGTCTGTTGGTGGGTGCTTTCCCCAAAATCGATAGATAAAATTTAGAATAATTGTCCAATACTCAAACTATAATTTATCGGTAAAATAAGAGTAACTTATTTCTCAGGTCTTTGGTGTGTAAGTCAAGTCGTGATTATAAATTTAAAAATTTATAATAATAAGAAAATGATAACGGAGACAAAATGAGGATGTGAAAATGGCTTTATAATTTATAATAATAAGAAAATGATAACGGAGACAAAATGGCTTTATAATTTATAATAATAAGAAAATTATAAAGCCAAAACCTTTTCAAAGCACATCGCCACTTGTGCCTAGGATGTGAAAAGGAAAATAAGGCATGCTTGATCTTTGTCATTGATAATTAAGAAAATATATCTGAATGAATATATATATAAAGACTATACTCCTCCGCAACAAAATTTTACGCATCTCATCTTAAGATGAGATAGACAAATAATGTTTTCAGGATGGTTTTGGAGAGCGCCAATTTTTTTTTAATTAATTCAAATTAAAGTAAGGGTTAGGTATATGACAGTTGACCAACTATGCAATAAATTATTCTCCTTATTTATTTTTAAATATCATTTTAAAAAAAATTACTTTTATTTATTATTATTGTATAAATTAAAATTATATTTATTATCTTCTTTTAAATATTATCCTTATGATTTAAATAAATATTCAATAACTTTACTTATCAATTAACTTTTATTTTTAATAGAAGATATATTAATAAATTATAATTTATCTCTTCTAAAATTAAAATTATTTATTATCTTCTATAATGTGTATGCATTAATTTTAAACAATACTTAAAAAATGAAGAAAGTAATTAATTTCCTCTGTTAAAGATAGGTACTTAGCTAATCATAAAAGAGTTCTGCATTATGTTTGCTATCAGTTGAGAGACAAAACAATCAAATTTCTAGAGTTTTAGAATGCACACATGCTACTTATAAAAGAACTCTGTGATTCTGGTAAGTAACAAAAAGAAGCTTAAAAACATGTTTAATCATGAGAAGGCGGTTTAGGTAATTTTGTGTAAAAAATGCTTGATTCACATTTCTATCTAATGATATAAAACTCAAAGTAAAATTTAATTATCTTTTCTGTATGTGAGGGCATGGGTTGAAAGAGTGAGGAAAACATTGTTAATAATATAACTCCACAAGTTGGATTAATTATCTCATTCTTTTTACAATAAAAAATTGTTTCTTCATTAATTCACCGCCATCCAATACTATCATCTTCTATCATTATTTATCACTCATTATCAAATATTGATGGTACTATTATCTACCATCTCTCATTATTGTAGCTATCGATTGATGATAACTACAATCATTATTAACTACATCCTACAATCATTTGTTATTATTAATTACTTAATTTTTTAATAATTCAATAATAATTTTAAAAAATATATTAATTAATTAAAACATAATATTGTCATATTTTTAGGAATATTTCTATTTGAAAAAAATACAATAATGTCACATTCATACTAATTAAATTCTTAAAAGTTATATTTTCAGAAATGTTAAAATTTCTGAAAATATATAATTTTGGGACCTAAACGTTATTTCAATTAATTAAAAGAAAAATAGTTAATTTTTACTCCGTAATTATTAAAATTTAATTAATTTTAACATTTTGATTGGTTATAATAATATATATTAATAAAAGATATTATTTGATTTGTGAAATGACATTATTAATTCGTAGTTGACCTAGTCACGCTGCGATTTGATGTATTCTAAAATATTGGCCGAGAACTCACTCATTTTCTAAGTAAGATTTTTTAGTCTTCACAATTATTTTTTTAATTGGTTTTCATTTGTGAAGTGAAAATCATACAGGTTTAAAATTTAATTGCTATATACAAGTATCTCACAACATCATTATTGCCACCTTGATCAGAAAGAGATAATATATTCACACCATTTTATTTTAAAAAAAATAATGTAATGTTTTTTGTTTTTAAATTTACAATCACATTCTTTACTGCAGAAAAAAAATAAAAATAACAAATATATATTTCTTAAAAACAAGGATGAGTATAAAAAAATTAAATTTTGAAAGAAATAAATGCAATTTATTCTATATATTATAATATTTTTATATTTTTTATATGATTATATACCAAACTCAACTGACTAACGAAGCTAAGTAGTTCAATTCGAGTAGTTCCCAGTTGTCTCCTGAGCACAAATTATTAAGTCAAAACCAATTCTTCAGTATATTAAGTTTTATTCGATGCGTGGGATTTAATAACTGAAATAGAGTTTTATATTTTATATATTGAATATTTAATAATTTAAATTAAATTTTATATTTTTAGAAAATATTTAATTTAATAATTCATAATTTACTAGTAAAACTAATTCATACATACATTAAATTAAATTTTATCTAATGTATGATAAAATGGGCCAAGTAAAAATTCAGATTTTGCCTAAGGCGCACAAGATTCATTGGTTACGATTTACTGCAAGGACATGCTTTTTAAAGCCGCTACCTCTGTATACGGAAAGGCATCGGTAAGACAGTTTATATAAGCGCGGCTTTGCACCACAAAGCCACTACCTGTCTTAAATCTGTCTCTCATTCTGGTAATTCTTTGTTTTCCTTCCAATTTAACGTATATCATAGGCATCTTCTGTCTCTCCACCTTTTCTGTTTCATTCTTCTCTGTGACTGTGCTACTAACTTAACTTTATAATATTTATGGATCCGAAGGTTTTGGGACATTGATAAGCAAGCAAGCAAGAAGGCGGACCAAAATGGAGAATTACGAGTTCTTGCATACGATAGGAAACGGGGCTTTTGGGGTGGCCAGTAAAGTGCTTAAGAGAGACACCCAAGAGACGTTAGCAATGAAATGCCTTCCACGTGGCCACTTTGTGAGTACAGATTCTGAAAAACCTTTTACAGTTTCAATTTCATGTACAACTATACAGGTATTCCTATGGGTGTTTCTATATTAGTTTCTGTTATCATACATCGACATATCATTTTTATTATTTTGCTTCTGTCCATATATTTTGTTTTTCAAGAATGAAGATTGTGTGAAAAGAGAAATCCTGAACCACAGACATCTCCAACATCCGAATGTAATTCAGTTTAAGGAGGTCTGTGCTTGTATTCATGCCCAGAATATTTGCTTATTTTTTATATCTCACCATTGTTGTATACATTGAAAATGAGATTCGAAATTAGATTCCTAATATAAATCAAAGATATTTATTAATATAGAATGAAGGAATAAATTTATAAAATTTAATGAATATAAAAGATTTGGAATACAATTTCGAATCCCATTTTTTATACTTATCACATTTTTTTTTTATATTTATATAGTTTGTCTGATGTGGGTCATAGGTGGTTTTGGATGATAAAAAACTTGGGATAGTTATGGAATTCGCGGAGGGTGGAGATCTCTTCGCCCAAATTCAACTGTATGAAGGACCATTCCATGAAGCTAAGGTCTAAATTCTACTTTCTCTACATATCCTTAGCCCCTTCCTGAATCTATGCGGAAAATTAGCTTAAGAGCCAGCAAATCATATTCATAACCTACACGACAGAGAATTTCCCTTCTTTTCAATTGTAAAAAGACTGGTTAGAGCCCAAATTTCATTAATGACTATATAATATATATGTAAGATAAATCAATTTTTTCTCATTCGAATAGCAGAGTTCAGCTGCGATGGCCCTTTTATTGATGAAAAATAAAACCCAAGAGGGATAAATGACACTTCTGATATTTAATTACTTCAAAGCACAATGATAAATGAGTGCATACGTAGATTTGCTGTCTACAGGATGACTCTTTATTTGTCACTCAATTTTGTTTTCATCTATTATTTCAGGCTAAAAAGATGTTTCAACAACTAATTGCAGGAGTCAGTTATATTCATTTTAAGGTATGACAAGTGAAATACAGTTAACAACTAATTCTATGATAAGATAAATTTTATTTTGTTGATCCTGTGTCTAATTCTTATTTTACAGCGAGTCAGCCATCGAGACCTGAAGCCAGAAAACATCTTGTTGGCCTCCAATCAAATCTTGAAGATTTGTGATTTTGGCTTATCAAAGGTTTATCGATTATATATATATATATATATATATATATATACACACCACTTTAAATGAGTATATGAGATGTAACTTGAATTTTAGACGAAAATACATTAATCTCTCTCGAGATTAGATGAAATTATACGGACCTTTTTCTCTACTTTTAAAACTTACTCAGATTCTTTATAACCTACAAAAATGCTACATGCAAGTAAATTTAAGTTTGAAATTTTGATAAGAAAATAGTGAGAAAATATTTATATTATTCAAATTTCTAATATGAGGCATTTTAATTATTTTGTTAGAAAAATATGCTTTAATTAAATTCAAATGGTTAAAATGTAACTAATAAAAAGGTCAAATTTTGATATCAGTATAATGTTTTTTAGTGATTTGAATTTAATCAAAATATATCTTTAATTATAAAGTACCTAAAATATTTTATATTATTTGATTTGAATTTATAATAATTTTTTAATTATTTTATTGATAAAAATTTTTATTTTGAATTTTAAATGCAGTATTTTTTATATTTCATAAAAAGTCTAAGTAGGTTTTAAATTTGGTTGGGAGAATCGTAAAATTTTACGAAATATTAGACACCAAAGTGTTTTTCTCTTTGACTTTTTTTTTATAGTCATCAAAGATTCATTCAAAAGCTAAATCAGAAGTAGGAACTCCAAACTACTGGGCTCCGGAGGTTCACTATGGTCTTCCATATGATGGAAAGGTAATCTTTAGCAAAAGGGAATCTTTCTAATTAGATGACACAAAATGGATGGTAACTTCCATTTATCCATTTTTTTTAAAATCCTCTTTGAACCCTCTTGCGTAGGGGAGAAAGAAAGCTCCATTTCTTGTTTCCTGGTATAATAAGAAGAAAACCCTAAAGAGTTCAGGCTTCACTTTGTTTCGTAGAAAGACTTTTTCTAATAGAAAATTATCAATTATTTGCATATAGATAAACGAGTGATATGTTAACGGTATATTTTGTGATTAAAATATAAAGTGTCATTATAGCGAGAGAAAATAATCTTCTCTTTTAAAATAAAGGATGATATTTTCCACCACACAATTCATGCTAATATTGAATAAATAGAATACTTTCTCACATATTTTATAGCCATATTTATCTTAATGTAAGCTTCATCTTAATATTTTATAATTATATTCACAAAAGATGCTTTTCGTTAAAACAAACTAACCCTAAGACTTCATTTATTTCAACAGAGAATATTTTTTGTAAAATATAATTATAAAATATTAAAATGCGAGAAATTATTTTATTTATTAATAATAAAGATGAAGAATTTAAGAAACATAACTTCCTCTATTTCAAAAATGAATTTGTTTTCCTCTACTATTATGTTTTTAGATATCATTTTTTTAAAATTATTTATACTAATAGTATATCAATTTTTTCATTAATATATATGCATTTACAGAATATGCTTTCCAATGAAATAAAAGGTGCTTAAACTTTCATTTGGAATTTTAAATTCTGGCCGGCAATAACAATATTGCATAAGATTGTGGTCGTTTTAGTTTCTGCAATTTGTGATCTTTTGCAATTTTAGAATATAATTACTCCATGTTCTAGTTTTATTATTCACAACACAACGACAGCGCCGCTACGATTTAAAATTATGATTAATATCATATCTACAACTTACGTTTCGAATGAATTAAGATATACACCATCTGTGCATGTCCTAGATATTATTGTTTGTTGTTATTAGATGATGTTTTGTTTTTCTTATAAAATATATTTATTCTTCAATGAATGCTAGCTGCTTTCTTGCTCAGTTTCAGTCCTTTTATTTTGTGTTTTCCTGTTCAGCGGGCTGACGTATGGTCTTGTGGAGTGATTCTTTATGTCATGCTCACTGGAAAGTTCCCAAATGTAAGTTTTTCTTCCAAATAATTCTGTAAAATATGCACTTTTCCTTCAAACCTAATTTGTTGCCTTTTTGTACAGCCAACCAGTGCTGCTCAATTTATAAATCAACTCCCTAGGACTGTATCTGAAGATTGCAAAGATCTTCTTCATCACATGCTTGATGTGGATCCAAACAAGGTATGTAGAAACTATATATGACGCTAAAGAAACAGTGTCTGAGAATTTTGGCTTCGTTGTTTTTGCTTGGCATTATGCACGTCGTACTTGTATTTTGTATCAATCTAAATAAGGCTCATTTTGTAGAGGTTCTCCATTGAAGATATCAAGGATCACATATGGTATTTAAAGGACTTGCCACAGGACCTGACAAGAGAAAAACAGGCAGCTTTCTACAACGAGAATGTGATCCTTTCGGATCAGATTCAGAGTGAAGAAGATATCATTAGAATTATTGAGGAGGCCAAAATGACAACTCAAATTCTGGAAACTGTTGAAGAGGGAGCTGAACCTTCAATTTAGTTAAATGAGAAAATGGAGCTGAAGATGCCAAGGATTTGAAAGATGTTGACGAGGCCAAACTTCCATAAGGTTTTGTTTGTGTGTTGCTGTTGTGGTTTCAGGAGTAACGCAGTGCTCTCTATTGTTCCGTAACTACTACAATAAGGTTGTGTGGTGTGCTATATGGTTCCATTGTATTTCCTTCCTGTTCACGTGTATGCTTAATTAGATTGTGAAATATTTAAAATAAGAGTTCACTTTTTCTTCCTGGGTTCAGTTGCACAATATCCCTCTGGAGTATTATAGTGAGGCCAGTGCAAGAAGAAATTTGAGATAAACTGGGTAGGGTCGTCGAGGTGGAACAACCGTTCATCAACGGGGTCTTATGTAGAGGCTTGGTGTGGTTGAGGGTAGCCTTATCTATGCATAAGCCACTCATCACAAGGATGTGGCTCCCTAGATCTCCTCAAGAAAATACCATTTTTGAAATTAATAACGAATAATAAAATATCATTTTTCAACCATTTTTATCTTCAAAACAAATTACATAAGGCACACACAGCTCTAACTATCAAAATACTTTAAAGTGGACTTATTCGGCTTTCAAAATTCTACTTTACATGCAAATCTTTATGAATTTTTACTAGAATTTTCAGCCAAGTTTCCATAGTCCAAAAATCATTTGAAAACCATTTTTAGTCATAAAACAAGTTACACAAATCACCAAAACACTTTACTAGTAAAAACTATTTTGTAGTAAAACTTTTACTACTTGAAAACACTACTTTGAAGGAGCATAAAACCATAAGTTTCCAAATATATTTTTGAACATCTCCTTATTATACACTCTTTATATAAATGTTTATAAATATTGATTAAATAGTTTATGTGGCAAGGTTTTTTTCCACAAAAACAATTTTTTTTCAATAAAAACAGCAACCTAAAACTTGTAAAACTTGATTCAAATGATTTTTGCCTAAAAACTTTTGATGTAATCATTCAAATATAAAAGGATAATCTAATATTTACTAATTTTTATAATAAAAAATAGAAATTTTCTCCATGACAAGCAAGGAAGCCTGAGAGCTCTCCACAGTGGACTCAAAATCATTTTTGTTTCCAAAACCTAATTTTCATACATTCTATCATCTCCAAACTAATTTAAAACATAGTGCAGCAACTTTTATGATATAAAAATAGAATTTTCACCCACTTAAAGCTAAAGAACTTGTGGGCTCCTTAATGCTTGCTCACTAAATTTTTCTTCCATTTCCATGTAAAATCATTTTTCTAAAACTTTATTAGTTTAAAGAATCATTTGAAAATCATTTTCTTGAAATCCAAATCCTTCAAAAACCTTTTCAAGAAAATATATTTATAAGTAATCCACCATGAATTTCACAGTTTCAACACAACAATAATAACAATCATAATATAAATATCTCATATATAGAAACATCTTCAAAGAAGAAAACCAAAGAGAAAGACTAAATCTCTACTCACTTAAGGATGCTTGTGATGTTTGATACCTTCACCTAAAATCCAAGTGTAGCATCCAAAATCACATAAAGTTAGTGAATAATTTAAAGAAAAACTTTTGGAAAGAAGATGAATTCATGAAAGTTTTGAGCTTATACTTCTTCTAGAAGATTGAAAGGGCTTCTTTCTTGAACAACCTCTCAAGATATCTCAATGAATTAATGGAAATTCACTATAAACTTGTAAGAACCCTCAAGAATTCACTCTTTTTCTCTTTTCACACTCTAGCCATGAGCTATATGTGATGGTGTGAGCAAAAATTGTGTTAAACTCCTTTATTTATAGTGTAAGGAAGTGTGATGCCCAAGTAAAATGACATAACTCCCTTTGAACAAGATTGCTTCATCCGAGTTCCCTCCTAACCAAGCAAGTCATGGTTTGATTCCCTTTAGGATGCTCCCATTGCATTTCAACTTTCCTAGTTACTCATAAGCTTATCTTAAAATAGAAAGATGTAGCGAATATTCACTCTTAAACATAATACTTAGTATATTCTTTCCTAAGCTTATCATATGATCATATATGCCTTAGAATATTCTCATTCTAAATTTCTTACAATATTCCTTTGTTTGATGACCAAGAATAAGATTAAAACATATTATTTCTTCCAATCATATTTTTTCCTAATTAGTTATAATTATGAAATTTATTTATTAATTACACTGAGGTCCTTAAACTAAACTAAATTCCCTCCTTTCTCCCTTAGTGGACATCCATTCCCTCTAAGATAGGTCCAAATTTTCATTCTTACCACCTTAGGTTATTTTAGGACACTCTTGAGTAAAAATATTAGATTACTCCTAACCTTATCAACATTGAATCTTAAATATTTCTAATTTTCTCAAAATTTTACTAGATGACTGTTGATGGATTTTTCATTCACTAAAATTAATGAATACCTCTACTTATATTAATGAGTTTTTTTACTTATTACCCATTAATAGATGTTTTCTAGTTTAATTCTATTAGTATTTAACTATTGAATTTTTACCAAGTGTTACATTAAGCCATTGACAAAAATATTAATAAAGGAAAAAATTAACTAAATAATTATTTATGACAAATAAAATTAATACAAGAAAATTGTGATGGAGAAATTTGATGCAAGTAATATTAGAGAAAAAATAAATTAGGTTTTAGTGTATAAAAATAATTTTTAAAATAAATTCACAAAGCTTTTTAGAATAAGTGTATTTTTATTGTGTGCATTTGTATAATATTTTATTATTACATAATTATTATCATAAGTGTGCATTTTTATTTATGAAGTCAACCAATTAACTAAGACTTTGTAAGAGATATATCATATTATAATACTAAAGAAGCAAATTAATGCAATGGTAAGTTTTGACATTCCTTATCTAGAGATTCAAGTTCAATTTCTCATAAATGCAATTTATGGTTTCTAAGTAGACAAATTTTCAATAGTTTACATTGGTTTGATATAGGTAAAAAGCATATTAATAGGTTTTAGTAGATTTGCAAAAAAATTGATAGGCTAGCATCGATGAATTAGTTCACTACAACAAAAAAGAGCAACACCAATGATAACTTTAGTAATGATAAAAATTTGGTTGTTAGTAATAGTTTTATTGGCAACATTGTCATTGGTGAATACCAAAATAAAAACACCATCATTTTTTCTTGACCTAAAAAAATTGGCAAGAAAAAATAATATTTAGCGATGACATTTGTCATCGATGAAGGTTTCAAATCTTTATTAACAACAATAGTCGTAATTGAAGATTAAACAGAAAAAATGGTTGGGACACAACAATTTTAGCAAGGAATGTTGTCATTGAAAGTCAAAGACTTTCACAGATGACAAAACATCATCGCTGAAAATGATGCCTTATTTCTTGTGCCACTCTTCAGCGACAATAATTATCGGTACTAAAAGTCATTAACTTTTAGTGATGATAATATTATTGCTGAAAGGGCTTGGAATAATTTCCCATGCCACTCTTTAGTAATGACTTTGTCATCGATGAAAGTATGGCACTTTCAGCAGCAACAAGTGTTATCACTGAAGAGTGGCATAGGAAATTATGCTAGTAGATATTTCATCTCCACTGATGATAATGTCGTCGGTGAAAAGTTTGAATTTTTACTAATGAATTTTTAGCAACAACCGAGAAACTTATTGTTGTTGAAGAGTCTGTCTACAAATTCAGCCTCAGTGCCTCTGAACTCTCATTTTGTACGGTGATGGGGGAAGAGCCTCAGAGACCTGAGATAAGTTTTTGTATAAGTTTTGATTCTTTTTTAATTTTTATTATAATTCATCTTTTTATTTTTAATGTATTCTAATTTTTTATCTATATAATTTTGATTTATTAGCTATTATTGTTGTTTATTAGTGCTTGTGGTGGATATTTCAAGACTATTAGTTTAGTAGATTTTTTTTATTGAGGTATGTAAATTAAAATTTATAATATTTTATTATAATGGGTAATTTATGATATGAATAGCTTGAAATAAATTTATTTAACTTGGTTGTGTGATTATTTTAGTATGAAATAAATTTTGATTAGTTTTATATGTTATAAACGTTGAATGTATTTATGTAGTTTTGTTTAAATGTGGAAGTTATAAATATACATTTTGTTGTTGTTCTGTAACCTTTGAATTATAATTTTGCATAACACAATATGTGTGTAAATTATTCAGTTAGGTTAATATAAGATGGAATTGTTATGACATTTTATTTGCAAATTTTATAATTTAGGATGCTATTTAGGAGAACAAATTCTTAGTTACAAAATTGTTAGTCTAGGATGTAATTTTGCATAATGAACTAATTAAGAATTTAATATAAAATATGTAATTAAGTAATATAAAATAGAGAAAATAAAATTTAAAATATTATAAAATATATTTAACATAAGATATATCATAATTTGAAATAAAAAGCTTCAAAAAAAGATTAAAACATTTGTACAAATGAAAACTTTATATTATTTAAGAATATAAAATAAGAATCAAAACGTAAGGTTTAAAAGGTAATAAAAATTAATGAAATTTAATAAAATTTATGAAATAAGGATCAAACTTTATATTTTAAATAAAATTTAATATCTAAAGACCATTGATTCATTTAAAAGTGATGCATCTTAATCATTATCATAATTTTATTTTACTATATAAAAAGTAAAAATATTTCACACAAATATTTACTAATCAAATCTTAAAGTTTAGGATTTATATTTTAGATACTTATGTGAAAAGATAATATAAATATAATATAATATATTTAATTTAAAATTAAATATATTTTTAATAAACCCTAAACCCTAAAATTAAATATATTTTTAATAATTTAAAATTTTAATATTGAAAGTATTAATCAAAATAATTAATTACACATTTTATTATTTAATAAAAATAATATATAAATTAAAATTTATTTATTTATTTAAAATTTATCAATATGTATTTAAAATTGAATATGTATACCAATTGTGATTTTTTAAGGACATGTTTTGACTCTTCTAGAATATTTTTTTATATTCTCTCATAATATCTATAATTCAAATGCCAATATTATTGAGTTTTATGTTATAATATGATATGATTTGTTTTATGGTTATGATGAAAATATACTTAATAAGTTGGAGACTTAATTGAATTGAATTAATTAATTACATATTTTATATTAAACTCATGTATTAATCTCCAACTCAATTATTATTTTTCTTCTTTTTATTTTCTCTATTTCGAAATAATTTATAATATTTTATCAAAAAGATCAAAACTTTAAATACAATAAAAAAATTTAAATAATATAATAAATAATATTCTCTAACATAGATTAGTTTTCAATATAATAATTAAGAAAAGTATAGTACTTTGTAAACTACTGAAAACCTTCACAAATAGGACACAAGTAATGGCCTCACACAAATTAAATTTTGTATAAATGCAATAAGATTTTAGATATTATGAAACTAATTCAAATTTAATTTAAATAAAAATCCGACAAGTATGCCAATTTCAATTCTCCGCCTATACCATCCAAAAACTATTATCCATCTTAATGTAAATATTGAAAAAATGTAACTTTGTAACTATACTTTAATAAAAAATTGTATAAATAAAAAAAAATAAAATTTACAATTGTATTTAATAAAGACTCTATGATAATATGTATAGGAATTTCAAAAAAATTACAAGAATTTAAATTTTTACACCATTATGATTTCTTGTACAAAATACAATCCATAACAATACTTACAAAATGCACATCTTATTAAGAGTGTTGAATTGTGCATCCAATAAATGTAGTAGATTAAGTTACAACATTGCATTTGTAATTTGAAAATGTTAAACATAACATTTTACATGGATAGTTAAGAAATTTAACAATGTAGAAAATAATACAACTTAAATAACAGTACTAAAAAAATGTTGTGATGTAAGTTTAAAATTATTATAAATATATTTTTACAATAATTTTGAATAGAATTATATTTGCATTATAAGTTTAGACCCATTCAAGGGTTGGTTGATCTATATACATCAACTAACCCTTGAATTATCCCATAAAGTTGGATAGTTTGGGATATGTGTTGTAGTTATAATTGACAATTTATTTGAGTCTCGTTTGACATTACAAAAATTTCTTGACATCCTAACTATTCTTCGGGTGTGAACTATATTGATGTATAGTTTACACACTTGGAGAATTATAGGGAGATGCTGCTGAAATTTCTACGTGTAAGAAACAAGGAGCGTGGATAAATTGATGAAATTACAATTATAGAAATATCTCGAATGGGATAGGATTCTACCCTTTAGGATTGGAGTGATATGGTGAATTTAAGGCATATGACAAACATTAATCACAACACTTAATTCCTTAGGAAGTTATCTTCTTCCTGTTCAGTGGTATGATGTCTGTGTATAAAAGCTAGATCCATCTATGAAATTGCTTGTCGGATGAGTATTGGAATGGTGTAATGACATTTGTTGAAAGGGCTAAGAAATTTGTTGATGAAAGAGGTTTGGTGAAATGCTCATGCTAGAAGTGCATGAATCTATTATTTCAAACATTAGGGATGTTGGAGGCACATATTACAGATAATGGATTTCATCCATTTTACACAAACTAGGTACACCATAGTGATGCTGATGTTTCAACTTCTAGAGGGACAAAGGGGTATCTTTTGATGATAAGGATGAAATGGTGGATATTATATATGATTTTATTGGCCCTCATGTAACTGAGGATGTAGTTTACGATGAAGGAGCAGAGAATGAGAATACATCCAAGGGGGAAATGAGATCGAACTATAGTAGTTGCAATGACCTATTTAAACAAGTGGAAACTGAACTCTACCTAGGATACATACCATTTTTAGCACTGAACTTTCTAGTAAAACTCATGCACTTAAAGGTGCTACATAAGTGGATTAACAAGTCCTTCATAATGCAAAGAAATTGCTCAAATCACATTATACTACAAAAAAATGGCAATATAAGTCAATCCATGCATGCAAGTATGGTTATGCACTTTTTTGAAAATAACATGCTTTAAAAGATAATTGTTCAATTGTGGTGAAAGCTGATGGGTAAATAAAAATACAAAAGGAAAAAAAGTGACTGAAAATATGGTTCAACATTTTCCACTAACTCCTCGATTAAAATGATTGTATGGGTCAAGGCATACTGCAAAGGATATGATATGACATCATAGTGGAAGGTTAATAGAGGATAGGATAATGCAACATCCAGTTGATGAAAAAGCTTGGCAAGAATTCAATAGGAGGTATCTTGATTTTTCTATTGATCCGTGAAACATTAAGTTAGGCTTAAGTGTTGATGGATTTAATCCTTTTAGTGATAGGAACTTATTATATATCATGTGGCTAGTGGTCATGACTACCTACAACTTACCCTCGTGGATTTGCATGAACCAATCCTTTTTCATATTGACCCTATTAATATTAGGGCCATAATCACTAGGTAAGGATATCGATGTCTTCTTGAGACTAGTTGAAGAAGAGTTAAAGCATCTTTGGGAGAGAATGATTGAGACCTAGGATGCTAACACAAATATGATGTTTAATATGTAGGTAGCTCTATTACGGATTGTAAATGATTTTCTTACTTGAAGTAGTCTCTTTAGGTGAAGTGGACAAGGTTATAAAGCATGTCCTATGTGCAATGATGATATTCCATTAATTTGAGTTAGGGGAAAAATAGCTTATGTTGGTCATCGTTATTGGCTTCTAAAAAGTCATACATGAAAAAATAGAAAGGAGTTCAATAGGAGGTCGGAGAAGAGAGCCCCCATCGTCCTCTTACGAATGAAATTATCATGGACTAACTAGGTAAGCTGACACAAAGGCTTCTTGGAAACATGTTTAGTTTGGTGGTCTAAAGTGGAAGAAGGGTGTTGATGAACTTAACTAAAGTAAGAGAAGCATATTTTTTAACCTTTCATATTAGCTAACAATGAACTTGAGATGTGATGCATATTGAGAAGAATGTATGTGATAGTATTTTGGGTACATTATTAGATATTGAGCATAAAATAAAAGACATAAATAATGCTAGATATGATTTGGCAAACATGAAATAAGACCAAACCTGCATCTGTATGAAGAGAAAGGCTGACTTTTCAAACCACATGCTGCATACACCTTTAACCAAGAGGAATAAAGTCGATTTTTCCAATTTATAAAGAATATAAAATTTTCTAATGAGTTTGCTAGAGTCTAAGCAAGAATGTGACTAATTGTGATATGAAGTTAAAGGGGTTGAAATCACATGACTGTCATGTTATCATGCAAAGATTGTTAGGACCCTCGGTTCGAGCATTTTTTTCGAAGAAACTATCATATTTGATTATTAAGTTATGCAACTTCTTTAACCAAATATGTTGTAAGACTCTTAACTGGAAGGATTTCCTACAAGCTAAATAAGACATTATCATCATTTTATGCAAGCTTGAAAAGATATAGCCTTTGGCATTCTTTAACATAATGGTTCACCTAGTGATATACTTGCCTGACGAAGCATTGTGTTAGTGTATATGCCCTAAAATCAATCATATTGATCATTGTAAATTTGAATCATGTTGTTTTAATGGCAATTCCAATTATCATATTTATACATATATTATTTGGATAATATATTTAATTATGATAATAACCTTAGAATAATTATATTCTTAAATTCCCTAGTCATATATCATTGAGGATTAGGTTGCTTTGATATATTAAGACTAGCATGTGTGGTGACTTATATAAGATATTAAGTCTACACATGAGTACAAGTTAAAGAGCTTATATATTGGACCAACCCACCTTAAGAACACTATATAGATCGTTATATGAGTGTCATGAATGATTCTTAGTAATCATTATTAATATCATCATTTAACCTAAGATCACTAAAGTTCTCTATATGTGAGTTTCATATTTTGATACTACTCTATATTACTCATGGTTGAGTGAATGCAAGGGTAGTTATTGGATATGTCATATATCATATGGAGGGATTTGTGTGATCAAGATGGATTTTGTCCCTCCTATATAATAGAAGTGACATTTGTAAGCCCCTTGATTAAGTAAGGCTGAGAAAATGCATGGCCATACTTAAGTGAATTAACATAGGATGTCAATTATATTTGCTTCAGTCAGCTTACTTAGGAATTAAAAAACCTTTGGATTGGGTTATATGAGAATGACACGGTCTATGTCTCGTGCTTAATATGGATGTTTAGGATAAAAAGGATATAGATGATGATCACATATAAAGGTTCAGTCGATTCACCAATTTTCTCATTACTTGGGTAGCATGATGTATTACTAGATACTGCTCATTGTTTATGATCATTACTAATGTAATGAGAGCTTATAGGATCGTACACTTAAAGCGTAGTAGATTTGGAATTGATGGACTAAATTGTTTGGACTTAATATTTGGGAATTCCATGTTATAATTATAAGGGCCAATAATAAGCCTATAATTATACATGGAACAAAGCCCAATTAGTTAGGGTTTTCTATACACTTATTTAAATAGGCTTTTTGGGTAATAATACATGATTATTCATGCATCCCAAAGCATAGAAAACCTTAGCACACCTCCTTGACCATAACCCTTAAAGAGGCATAGTTAACACTACAAGACTAAGGAGAAGAATTCTAATTAATGTTCATATGGGTGTTCACTAGTAATCAACTGGTTCGTGTAGATACCTCAAAATCTTCGGCCGAAAGAAAATTGATGAGGTGATTAACAAATAAATCCCTAAATCATCGCAAAGGTATTCTTTAAATCTTTATTCTAATCTAACATTTTGCATGGATTTGTTAGCTGGGATCAATTAATTCCACTGCACTTGTTTGGCTTCCAATCCTAACACATTACAAGGTGGTCTTATCTATTTTCAATGGATGTACCCATATGAAAGATACATAAAAAAGTTGAAGGATTATGTTAGGAATAGTGCTCATCTTGAGGGTTTAATTGTAAAAGGATATGTTATTAATGAGGTGTTGACATTTTGTTCTATGCACTCGGAAGGAGTGGAAACTAGATTCAATCGACCTAACTGAAACCAGGATGTTGCATCTAAACACATAAAAAAGGCATTGTCAGTGTTTAAATCTCAATGTCAATCGCTAAGGAAAAAGATCATATCTCACTTTGATAGGAAGGATTGAGATGTTATCATATGGTACATCTTGAACAATTATGTCGAGATCGAAAAATATCTCTGATAAGTTTCTATAGTTATTCATGCTTCTTTCGCAATTAATTATAATGAATTAATGTATATATATTCTATAGTGAGCACTAATAAGAGCTCGAATGAAGTGGTGTTGAAGATATAGATGAGTTACAAAGAACAAAATCTCCCATGTAATTTTACTCAAAGGTAATGGTTTTTTTTTCAATTGTGCTATACCAATCATATAAATGTCATTCTTTACTTGTACTTTTTCCCTAAATTAACTCTTCATAAAAATGCTATATTCATAGATGTACTATTTATATAGAAATGGTTCTCCGGAAGCTAATGATAGCCACTAAAGAGTTACTATCATTACTTCCAATCCCAATTTTACTATCATGGTATATTCAGTGTGTATTGTAAATGAAGTATGCTTTATGATTGAATCTTGAGATGCAAAGTATAGAACACAAAATAGTGGCATTTCCATTCTAGGAACTGACAGTAATATGGTTTATGGTGTACTAGAGGATATTATAGAGTTAACTTATTTAAATAAATATAGTGTGACTTTAGTCAAATGCAAATGGTATGACATTGATCCTAAAAAGAAGAAGTTATGCATTGACAAGAACATTACAAGTGTCTCTATGAGTGGGCAATGGTACAAAGATGACCCCTACATACTTATTATCCAAGCAAAACAAGTTTTCTACATTGAGGATCCTCTTAATGGGTCAAATTAGAAGGTCATCCATAATATGGTACTTTGCGACATATGTGATCTGCTCGATGATGATGTTGGTGTATAATACTTGTCATTCTTGTAGGAAAACAACTCCTTTAATTTCAACCTCAGTTGATCTTGGAGAATTTCGACTAGTCAACTTGAGGGATCAGAGAAATGGACCTTTAATTGTTTCACCTTCTAGGAACATTGGATTTGCCATAGAAGGAATGGACGTCTTTATCAATGATAAAGACAGTTTCATAGATAAAATGATTGAAGATTATATGGGGGAGGGAATTCCACAATCTAATGATGATGGAGAAACTAATGATTGTGAGGATGAGTCTATTAGGTTCACTGATACTAATTCAGACTAAGGAAACTACTTTTTTTGCATTACAACTCATAATTGTGTAAGAACTAGTATAATTACATTATATGGGTATAGTAATTTATCTTTGGTCATCATTTGATTTAATTATGGACCTTTCTTTTAAATATTTATAAAATATGTATTATCTCAGTCATGACGGACGTCAAGGCATGACATCATAGAGGTGATGTTGGAGGAGACCCTCCACATCGACCTACCTACCTTCCATCATAATACGAGGCATTAAGTATCTTTTCTTACTGTGCACACTTAAGTTGTTTAGTTATTAAATTTGAATTTATGGTGTCAATATTTTCTATTATCCATTAAAGTTGCAACTCTGAGAAAAAAGGGCTCGAATAGGTCCCTCAAACTACATGAGAAGATGGAGAGGAGCGAGGGGCGACCAGTGCCTATCCAGTTTAATATGATTGGTACATGGCATGTGGTACGTAAAAATGTTATCCATCTCCCCCATGATATAGGCAACATTATTTGAGCACATGTGCTGCCTTATTATAAATTATGCCAGTTGGTGCCTTAGTAGTTGTAGGATAGATCTTGCAGGAGATTTGCATGAGTATCCATCTCTTTGATATCTTAACTTAACCATATTTAATTATGAAATTTTTAGATATAGTATTGACTAATTTGTTAAATGTCTTCTAATACAGTCCCATTTTGAGTTCTAAGTCATCTCTGACATTGAGCAAGATAGAGTGCTCAATGGTATGATACGGAGTGTTGCTCACCTATATAGAGATTGGAAGTATAGGTTGAATAGACATTTTCTTTAGCACAGGAGCGATCGATCGAGACCAAGATTTTGACTTGGATCATATTAGGTGCTGCATATCGTGATTTATCTCACCTTAACGTGGTAGAGGTGTGTAGACTTCTTTGATAATGATGATTACAGGGTAAGTATGATATTTAATAAGGTTACATCATTATTTTATATATCTAAATTATAAATTTAACTATATCATATGGTTATTTTTTTATTTGCAAGAGCTATCTATAAGGAATGTAGATAATAGGGCAAAAAAGGTATTGAATGATTGACATGGGTCGAAATCCATTGCGTCACATCATTATGATAAGGTAATTCAACTTATTATTCATATTTTAAATGTATAATATCTTTTCAATGTAATAATTATATTCATCCCTTTTTTCTTTTGTAGAATGAGAATAGAGAAATAAGGAGATGGGTGAGCTACAACCGATCCCAAAGAATTTTTGGAACCGATACACATATAGGACGAGGGAGTAGGTGCATTCGACCCTTGAGGAGTAGAATGTAGGTTAGCTAAATCTTATATCTTAAATAGAATTTTATGAATATATCTTATACTTTTTATAATTGATTTTTATTTTAATAACTTAAGATAAGGA
The DNA here is from genome assembly GCA_020226215.1 of Sindora glabra. NCBI lineage: Eukaryota > Viridiplantae > Streptophyta > Magnoliopsida > Fabales > Fabaceae > Sindora > Sindora glabra. The sequence goes on along the minus strand of CM035225.1, from coordinate 15,146,145 downwards.
TGACTAAGCTGACGACCTAGTATATATAGTCCAATGTGTCATCCACTAGCTTGCCTGGCACTCCTATATATGTCGACGAGGTTGCCATTGCCAATGAAGTACTTGACACTTGTCAAGGGTACAGGAGGGTGGTCGATCATGTGTTGGCTTGCCAAACATATTGTTCAGTGGCACCTCCAGTTCTGGGGTGAGTTTTCAATACGTGACCTAGGTGGGTGAGCTACAAAAGTAGTTGCAAAAGAGTCAACATTAGTTAGAGTAGAGTTATGAGTAGCTTTAGTAGAGCCAGCAGTTGATTCAGGAGTACAATAGTAATAACTTGCTCAGCAGTAGCAGATGCAACAATAGTTTGGGAGATACCTGATAAAGCTCATGTCTCTACTTAGACAACAGGGTCAACAATAGTTAATTTAGGAGTAAAGCCATGAGTAGCATCAGTAGAGCCAATAGTTGATTTAAGAGTAGATGTAGCAGCAATTTAGGAATGCTCCCCCTGCCTAGTCACCCGATCCCTCCCATCCACCACCTTCAATGTATCATCCTCATCGTTTGGACAATAATGATGATAGTCATGGCATGAATGATGATGCATCAAGTTATCTACATCTTCATTCCTCTTATATTGTTTTGTATATATAGTTTTTTTTTTCATGTATAGACATTTATATTAGCTATGTCTATATGAATTTTTATCTATGTATAAATAATTACATAGTTATAAATATAATTCTTTATTTTTTATATGAATTATGTTGCACATCATTATTATTACTGCTGGGGCATTTTATTTGTACAATTTAAATTAGATAGAATTAAATTAGAAATCTCAATTTAATCCAATTGAATTGAAGTAAAAATATTTTTATATTATATTATTAAATATAATATATTTATTTAATTATATCTAATTCTAATTCTAATTTAAATTATTTTTTATACTTTAAAACTTTTATTGAGAACACCGTCGTCGCTAAAAGAGTGGTTTCATTTTTTTAATTTAAATTCTACAATGATGATATTATTGTCACTAAAAGTCAAACTTTCAATGATGACATTATCGTCCCTAATAGTTTGAATTTTAGTGACAATAATGTCGACACAAAAAGGTTGCTAATGTTTTATTATTTTTTATTTCGAACCAATAGTAACAACAATTGATTGTTGTCGTTAAAAATTTAAATTTCAAAATTTTTTTAATTTAGAAAAGATTTTCTACAACGACAATGTCATCATAGTAGTTCAACTTTTACTGATGACCATATAGTCATCAGTGTTTCCTTCTTCACTAATGACATCTTCTTTGACAACTTTTACTTTTAACAATAATTGAATATTCTATAGCATTGACAATTGTCATCATTAAAAGTTATTTTTGTTGTAGTGGTTAGATAATCAATTCAATTTGGACATATAAAAATTATTTTAACTAGCAATATTAGTTTCCACAATAATTTTATTTTATTTTTAACCATGATTCTATTCATGGTAGTATGAATTATTAATCATGGATGTATTTTTCTTATTACATCTATACTCATAACTCAAAGAATTTATTAGCCATAGGTGAAGTTATGACAAAAAAAATAATTTATGTCATAGTACCATTTTTCCCCTGATAATTTTCTTGTGATGCTTAATTATGCCATAGGGTCCATCTATCCAATATTCATATGACAAAGCAGCACAACCACAACAATTTTGATTGTGTGCAGTGATTTTGATCATGGCACAAGCAATTATTTGTTGTAACGAAGGCTTTCTCAAAAACTTCAAGCAAGATCTTGAAAAGCTCTTCCAAAACCCTTCCAACAATCTTCTAAAAACTTCAACATACTTCAGATACCATTTTAGATAAACCTTTCAAATAAAAACGTAATTGCAAAATGCATTGACATTATCAATACTAAAACATTTTAAATGTGACAAAGTCAATGTGATATTGCTAATTTCATGTGTTACTTTAAGTAGTGTTTCAAATATTTGATGAAAAAATATAAAAAGAAACTCTTTTCAACTTTTGGATGGTTAGATTTTATCTCACAATTTATTAAAACTTTGAATGAAAGCCTTAGATTTTACAAAATCTTGAAATTGGTACCTACTACATTTTATAAAATTATGTAATTTTTGCATAAACTTTTTGAAGAAAAATCAAAACACCTTGATATGTTAATTTATCACATAACTTTCTTGTATATAATGTCAAACTCATTTTTATTTATTTAATCAAAATTAATATGGATAATTTAATTTCTATTAATTATATATCATAGAAATTATGTATAATAAATAACATAAGTAAAAAAGTTAATCAAATAAATTAATGATAGATATTATCTAAACTTTTGTTTTTTATGATGATAAGAAGAGTTAAACTATTAGATGCACACATACAAAAATTAGGGATCAAATCCTAAATGCAATGAAAGATACAAAGCCCTTAAGAAACATCAGTTACCATTAAGTTACAAGTTCTTGGCTAAATTTTTGTTTGTTTTAAGACTTAAATTCTGAAATTTGAGAGATGATAGGGATAAAATATAGCTCCTTAGCCATTAGATGATAAATTAATGGTGAAATTTTAAATAATATACTAGAAATTTTAGGTTCAAACACACCTGGCTGAAAAATATGGGCCCAAAGTCGAAGTTTTTTCTCTTTCCATTTTACTTTCTTTGTGTACAAGGATTAAGTCACAAAACTAAGGGCAGCGAGAGAAGTCAAGACATTTATATTTAAAACTTCATAAGGTTTTACCTCAGTATAATTAAAAATCAAATAACCTATTTCTTAGCTCCATTTCGGATATTGGAGGGTTCTTTCCACAAAATCGATAAATAAAATTAAGAATTGTCCGATACTCAAACTATAATTTATCGGTAAAGTAAGAGTTATTGCACAAGTCTTTGGTGTATAGGTCAAGTCGTGATTATAAATTTAAAAAGTCACAATAATAAGAAAAAGACAGTAAAGACAAAATGAGAAAGCCAAAGTCTTTCTAAACACATCGCGACTTGCGGCAAATGATAACAATATATATACTCCTGCACAACAAAATTTTACGCAACTCAAATTTCATATGTATTAAGTTATGCATCTGCCAGGAAATATAATAAGAAGAAGACTTATACAAATAATATTTTGAGGATGGTTTTGGAGAGCGCAATTTTTTTTCTAATTTTCTTTTTGTATATTCTAATCTATTTAGGAGTAACCGGCAGGCCGGCCGCATTTTAATTAATTCAAATTCTTACCTAAGGATTAGGTGTATGACAATTGACCAGCTATGCAGTAAATTAATTAATTTCCTTAGTTAAAAAAACCCAAAGGTACGCACTTAACTAATTCTAAAATAATTCTACATTATGCTGCTATCAGTTGAGAGATAACTCAGTCAAATTTCTAGAGTTTAGGAATGCATACAAGCTATTTAGAATTCTATGATTCTGGCAAGTAGAGAAAAAAAAAGGAACCTTAAAAATTCGTTTAATCATGAGAGGACGGTTTAGATAATTTAGTGTAAAAAATGCTTGGTTCCCCCTTGAATGTGAGAATAACACTGTTAATTTAATATATCTCTTATAAATTATGCCAATTTGGATTAATTATCTCATTCTTCTCGATCAAAAAATTGTTTCTTTATTATTTGACTAATTTTCTACCACCCATGCTAGCTAACACCACCTATGGTCTATCATCACTCATTGCTAGTTACCACCCATCGTTAATAATTGTTGCCACTATTATTATTGACCACCTCTTATTATTATCCATTATTATTGAACACACAATTTTTTATGAAAATATTTTTAATAAGCTTATAATAATCCTAAAAATATATAAATTAATAGAACATAATATTGTAATATTTCAAAAAATATTTTTAATTAAACAAAATATGGTTTTTGCCTTTGACTTAAGTAGCATATGATGTTGATCGAAGGATTTGCCTTCCTTTCCATCCTAGGTTCAATTGTTAGATCACATATGCATGTGTCTAATAATTTAACCACTCCCACTATTATAAAAATAAAAATGGAAATTGTAATGCCACATTCCTTAGAACTATATTTCTAAAAATATTAAAATTTTTGAAAATATATAATTTTTATTAATCAAATGCGACCTCAATTAATTAAAAGATAAATAGTTAATTTACTTCATAATTATTAAAAGATAATTAATTTTAATATTTTCATTGGTTATAATAATACATATTAATAAAAGATACTATTTAATTTGTCAAGTGAAAATTCTATAGGCTTAAAATTTAATTGCTATATATACGAGTGTCTCACAACATCATTGTTACCTTGATTACAAACAGAGAATAATATATCCACACCCTTTTATTTTATATATGTTATGTATATATATTTATATATATATATATATATATATATATATATATATATATATATATATATATATATATATATATATATATATATATATAACATAATCTTTTTTCTTTTATTTAAATCTATAATCACCTTCTATACTTAAGAAAAATGAGAGTAGTAAGAATCTATTTCTTAAAATATAAGCATATGGGTGAAAAGATTAAATTTGAAAAAAGATAAATGAAATTTATCCTATATATTGCAATATTTTCTATATTTATATGATTAGATATCAAACATATCATTATACAAAAGAGTTTAGCTACAGTAGCTCAAATTCGACTAATGAAGCTAGACAGTTCAATTCATGTAGTACTCAACTATCTCTTGAGCACAAATTATTAGGTCAAAACATAGTCCAATAGCATTAAAATTAAGGGTGGACAAAAAATTGTGACCTGGTCCTACCCTCAAACTAGACCAAATTTGAGTGTGTGGTAGGATCAGATAGATAGGCTAATATGGGCTTCAAAATGGAATTGGTGGGTTGTCTTAAGTGGGCATTAATTCTAAATTTTAGGCCCATTTGGATCCGTATCCACTAGGAACCAAAGAGTTAAATATTTTTTTGAATCTTGGAAGCTTAAAATGATATCATTTCAAATGTCTAAATATGATGTCGCTTCAATTTTAATATATAAAATGCATCCATCATTTGGAAGAAAACCCTAACGGCCACAACCTACAAGTATTCCTTTAGTCTTTCTCTCATTTTCCGTTCGAAACTTTGAAACCCTAACAGAAGCAACAGAGCTCAGATTTCTTGTTCCATTGTCTTAGGCCTTCTCATTTACTTCATTAAATTAGTTCACACATACTTTCTATCTCTCTTGCTTGTTTCTTAGAAGCTGGTTTTGTTGATTTCTTTCATTAGTTTTTTACATTTCTGTCATGGCTCTTTCTTGTTCCAAACGTTCCTTTTGTCAATCTATCTTCTCCCTCTTCCTTATGAAGAACTTATTGTTTTTTCCAACTAGAAAATCAATATTTGATAAGCCCTGGAATGAAATATCCAACACCCAATTTTCAAAATTACATTTTGAAATCGAAACATGCTTCATTTTTATCTAACTATATATGGATTTTGACTTCAGAAATTACTTTGGCTAAGGCTAATTATTTGTATCTAACTCTCTACCTCACTGGTTTATCAATTTCTCCGATCAAATGAAGGATGAAGAGAAAGGCTAGCTAGCTAAGTAATGTTTTCTGTTTCTTTATTTTAGTGTTCCTCATTCTCCTATTCTTCTAAGTTTTCTCTAATGAATTATGTTACCATTATTTATAGATTGGAGCTCAGGATTGTCTTCAGTGAAGCTTGGATTTTGACTTAAAAAGGGCTACCATGGATTACACTGTTATAGTTTCTGATGTCAGTTAGCATTTTTTCAAAAGTTATGGATTTTATTTTCTATTGTTTGTTTTCTGCTATTTTCCACCATTTTTGTTTATTCTTCACATATACCAATGTCTTATTTTTCTTTATCATAGTTTACAGTGACAGATCCAATGTATTGTAAGGCGCATCAATGAAGTTCATACTAGGAGGAAGGGAAAAGGCAAGGAAGGCACTTCCTTTATTGTTCATACTTCACCATACCGACTACCGAGAATGAAAAGCATAATAAAACGTCATTTTATTGCTATTACATACTTACATAGTTACATGATTGTTGTTCCATACACTTCCACCTTTGGCTTCAAAATCATTTTCGTCAATGTTGATTCTTCTACTCTAAATTTTTTTTCAAAAGAACAGAATGTAATCGACATGAAATCCCTACTATCATAAAAATACAATGAAAGCATTTCAATTAACTAATTTGAATAATTTCAATGTAATAATTTAAAATATTTGATAAAGAAATTTTTCTACACTTAATATAGGAAGATTCGCTCTCAAGTTTTATAAGCTGGCAGTCTGGAGCAAATAATAAGGAAAATTGGAGAGAATTATGCGTGGCATCAAGGGCATTCCTTTGGTGGCACTTTTGAGCTGCTAGTAGCTCTAACTAATAAACTCTAAACCTTGACTAAACAAATCAACCAATAGGACTTAAACAAATAGGCGTGATTTTATCCCGACGCTTGCAGCTCTTATTTCCCCATCTTCCAAATCTCATTTAGTTACTCATTAAACAGAATCTTTAATTAATTCATTGCCCTTGATTATGGAATATATAATAATAATGCTTAAATCCCATCTAATTATGCATATTTGGATCCAACTTGTCCGTCAACAAAATTTCTTATTTCTTTGTTAATTAAAGAAACATGATAATGGTCTCCCTACTGGGTTTTGATTTGCTCATTAACCTTGGATGTATAAGAAAAATTCAAAGATGATAACCTATTTGTAAGTATTTTTATGGAGGAGCCTTTTATGAACACTTATCTTACCACTTTTGCATTGAATAGACATCTTTTGATTACAATATTGTTTGATTGACCAAATAAAATATGACTTGTGGTTCTTCTCGGACCCGTCTTCTCTTAGATAAGTGTTGTACATATATGACAAAATCAGAACAGAGATGTTTGTAATCATAAAGGACACCTCTCAGTCTAGATCTTTGTAGTTGTAAGTCTTTATTTCTTCTTCGTTTTAATTGGCATGTGGAGTCTGTATGTCTGTTTGTGAGTCCACAGTTATGAATGAAAAAGAGCAGAGATTAAATTGCATGTCTACGGTTGCATGTTATCAAAATCATCCAGCGTGCGGTTCCCTTCCGGTCAATTTGGTTTGTGTTGTATAAGCCCCACATAGTATAATTTCTAATTTTGATTTGTGTTTGTAAATTTTATTCATTGTTTTAACCTGACTGAATTTTGTTTGTCACTATTTTTGAGTTTGGACTGATATTGCAGTGATTTTTGGTTTAATTCCTAATATTAGTTTTGCCTTTCACTCTTATATTTTTATTTTACAGGGTCAGTTTCAGATTTTTCTCAATTTCTTATTTAGAAGTATAAAAGATCGATGTTACTCCACTAAGTGGAATTGCAAGTGAAGGCATTAGGCAATTACAGAAATTGAAGTGGTTACACCACATTAGTGACAATTCTGAAGAAAGGTGTCATCTTAAAAGCCAAAACTCATGCCTTTACTCTTGACGGTTAGTGAGTTTCAACTTCTTCCTTTACTATTTTATGTAAAATAGTAGATGCATATAATTAAAGAGTAGTATTGTCTTTTTCACATAATCTTAATGAATCAGTTAATTAAAAATATTAAATTTTTCTCTTTTTCTAATTTAATTAATTGAGAACCAATCATCTATATCAATCATTTTAAATTATTACATAGAAATTATTTAACCACTTCCATTTTTTTAACAACATTTATAATCAAATAATTTCATTCTATATTTTAAAATCCTAAAGCCTCACATAACAAAGAAATGATGGAGAGCATATATATTTTGAAAATCTCCTCTGCCAGGTTTCAAATTATCAACCTCTTATTTCTCCCTTTTATTCCCCACGCTGCACATGTGTGGTTCTTACTTCTTATATTTATCTTATTTAAAAAAATAAATTATATCATGAGTTCTTGTTGCTAAATAAATGATAATTTCATGTTTAAAATAAATTAAAATAAACAAATTTATTATTTTTACTATGTTAAAATCTTTAAAACTTAGAAATTTATATATTTGGCATGTACTTTTATTTACGTAATGACATATAATATTATTTTTTAAAATTCTCTCTTTTAGATCATTAAGCTTAAATATTTAATAGTTTCTAAACTAATTTAGTAACCTTAAACTTCACCAAAAAAATCATGTACAAAATTATTAGCATTGCCAAAGAAAAAAAATGCAAAGATAGAAAGAGACAAATGAATGATGAAATTAGTAGCAATAGAAAATAGGAAGCCACACATAAATGGCAAATTTGCATTCACATTTCATAATTGATTTTTTGATGTTTGTTATCATTTTGAAAGGTCTAATTAGTAGCAAAACTTGAAGACCGCCATATGAAGGCCCGGGGGAGTGAAACAAAGTAATCTCAATAAAGTGGCTTTGAGGATTTAGTATCAGAATTTAGAATCACAAGCTTTTAAAAGAAGATTGGAAAATGACAAGACCAGCTCTTGCAATATAAGTCAACAAAGTTCCAATTGTACACACTCCTTATGGTTAGAATTATTTATGTGGTTTTATCCCAATTGTATGAATACTGAATTGTTGATTGTTGGGTAACATTGGCAATTTGATTTTGTTTTTCTTTTGGCTGTCCCTACTAGAATTTATTACAAATAAAATAAAATTTATTTTCCACTCATGAACATTATAGTTTTTTCATTATGAATATTAATCAGTCATGTATAGGAGCTGAAATAATATTTTTTGATTTCATCACATTTTTGTAAAAGGCCAATGTAATTTAATCTTATAAATACGATGAACCAAAATTTTATATAACTTTGATAGTTATCATTTTGGATGAATTATAGTTTAATCTTATAAATGCAATGTAGTTTAATCTTATAACCAAATATAGAAAAATAAGAATATGTCAATGTGAGGGTTTGATATATCCTGGTCAAATTTGTATATTTGTACTAAACTACTAAAAATTAATGTATGTTTTTAACTTTAGCAAACTTTAATTAGTATTTCATTTTATAATTAATTAATAGTATGATGCTATTAATTCATTGCAGGAAGCTATAAATTGCTAAATATGCAGAGGAATAGTTCCTAATCCAATACTTGTAGTCAAATCTACAAAGGCAACACGCGGAGAAAAATTTAGGTGCTCTTGGCTGGTGCCTTTCTTCGAAGGAGTAGTTTCAACTGGAATTCATAGAAATCACATTGCAGAAAAGAGTATATTAGAGGTAGAATTAAAAAAAGTGAGTAGGTCATAATTTCAAAATTTAATAAAATAAGCATCTACACATTCTTATATTTTATGCATTAGCTTATTGATTTTATGCTAATTCATTGGATATTATTTCCTTTTATGGAATTGTTTTCTAATTTTTTACAATAGAGGCTAAAAAGAAAAATGAAATTATATCTTAAACTTAATCCACTCTAGAAGAAGTACCTCAACTAACATTATAAGCTCAATCCTGAAGAAATTCCCACCATGATTTGCATCCAATTCAAAAGTAACCAAGCTAAAAGCTAATACCAAATCTAAGGTAAAAGGAAAGGAGATCCCTACAAGCAAATCTATCCAAATGCAACCAAAGAGAAAGCTGCCAGCTAATAGGACAAGGAAAAAGTAATAACATAGGGTCATTACACGTGAAGACCTAAGTCTAAATCAGAAAAGTTGATGGTTGCTTGCAATTACTATGGAAAGAGGTATTTTTGTGGCCTTTGTTCACATGAGACATCTAGTATGAACAAGCATCTTAAGGTATGTCTAAAGTTTCCTTATCATTTGTTATTTGATCCCTGTCAATCTATGTTGTCATTTGAATATAAGAAAAAAGGTGAAGGAATTAATATGGTTGCTACCTTTGAAGTATGTGATGGGGATACTTGTAGGAAAGCTTTAATTGTTTTTGTTATTGTTGATAAATAACCATTTAAAGTTGTTAAGGGATAAGGATTTAAAAACCTTACTTTCATGTTCCATCTAGACATATTGTGGCTAAGGATTGTTGAAAAATGCATATTGATGAGAAAAGGAAGTTGAAAACATTTTGAAAGTCTAATTGTCCCAGAGTCTATCTCATAATAGATTATTGGACATCTATCCAAAATCTGAATTATATAGCAATTATAGCACACTTCATAGACAATAATTAGAACTTGCAAAAGAGGATTTTAAACTTCTACCTTATTTTTAATCATAGAGGAGAAACAAGTAAAGAATTGCTTGAATGAATGAGGGATTAATAATATATTTACTATAACTATAGACAATGCATCTTCAAGTGATATTGTTATTCCCTACTTAAAGAAGAGGTTTAAAAATTCAAATGGGTTGGTATTGGATGGTAGCTATATGCATGTTCGTTGCTATACTTACATTTTTAATTTGGTTGCTAATGAGGGTTTAAAGGAGTTCCATTCTTCAATTGTTGCAATTAGGAATGCAATTAGATTTATCATATCTTCTCTTCCTAGATTTGCTAAGTTTAAGTGTTGCATTGAACAAGTGAAGATTGAAAGTAGTAGCCTTGTTTGTCTTAATGTTCTAACTAGATGGAACTTAACATATTTGATGCTTGAATCTGCCCTAAATTTTTAAATGGCATTTAAGAGGTTAAAAGATGATCAAGCTTTAGGGACTTTTTTGATGAAAAAATAATAGGACCTCCATCTTTGGAAGATTGGAAAAATGTTAAGTTGTTCACTAACTTTTCAAAAAAATTTATGATGTTACTCTTGAGTTATTTGGTTCTTTGTTTGTAACTTCAAACAATGCATTTCCTTAACTTGCATTAACTCAAAGTGAATTATTGAAATGGAGTTCAAGTGATGATAATGTGTTGAAGGAGATGGCTATCCAAATGAAGAAGAAATACAATAAATATTTGGGGAACATGTAGAATATAAATCCTTTTTTGTTCATCATCAATGTTTTAGGCCCTAAGTATGAGCTTACTTACACCAAGTGGTCTTTTGATGATATTTATGATCCTATAACTACCCATGACATGACCTCTAAAGTGAAGTCAAACCTATAATAGTTGTATGAATGGTATTCTAAGGTTTATAGGGAAAGGGATGAATGTAGTGTAGTTGGTCAAACTTCACAAGACATTAGGCATAGGCTTCAAATGGAGAAACATGCACATAAAGCTCGTACTGGAGATTTTAAATCATACTTAAAAGCTAAGGATTTCATTGAAGCTAAAAATGAGATTGAGGGATACTTAGTAGAAGTATACGTTGATGTAGATGAATGATGTGCATGCTGCAATGCACCAAAATTATATTAAAATTAGTGTGCTAAAAGATAATATTGTATAGTGGCACAACCAAGTCATACCCCTAGTGATCTTTTGATTTTACCCTTATTTTAATTGATTCCTAATAATATATGCACAATTGTTGAATTTTTTATGCAATGAAAATAAAGAAAACTAATGTAAATAGAGTGATAATGGAGTGAAATAGAATGCTAGTAGAATTTAAAATAAAAATAAAATGCAAAATGCAATAATATGTTATGCAGAACACAGAATTAGAATTGGGGGGTTTGCATGAAATTAAACAAAGTAATAAGCATGAAATTAAATGCAAGATAAAAGCAAAATAGAAATAAAATAGAATAGAAATCAATGGAATCAAACAACTGATTCAAGAAAATTGAAAGCCCTAAATGGGATTAATCATATATCAATTAGGATTTGACTTTTTTCTAATGAATTCTTCAACCTTAAATTACTTGGAATCCTTGCAATAATTTGTGAATTCTACGCAAGACAATCGCCTACGATTTGATCAATTAGGATTAGTTGAATTAAGCAATCACTATAATACCTAAACTAGATCGAAATTGATTTATAATTAGAATTCAGTTGATTTAAAAAATTAAATTATAAATATTTAAATTAATCTCTTAACCCTCTGTTCCTATGCATAAAACTATGATTTATCAACCATAATTTTATAACAAAATAACAAAGAATTCAGAAGCTACATGGATGAACATCAATTATATTAAATCAACACCCAACACAAGGAATCTCAAGAATTCAGCACAATTAAATAGTGAAAGAGGAAAATTAATTAAGAAAAGTCAACATTATAAAGCATAATCTCAAAATCCTTAAGAGGAGAGCTTTAAACTCCTTGAATCAACCTCAAAAAATTAGCCCTCCATGGTTGGAAGACAAAAGCTTGAAGAAGAAAGAAAATTATGCTGTTGATTGTATGTAATCAAATTGTATGATTGTACAATATGTTGCTAACCCCTTCATCTCTATTTATATTTGATAAAACCCATAGAATCCTAATTCTAGTCCTCTTCGGATTACAAAAATTAAGACTTTGCTAATCCTACTCCTATTAGGATTATAAAACTTAGCAATTTCTTTTAGAAGGTCCAATAGTGAAATCTCGCTAGTCTGACTTCCATATGATGAATGACCCCCAAAACAATATAGTTTCACTAATATTTTAATTTGATTTGTAGGCTTGGGTCTTAGCAAAATTTGAACACTGATTTTACCTTAATTGGACCTTTGTAGCTCTAGATATAGCCAAAATACCAAAACTAGTTCAGTTAGGTTAAAATGACACCTTCAACTTCTCAGCCACTTTTGACTTCCAAAATGTCTGAATTGGGCTTGGACCAAAACATAAAAGTTGTAGATATATCTTTTATATTTCCATTAATAGAAATAGTATCAAAATCCAGCATTTACCAAATAAATTCACAAACTTATAAAATCAATCCAAAATTATAAAACAAGGTCTATTCTGTAAAATTAAGCACATGTAACACCTAAGAGATATAAAATAGGAAAAAGATAAAATAGCAAATATTTTTCTCATCAAATTTCCCTACACTTATCCTTTGCTCATCCTCGGGCAAGATAGAAGTTTATTTAAATCTAAGGCACAAAAACTTTACTTTCTAAAAACTTTAAATTAACAAATCCACAAGTAAGAACTAACTAAAAGTAGCCAGAAACGTAACTCATCATGAAGAAAAATCTTGACAAACTTGAAACTACTTAACATAACAATTCATCCAAAAAGAGTAGATCAAATTGGTAGATTCTCACAAACTTCACTCTCAATCTTTTAAGTATTTAAGCTAAAGTGTTTCACTCAAGTTCATTCTATGAAATTTTCCTACCATAAACTTGCTAATTATCTAATCTCCACTACTCAAATTACATGCACAACACAAATCAAAAGGACTTTATTTAGGGTTATAATAGGGCTAAGGCAAAGGGAAGGACAAATAAGAATATGGAAGGTTAGAAACTAAAGAAATTAATAGAGAACTTGAATTAAAAACATATGGGCAAATCATAAAGAATTACAACTCAACACATCAAGCCAAATTCAAATACTCATTATCTTCTTTATTTTTTTTATTTTCTTTTCTTTTTTTTCTTGTTCTTTTTTTTTTCTTGGACTTTGATTGAAAAAAAAATTTCAACTAACCTTTGATGACAACTTTTCACAATACATAAACTCACACACTCCCACACTTATTTAAAAGCCCATCTCATAAAAATTCAAATGCTCTACTAATTCCTAAGATTAGGTAAAGACATTTATCTTTCATTTGAAAAATATGCTCATGGTTAATCATCAAAGAAAAGGTAATAAAAGCTCAAAGGAGCTTAACAAGGGTAAAAATATCAAGGTTGGCTTATAGTTTTAGTTCAAAAGAAAGAAAGAATGCCTTAATCATGTTTGTGCATGCATGTGTAAAATGTAATCTCAAAAAGATTCCAAGCAAGTTTTAGAGAAACAAATCATGGAAGAACATCACATAAGAAGGAAAGACAATATCATAGCATGAAATTTTTAATAAAAGGCTCAAAATCTCACAAGGTGAGTCATGCTACCAAATTCAATTTACCAATTTAAAAGTTCATCACTACATCAATTAATTTCAAGAAGCAAAATCATTCATTCAATCATGTTATGAATCCTATCTACCTTCAATTGAATTCAACTCATGAAAGTGCAAAATCTCCATTAATGGAAAGTAACTAAAAATTACTCTAAAATAAGAGAAAAACAAATTTTTTTTAATTTTATATTTTTTTAAAAACATTAAAAAGCATTGAATGAAAACACAAAGTATAAAGTAAAGAAGACATAAAAGCATAAAGTAAATCCTAAAAGTCTCCCCCCATACTTAAATTTTACATTAACCTCAATGTAAAAGCACATCAATATCATCAAGAATAATCATCAAGAAAGATAAAGGATATAGAAAATAAAAGAAAATGGTAAAAGAAAGCAAATCTAAATTGCTTGGGTTACTCGCAAGAAGTGTCTTTCTTTAATGTCTTTGGCTAGACCATGACTTTAATTTCTTCAACCAGGATCTACATGCGGATTGGCTACCTCCTTTACTTCTAATTTACCAAGCTTTACTTCATCCATCAAAGAGGTGTTATGAAAACTTGAATCATCCACCATAAATGTGCCAAGTGCTTTTCTTAAATCATTCTTCTTTCTTGAATTTTCAGGTTCATTTGTTAAAACAAATTCAACATGTTCAAGAAAATGATGAGAGTGAGAATGATCAAGGTAAAAGTATTATTTTTCTTTTTCTTTTTCTTATTCTTGTAATAGTAAAATGCCTCCATCATCACTTTGTTTTTCTGTAGTTTTTGAATGAACACTGTTGTTTTTATCTAAAAATGCAAAAATTTCATCACAAATGGAACACTTAATAGCATTATCTTTACAAGTGCATTCATGGCTATCAAAACAATCCATAAATTTAGAAAATTCAGGAAACTCAGCAAGTCATTCATCTTGGACAGCATTAGCATTTAAATCTGAATAATGCACAATAAAATTAGAATTGACAGAATTGAAAATAGCAAAATTAGAAATAGAAATGTGCACATCAGAAATAGAAAAAACAAAATGAGGAGAACCATGCACTAAAGGCTCTAAAATACTAAGAAATGATATGGAGTTGTCTTGCATATCTTTAGAAATATCAAACTTAGCTACAACACCATCAAACTCCATAGTTAATGCCCCATCTTAGACATTAATTATAGTTTTTGATGTCTTGAGGGAAGGTTAGCCAAGAATGATTGGTGGAAGAATGCTTGAATCCTCATTTTCCATCTTTAAGATGTAAAAATCTGCAAGGAAGATTAATCTATCGACCTATACTAAAATATCTTTAACAATTCTTAAGGGATAAATGTTAAATCTATTGGCTAATTGAACAATAACCTTTGTTTCTTTCAAAATTCCTAAATTCAAGGCATTGAAAATAGAAAGAGGCATGACATTTATGGATGCTCCTAAATCTAATAAGGCATGCTTTATTCTTGTTTTTCCTATGATGCATGGAATGGTAAATGTGCCTAAATCTTTTCATTTTTTTGGAAGTTTTCTTTGAATTATTGCAGACACATTTACCTCCACGCTTACTTTCTCATCTCACCCTTAATTTTCTTTTATTCATGCACAAATTTTTCAAGAAGTTAGCACACCTTGGAGCTTGTTTTATCAAATCTAGTAAAGGTATATTAATTTTTATTTTTCTCAAGGACTTTAAAATCTTATTCTCATCTGCATTTTTCTTTTGATGAAAAAGTTTCCTATTTGGAAAAGGGAGGGGATAGGGAAAGAGTCTACCTCACTGTCACTACCTTTTTTTTGTTTCATTATTTGCTTTTAGATTTCCTTTTCTACTTATTTTTGTTAATTCTATTCTAGTTGCTTTCTCAATTTTGGTTGCTTATTTTTTGGTTAGTTCTGTTTGTTACCTTCTGGTTGAATGCTTTTCTCCGGTATATGGCTTGCTGGTTGATCACTTGTTGTTAAATGGCTTGATTATGGTTATGCACATAAAGGATTGCTAGCTTCTCTATCACTTGTCAACATGATTGCATTCACCATTTCCTTGTTCTTTGTGTTACTACAAGATGGCTGGCTTGATCTTTGTAGCTTAAGCTCACTTAATGTTGAGGTCAATTGGCCTATTTGTGTTTGCAAGTTCATCATGGTGGCTTTTTCTCTTTGCTAGAATTACAAGTTACTTGCTACTAATTGTTTAACGAACTCTTCAAATGATGGTTAAGAAGATGATGAATTCATTTCTGGTTGCTGCATTACATTAGGTTGTATTCTGGTATATGCAGGTGAAGGATACTAATTCTAGACAGGATTGTTGCCATGTCTAAAATTTTGGTTATCTTTCTAACTAGCATATTGATTATGCTATTGCTACTGGTATTGTTTTAGTTATGATTGCTAGAGTTGGTACTAATTTTGCTACTGAAATTGTGGTTTGCCAAGGAAGATGGCTGTTGTATATGCTAGAGGAAGAGGGGCATTCATCATCTTCCAATATGGGGTAGCAATCTATTAGATGAGTTGGACATGAGCAAATGCCACAAACTTTGGTAGGAGGAGTAGGAATCCATTGCTGTTATCCCATGGCTATTTGCCCCACTAAAGTAGTCAATTCATCCAACCTATTTTCTAATCTTTACTAGTTGGAATTAAGGAAACTCATCTCATTCACGTTTCTGGTTATAGGAGCCATGATTCTTATTCCAAACTACTAAGAATTTGCTGCCATGTTTACAATTACATCTCTTGCAGCCATAGGTGTCTTATCCGCTAAAGCTCCACCACTTGCTGCATCAATCATACTTCTGTCCATGGGGAGAAAGCCTTCATAAAAATATCGAATCAATAGCTGCTCACTGATTTGATGGTGTGATAGCTTGCATGTAATTTCTTGAATCTCTCCCAATATTCATGAAGTGTCTTACCACTTGTTTGCCTAATTCCATAAATTTCCTTTCTTATGGTAGCAGTTCTAGATGTAGGGAAGAATTTCTCCACGAACAACTACTTCATATCAATCAAGCATGTAATAGAACCAGGCTGCAAGTAATATAGCCAATCCTTGGTTGCATTAGCTAAGAAGAAGGGGAATGCTCTCAACTTGATTTGATCTTCTATTATGCCTTGAGGTTTCATTGTTGAACACACCATGTGAAACTCCTTCAAGTATTTGTGTGGATCTTCACCTAAAAGACCATGAAACCTTGAAAGCAAGTGTATGAGTCCAAATTTTAATTCAAAGTTAGCATCTAACTCAGGATATTGAATGCTTAAAGGTTGATATGTGACATCAGGGGCAACCAATTCTTTTAATGTTCTATTATTGTTTGCCATATTTTTTAGTTTATCTAAGGGTGCAGGAAAGCTAGAACCACTTATATTTTTTATTTCATAAAACACAAGAAACACAATTTAGTGGATGCAATTAGCTACTAGTATGCTACAAGAATTGTGTAATATACTGCTAAAAATATGTATGAAAAAGATAAACTTAAGAAGATCCCCGGTAATAGCACCAAAATTGTATTAAAATTGGTATGCTGAAAGATAATGTTCCATAGTTGCACAATCAGGTCGTACCCTTAGTGATCCTTTGATTTTACCCTTTTTTTTGAATTAATTCCTAACAATATATACATAATTATTAAATTATTTATGCAATGAAAAAAAAGAAAACTAATGTAAA
The DNA here is from genome assembly GCA_020226215.1 of Sindora glabra. Lineage (NCBI taxonomy): Eukaryota > Viridiplantae > Streptophyta > Magnoliopsida > Fabales > Fabaceae > Sindora > Sindora glabra. The sequence continues at coordinate 15,128,560 of CM035225.1, read as the reverse complement.
TAGAGTGATAATGTAGTGAAATAGAATGCTAGCATAATTTAAAATTAAAATAGAATGCAGAATGCAATAATATGTTATGCAGAACACAGAATTAGAATTAGGGGGTTTGCACAAAATTAAACAAAGTAATAAGCATGAAATTAAATGTAGGATAGAAGCAAAACAGAAATAAAATAGAAGAGAAATTAATGGAATCAAATAACTGATTAAGAAAATTGAGAGCCTTAAATTTGATTAATTATAAATCAATTAGGATTTGACTTTTTTCTAATTAATTCTTTAACCTTAAATTACTCAAAATCCTTGCAGTAATTCATAAAATCTATGCAAGACAATCATGTAGGATTTGATCAATTAAAATTAGTTGAATTAATTAATTGCTATAATTTTTAAACTAGATTAAAATTGATTTATAATTAGAATTCAGTTTATTTGACAAATTAAATTAGAAATCTCCAAATTAATCCCTCAACCCTCTATCCCTATGCTTAAAACTATGATTTATCAACCATAATGTTATAACAAAATAGCAAAGGTTTTAGAAACTACAAGGATGAACATCAATTATATCAAATCAACACCCAACAGAAGGAATCTTAAGAATTCAGCACAATTAAATAGAGAAAGAGAAAAATTAATTAAGAAAGGTCAACATTACAAAGCATGATCTCATAATCCTCAAGAGGAGAGCTTCAAACTCCTTGAATCAACCTAAGAAAATTAGCCCTCTATGGTTGGAAGACAAAAGCTTGAAAAAAAAGAAAGAAAATTGTGTTGTTGATTATATGTAATCAGATTGTATGATATATTGCCTACCCCGTCATCTCTATTTATCTTTGATAAAACCTATAGAATCCTAATCCTAGTCCTGTTAGGATTACAAAAATTATGGCTTTACTAATCCTACTCCTATTAGGATTATAAAACTTAGCAATTTCTTCTAGAAGGTCTAGTAGTAAAATCTTGCTAATTTGACTTCCATTTGATGAATGACCCCTAAAATTAGCTAAGTCTTTCATTAATCTTTTAATTTGAGGTTGTAGGCCCAGGTTTTAGTAAAATTTTAACACTAATTTCACTTTAATCAAACTTCTATAACTCTAGATATAGCCTAAATACCAAAACTAGTTCAACTTGGGCAAAATTACACCTTCAACTTCTCAACCACTTTTGACCTCTAAAACATCCGAATGAGGCTTGGACCAAAACATAAAAGTTGTAGATCTCTCTTTTATATTTCCATCAATATAAAGTTTGCCTCAATTCAAGATCCAGAACTTAAGCTATGGCTGAAAAATAGAAATAGTATCAAAATCCAGTATTTATCGAATAAATTCACAAACTTGTAAAATCAATCCAAAATTATAAAACAAGGCCTATTCTATAAAATTAAGCACATGTAATGCCTAAGAGACATAAAATAGAAAAAAATAAAATAGTATATATTTTTCTCATCAATGACACATTTAGTGTCTTAGAATTATGAATAGAGAATGTATCAAGGTTTCATATTTTATCACTTATTGCGAGGGGTGTACTTGCTATCTTTGTTTTCACAATAGCTTCAAAATTAGCCTTTAGCATAGGGAGAGGAGTTTTAGATATGTTTAGGAGCTCATTATCTCCATAGGCTTATGAGACCTTGATTTGTTGCTAAAACTAGATCAAACCCACTTTATTTCTAACAAAGGATCATGACTTTATTAAAGAGTTTGAAAATTGTAAGAAGATTGAGAGAGGTAAATGCATAACTATATGAATTGCTATTATCTTCATGCTTTACAAAGCTTTGAGAAGTTACAAAACTACTTGCTATTGTAGAGTTGCAATCATAACCACAAGATGATGGTCAACAACTAATGGCTATTTGGTAATTTGAATTTGCATTGTAAGTATTTGTATTTTAGAAAAACTTCTACATTATGCAACTATGTTGCATTGTTTTTTAGATATCATACATAAAATTTCATATTTATGTTATGCATATAATTCAACTTAATAATGCCATGTTTGCTGTTTCTAACCTAATTTCACTTTATCATGATTTTTTTACATTCTAATTTATCTTTTTATTGATCTAGTTAATGTATGTTTTTATGGGCTTTTAGGCTGGTAGCACTGATGGTAACAATTGGGAAATAACATGGCATAGGAAATTGAATTGTTAGTTTTTTTTTTTTGTTAATTTTGGGATGTAAGTATTGGAAGATGATGAAAAATATAGCAAGCTAAATGGTGCCTTGGTTTGAAAAAAGGCACCTTGTTTCTTTTTTGTAAGTAATGTGCTTATTTTTGTAAGTAGAGTGCTTCTTTTTGTAATTATGAGTAAGATGTTGAACAAGGTGCTTATATGGGAGCATGATAGGGATAAAAAGGCTTTAGCTATCTTTAGCCTTTTGTATAAATTGGTGTCTCCTCTAATTCTCTATTATGTTAGTGAGAATTTTAGGAGACACCATTTTTTTGTTAGCTGGACTTTTGCGAATATAAATTATTGACAACCAATTTACTAGTCATTTTAATGTCATTTTTCATTTCATTTTACACTATCCAGTGTTTAGTGTGCATATGCATACTTTTTTTTAAAGGCCCAAAACTACAAAGTCCATAAAAATGTAGATTATAATTCGGCCAGGCCTATTTTAAAACAAATAACCCAATTCAGCCCAAAAAATTCCTAGGCAAAAATAGGCTAAAAAGAAGAGCCCAAATTCTACTTGGATGGGTTGGAAAAATGTCTAAACCCATCCCTGCCCATCTCGTGATCACCCCTAATTAAGATTAGAAAAGTAAAAATTTAGATTTACCCAAGTCGTTCAGAATTTAATGGTTAGGATTTATTGTAATGACATACGCCTTTTAAAGTTTGGATAACTACAAGTGATGTGGAAGGATTTAAAAAATGGACAAAATCACAAATTACTGCTGCAAAATTGTAGTTTTGAAAGGAACCACATCTGCATTTTGCCAATTTAGCATGTGAATTAAATTCACTTGCATTGTGCTCTTTTAGTAGCAAGAAGAAACAATATTATAGCTTGTTGGGGGCATAATAGACTGCATCAAGCGCATTTTATCATGACAAAATTCTATACCTAGATTGAACAAAGGAAAGTACCATAACAAAATTCTATACCTAGATTGAACAAAGGAAAGTACCGTAACAAAATTCTATACCTAGATTGAACAATGGGAAAAAATACCAAAGACAATCATGATAGAAGAATAAAAATAAAATTGAAATAGATTTGAGAAAATTAACAAATTACATAGCAAAAGCTCTAAGGATTCCAAACATAAAATCAAAGTGAGACCTGACAATCTTGATCTATATCTATTTATCCATCCATATTTATTCTTATTTTGACCCATCCATATTCATCCATTTTAACTCTAGGGTAAATATGGGTTGGGTCATTATTGACTCATTAAAATGAGAGTCATATTGAGTCAACTCATGAATAATCATTTATCCATTTATATTCACGTACACTATATAAACTAATATTATAAAATAAAAGATATTATAATAAAATATTTTTTAAAATTTAATATAATTTAAATGTATTTAAAATTAAACATTTGAAATAAAATATTATAATATTATTATATATGTAATAATATCAATTTCTTTTATAAAAAAGTAAAATCAAGTCCAGTCTTTTGTACTAAAATCTATAATAATTTATTTAAAACTTAAAAATAATCACAAAATTACCTTTTTTAATTTAATAATCACAAAATTAACTTTTTTAATTTTCAAATAAAAAATCTTAGAATGTTACATGTCATATGTAATTAATATACTATATGACTATATGTTGAATTTTTTGCTATACTTTATAAATATCAACACACCAATAAGGTCAATTATTTTTTGGATGATACTTTACAAATTGAAATTTGATTATTGATATATATGTAATTATTAAAGTACAATTTATTATTGTAAAAGAATACATATAATTAATAATTTTGAATTTTTTAATTTTATTATAATGTCTATTTTAAATTAAATAAATTTTATTTAATGTATATTAAAATTAAAATATTTAATCAACTACGTGTAATATTAAAATAATTTTTAAAAATTAATGTTAATAAAACGAGATAAAAACTCTAATTTTAAAAAGTAAATAAAAATAAAGAAAAAAAATTTTAATAGAATAAGTTTATTTTGAAATAATACTAATAAATATAAAATAGTGGTAAAAAATAGTGCCAATAAAAATAATAAAATATAAAATAATAATTTGATGGATAAATGGATAGGTTAAGTTAACTATATATCCAAGGGTCATGAATCATCTGTAACCCATTTAAAATTTTACATTGGATTGTAAATGAATAAATAGATTAACAATTATCCATTTATTTTTGACCCAATTTATATTTATCCTAATACATCCATTTGCCACCTTTAAATCAAACCTAAAACTTTTGAAAGAAGATGCATATCCATATTTTGAAAGCCAAATCTAGACTCCCGAATCCAAGAAATATCACCCAAATGGATCAATCCCGAAAATTTTGCCTTCGATTTTCTTCTTAAAAATGGTATGCAATAAACATTCTCTTTCTCTTTTGAAAAAATGGAATAAAAAAATAGTGTAAACAAGTAATTAAAGGTTGAGAGAGATGAAAAATGATAGAAAATGAGATAAAGATGAGATGAGAGGGTGAAAGTAAAAGGGATAGAGATCTAGAATGTCCAAGAAGTAAACAGTGATAGGTGAGAGAGATGAAGACAAAATTGGGAAATGAAGGGTGGGGCTGAATGAAGGAAAAGGCATAAAATAATTATTAAATGGCTTTCACCTAAAAAAAATAAGAATTACTAAATGGTTATAACCAAATTTCGGAATAATGCATCCCATTTCAATCAATTTAAAAATTTTCTTTTAAACAAATTATTAGATGAAAAAAAGATAATTTATGATACTAGTATTTAATGCCTCTCTATTGATAAGTGTAAATTTAATAGCATAAAACATTTTTTCAACAAAAATTACTAGTGAATTAGTTAAAACTTTCATAGGTTGCAATCATCGTTCTGAAAATTTTTATGCAGCTACTTATTTTAGAATATTGACATATGCTTTTAGTATTTATACTAATAATATTAATATTTTAAGAAAATTGTTATCAACAACTAAGGAGGTTTCAGTGTTTAGAGTTTAAATCTTTATTTAATGAGTTGAAATTTCACTATAAATCTATTATGATAATACATCTTAATAAGTTATCTCATTAAGATATTATATTGATCGATTTAAAAGATTACAAAGTTTAATATATATTTTTTAATTTTACACATTTTTTTATTATAAAAAATTTAATTATATGTGATCATTTCTAGATTGTCATCATATCATTCTATCATGTGATGATAAAAGAATATCAAGTGCTATCTTATTTGTCTTCTTAATTGCTATTCAAAAATATAGTTACAATTGTTATATTTATTTATGTATTATAAAATATTTTTGTTGGAAACATATTATATTATATTATTATGTGTTTATGTAATATTTTATGTGATATGGTATGTTATGTATTATCAATATAATCTAATTTTGTTAAATTTAATTCTATTTTATGTATTTAGAAGTACAATATTAACAAAAATTATAATTAATTAAGTTTAATTTAAAAATTTTAGTAATTTTTTTTATAAAAATGTGTAAATTTTATGAAAATTCCTGTCCACAATGAACGCAATCTGCATTTTAAACAGCACATTAGCCGCAATAGCAAAAATTATAATGCGACCTTATCCTGCACCTGCAATTTAAATCTCTGATGGTATGTTAAGTTGAATCTCTGTATATACGTAAAGGCTGAGGTAAGACTGTCTTTATGAACTTGGCTTTGCACTACAAAGCCCCTACCTGTCTTAAATGTGCCTCTTATTCTAGTATTTCTTTGTTTCCCTTCCAATTTATCTCTCAACACTTGACATATATCATAGGCATCTTCTGTATCTCTTCTCTACTTTTTCCATTCTTCTCTGTGACTGTGCTACAAACTTAACATTATAATATTTATGGATATGAAGGTTTTGGGGCATTGATAAGGAAGCGAGAAGGCCAATCAAAATGGAGACTTAGGAGTCGTTGCATACGATAGGAAGCGGCGCTTTTCAGGTGACCCGTAAAGTGCGCAAGAGAGACATCCAAGAAATATTGGCAATGAAATGCCTTCCACGTGACCACTTTGTAAGTACAAATTCTGAAAAACCTTCCGCTTGCTCTTTCACAGTTTCAATTTCATATACAAGTATTTCTATATGGATGTTTCTATATTTGTTTTTGCTATCATACATGATATTTTTTTTTTTTTACTATTTTGCTTCTGTAAATATATTTTGTTTTTCAAGGATGAAGAATATGTGAAAAGAGAAATCCTGAACCACAAACATCTCCAACATCCGAATGGAATTCAGTTTAAGGAGGTCTGCCCTTGTATACACGTCCAGAATATTTGCTTATTTTTTGTATATGCATTGAAAAGGGAACCTGAAATTAAATTTCAAATGCAAATTAAGAATCATTTTTGATACAGGATAACGGCGTACGTTTATAAAGTTCAATTAATTCAATGAATATAAAAATTTGAAATACAATTTTGAAATTCGGTAACATTTTTGTTTTTATACTTATGCAGTTTGTCTGACGTAGGTAACTAACATTATTATAGGTAGTTTTGGATGATAAAATACTTGGGATAGTAATGGAATTCGCTGACGGTGGAGATTTCTTGGCCAAAATTCAACTGTATGGAGGAGCATTTAGTGAAGCTGAGGTCTAAATTCTACTCCATTTCTCTACATATCCTTAGCCCCTCCCTGAATTTATGCGGAAAATTAGCTTAGGAACCAGAAAATCATATTCATAACTTAAACGTCACAGAATTTCCCTTCTTTTGAATTTAAAAAAAAGAAACTAGTTAGAGCCCAAATTTTAGCAAAGCCTATATAATACATATGTAGGAATAACAATAGATTCACAATCCAAATTCAATTAGATCCAAATCCATTAAAGGTTCATAATTTTGAATATATTAAAGATTCAAAATTATTAAGGACCACATAAGATCCAATTAAAATATCCAAAATTGATCTATTTAAACTCACTAATAAAATATAATTTAAAACTTTTTAATAAAAAAGAAAAATTTATTCTTTTCTTATTAATAACAATTACATTTGATAATAATGAATTATATCCATTTTTTCATTCATATTCATTTTTATTTTATTTTATCCATACTATCCATATTAACTTTAACGTAATTGTAGATTGTATCATTATTGATTTTATCATATTAAGAACTATTTAGTCAACTTATTGATAATTATTTATTAATTTATATTATAATTAGATACTCAATTAATATTATAAAATAAAAATATTATTTTAAAATATCTTTATAATTTATTATAAATTTAAATATTTTTCAAATTATTTCAAACAATGGATAAATGCAATGACCCCACTGTTAATAGATAATATAAGATTGTTATAGTGTAATATACAACTAGATAGTTTTGATATGAACTTAAGATTATCTCAAATAGGTTTAAACCATTTCTTTTTGAACTTATTGAAAGAATTTAATTTCATTTATACTATTGTTTAGTTTAGTTTCCCAAACAAGTTACAAATAAGTTGATTCTGTCAAAATTCAGAAAAAATTTTAAGTCCGGGGCACCACTCTTGAAGGGTCAAATGAAATATGTATTATTTGAGAAACAAAATCCTAGTATTAGTTCCTCTTATAATTTTACATCAAAGAGTGATTTTTAATTAATTTTTACAAACTTAAAATGACCATTTTGTGAAATCACTATTTTTTCCCAAAATTTGACATTTTAAACTAGAATTTAAAATCTAGATTTTTATTCTTCTAAGTTTTAATTTTTTTGATATTTTTCTTGAATCCAAATGGGGGTACTTCCTTATTTATATTTATGTCCTAAGTAAATAGAGAGTAAGAAAAATAAGGTGCTGAACAGTGACCTAGATTTAGTAACCCAAGCTTAGACATTAACAATGTCACATCGATAGGGTGTATCCATCATTAATGCACTATGCTCCTAGATATCCCAAAAGGACAATATTTTATGTAGAACAATCTTATTATATCTATAACCTATCATTGGTGTGAAATAAATGGCTTTAAGTATCTTTATATGTACAAAAGTACATAATTAAAGGCTCAAAAATTATCTAATATACCTATGTTTATAATTAGAGAGAGTGACAGCACATCAAACTTAGAAAGAATATGAAGAATGTCTATGAATTTTCTCAAGTCAAAATTCCATAAATAAAATATATTTCTATATTGTATAAATTTTTAAAAATTCAAAAATTTGAAATACAATTTTGAAATTCGGTAACATTTTTGTTTTTATACTTATGCAGTTTGTCTGACGTAGGTAACTAACATTATTATAGGTAGTTTTGGATGATAAAATACTTGGGATAGTAATGGAATTCGCTGACGGTGGAGATTTCTTGGCCAAAATTCAACTGTATGGAGGAGCATTTAGTGAAGCTGAGGTCTAAATTCTACTCCATTTCTCTACATATCCTTAGCCCCTCCCTGAATTTATGCGGAAAATTAGCTTAGGAACCAGAAAATCATATTCATAACTTAAACGTCACAGAATTTCCCTTCTTTTGAATTTAAAAAAAAGAAACTAGTTAGAGCCCAAATTTTAGCAAAGCCTATATAATACATATGTAGGAATAACAATAGATTCACAATCCAAATTCAATTAGATCCAAATCCATTAAAGGTTCATAATTTTGAATATATTAAAGATTCAAAATTATTAAGGACCACATAAGATCCAATTAAAATATCCAAAATTGATCTATTTAAACTCACTAATAAAATATAATTTAAAACTTTTTAATAAAAAAGAAAAATTTATTCTTTTCTTATTAATAACAATTACATTTGATAATAATGAATTATATCCATTTTTTCATTCATATTCATTTTTATTTTATTTTATCCATACTATCCATATTAACTTTAACGTAATTGTAGATTGTATCATTATTGATTTTATCATATTAAAGAACTATTTAGTCAACTTATTGATAATTATTTATTAATTTATATTATAATTAGATACTCAATTAATATTATAAAATAAAAATATTATTTTAAAATATCTTTATAATTTATTATAAATTTAAATATTTTTCAAATTATTTCAAACAATGGATAAATGCAATGACCCCACTGTTAATAGATAATATAAGATTGTTATAGTGTAATATACAACTAGATAGTTTTGATATGAACTTAAGATTATCTCAAATAGGTTTAAACCATTTCTTTTTGAACTTATTGAAAGAATTTAATTTCATTTATACTATTGTTTAGTTTAGTTTCCCAAACAAGTTACAAATAAGTTGATTCTGTCAAAATTCAGAAAAAATTTTAAGTCCGGGGCACCACTCTTGAAGGGTCAAATGAAATATGTATTATTTGAGAAACAAAATCCTAGTATTAGTTCCTCTTATAATTTTACATCAAAGAGTGATTTTTAATTAATTTTTACAAACTTAAAATGACCATTTTGTGAAATCACTATTTTTTCCCAAAATTTGACATTTTAAACTAGAATTTAAAATCTAGATTTTTATTCTTCTAAGTTTTAATTTTTTTGATATTTTTCTTGAATCCAAATGGGGGTACTTCCTTATTTATATTTATGTCCTAAGTAAATAGAGAGTAAGAAAAATAAGGTGCTGAACAGTGACCTAGATTTAGTAACCCAAGCTTAGACATTAACAATGTCACATCGATAGGGTGTATCCATCATTAATGCACTATGCTCCTAGATATCCCAAAAGGACAATATTTTATGTAGAACAATCTTATTATATCTATAACCTATCATTGGTGTGAAATAAATGGCTTTAAGTATCTTTATATGTACAAAAGTACATAATTAAAGGCTCAAAAATTATCTAATATACCTATGTTTATAATTAGAGAGAGTGACAGCACATCAAACTTAGAAAGAATATGAAGAATGTCTATGAATTTTCTCAAGTCAAAATTCCATAAATAAAATATATTTCTATATTGTATAAATTTTTAAAAATTCAAAAATTTGAAATACAATTTTGAAATTCGGTAACATTTTTGTTTTTATACTTATGCAGTTTGTCTGACGTAGGTAACTAACATTATTATAGGTAGTTTTGGATGATAAAATACTTGGGATAGTAATGGAATTCGCTGACGGTGGAGATTTCTTGGCCAAAATTCAACTGTATGGAGGAGCATTTAGTGAAGCTGAGGTCTAAATTCTACTCCATTTCTCTACATATCCTTAGCCCCTCCCTGAATTTATGCGGAAAATTAGCTTAGGAACCAGAAAATCATATTCATAACTTAAACGTCACAGAATTTCCCTTCTTTTGAATTTAAAAAAAAGAAACTAGTTAGAGCCCAAATTTTAGCAAAGCCTATATAATACATATGTAGGAATAACAATAGATTCACAATCCAAATTCAATTAGATCCAAATCCATTAAAGGTTCATAATTTTGAATATATTAAAGATTCAAAATTATTAAGGACCACATAAGATCCAATTAAAATATCCAAAATTGATCTATTTAAACTCACTAATAAAATATAATTTAAAACTTTTTAATAAAAAAGAAAAATTTATTCTTTTCTTATTAATAACAATTACATTTGATAATAATGAATTATATCCATTTTTTCATTCATATTCATTTTTATTTTATTTTATCCATACTATCCATATTAACTTTAACGTAATTGTAGATTGTATCATTATTGATTTTATCATATAAAGAACTATTTAGTCAACTTATTGATAATTATTTATTAATTTATATTATAATTAGATACTCAATTAATATTATAAAATAAAAATATTATTTTAAAATATCTTTATAATTTATTATAAATTTAAATATTTTTCAAATTATTTCAAACAATGGATAAATGCAATGACCCCACTGTTAATAGATAATATAAGATTGTTATAGTGTAATATACAACTAGATAGTTTTGATATGAACTTAAGATTATCTCAAATAGGTTTAAACCATTTCTTTTTGAACTTATTGAAAGAATTTAATTTCATTTATACTATTGTTTAGTTTAGTTTCCCAAACAAGTTACAAATAAGTTGATTCTGTCAAAATTCAGAAAAAATTTTAAGTCCGGGGCACCACTCTTGAAGGGTCAAATGAAATATGTATTATTTGAGAAACAAAATCCTAGTATTAGTTCCTCTTATAATTTTACATCAAAGAGTGATTTTTAATTAATTTTTACAAACTTAAAATGACCATTTTGTGAAATCACTATTTTTTCCCAAAATTTGACATTTTAAACTAGAATTTAAAATCTAGATTTTTATTCTTCTAAGTTTTAATTTTTTTGATATTTTTCTTGAATCCAAATGGGGGTACTTCCTTATTTATATTTATGTCCTAAGTAAATAGAGAGTAAGAAAAATAAGGTGCTGAACAGTGACCTAGATTTAGTAACCCAAGCTTAGACATTAACAATGTCACATCGATAGGGTGTATCCATCATTAATGCACTATGCTCCTAGATATCCCAAAAGGACAATATTTTATGTAGAACAATCTTATTATATCTATAACCTATCATTGGTGTGAAATAAATGGCTTTAAGTATCTTTATATGTACAAAAGTACATAATTAAAGGCTCAAAAATTATCTAATATACCTATGTTTATAATTAGAGAGAGTGACAGCACATCAAACTTAGAAAGAATATGAAGAATGTCTATGAATTTTCTCAAGTCAAAATTCCATAAATAAAATATATTTCTATATTGTATAAATTTTTAAAAATTCAAAAATTTGAAATACAATTTTGAAATTCGGTAACATTTTTGTTTTTATACTTATGCAGTTTGTCTGACGTAGGTAACTAACATTATTATAGGTAGTTTTGGATGATAAAATACTTGGGATAGTAATGGAATTCGCTGACGGTGGAGATTTCTTGGCCAAAATTCAACTGTATGGAGGAGCATTTAGTGAAGCTGAGGTCTAAATTCTACTCCATTTCTCTACATATCCTTAGCCCCTCCCTGAATTTATGCGGAAAATTAGCTTAGGAACCAGAAAATCATATTCATAACTTAAACGTCACAGAATTTCCCTTCTTTTGAATTTAAAAAAAAGAAACTAGTTAGAGCCCAAATTTTAGCAAAGCCTATATAATACATATGTAGGAATAACAATAGATTCACAATCCAAATTCAATTAGATCCAAATCCATTAAAGGTTCATAATTTTGAATATATTAAAGATTCAAAATTATTAAGGACCACATAAGATCCAATTAAAATATCCAAAATTGATCTATTTAAACTCACTAATAAAATATAATTTAAAACTTTTTAATAAAAAAGAAAAATTTATTCTTTTCTTATTAATAACAATTACATTTGATAATAATGAATTATATCCATTTTTTCATTCATATTCATTTTTATTTTATTTTATCCATACTATCCATATTAACTTTAACGTAATTGTAGATTGTATCATTATTGATTTTATCATATAAAGAACTATTTAGTCAACTTATTGATAATTATTTATTAATTTATATTATAATTAGATACTCAATTAATATTATAAAATAAAAATATTATTTTAAAATATCTTTATAATTTATTATAAATTTAAATATTTTTCAAATTATTTCAAACAATGGATAAATGCAATGACCCCACTGTTAATAGATAATATAAGATTGTTATAGTGTAATATACAACTAGATAGTTTTGATATGAACTTAAGATTATCTCAAATAGGTTTAAACCATTTCTTTTTGAACTTATTGAAAGAATTTAATTTCATTTATACTATTGTTTAGTTTAGTTTCCCAAACAAGTTACAAATAAGTTGATTCTGTCAAAATTCAGAAAAAATTTTAAGTCCGGGGCACCACTCTTGAAGGGTCAAATGAAATATGTATTATTTGAGAAACAAAATCCTAGTATTAGTTCCTCTTATAATTTTACATCAAAGAGTGATTTTTAATTAATTTTTACAAACTTAAAATGACCATTTTGTGAAATCACTATTTTTTCCCAAAATTTGACATTTTAAACTAGAATTTAAAATCTAGATTTTTATTCTTCTAAGTTTTAATTTTTTTGATATTTTTCTTGAATCCAAATGGGGGTACTTCCTTATTTATATTTATGTCCTAAGTAAATAGAGAGTAAGAAAAATAAGGTGCTGAACAGTGACCTAGATTTAGTAACCCAAGCTTAGACATTAACAATGTCACATCGATAGGGTGTATCCATCATTAATGCACTATGCTCCTAGATATCCCAAAAGGACAATATTTTATGTAGAACAATCTTATTATATCTATAACCTATCATTGGTGTGAAATAAATGGCTTTAAGTATCTTTATATGTACAAAAGTACATAATTAAAGGCTCAAAAATTATCTAATATACCTATGTTTATAATTAGAGAGAGTGACAGCACATCAAACTTAGAAAGAATATGAAGAATGTCTATGAATTTTCTCAAGTCAAAATTCCATAAATAAAATATATTTCTATATTGTATAAATTTTTAAAAATTCAAAATAAATACTTATCGGCCTCAAAAAATTCTGGAAAAAATACCATGGGGTAGAAAATAAAATTTTACTTAAGCGGGCCAAAATTGAACCCCAAAGACTTGGCGCGTGGATACATGCGCCTACACGCGCATAAGCCCGGCTTGATTTAGCACAGATTGCCACTGACAGGCGCGTGATATTCACACACCATACAAGCAAGTGGCTCACGCCAAGTCAACTATCTGGTCAAAAGCTGATTGTGTTCTGGTGCGTGTTTATCACACGTTTCCTAGCGTGTGTCTTACATGCGTTCCCAACAGTCCAGGTGATGTGGCGCGTGGGTTTACACGTGCAGTGTGCGCGTGGGTGACACATGCGTAGTCAGCAACGTCCTTTCGTCTTCCTTCTTCCTCCCAGTTCAGTTTTATGGTTGCTTTTCAACCATTAAAAGGCTTTTAAGCTTCTAAATTTATTATTTAACCCCTTTTAATCCCAAAAAATTATATCTAATCAATTTTTATCATAGATTCATGCATTACCCAAAAGGAAAAGCTTTAAAACTATACAATTTATGTTCATATATTTTCTAGAAAAATTCAAACTGATCCATAATAATCACAAATTTAATACAATCAAATAACATAATAATATTTCCGATGAATTTGCAAAATTTGACATTCAATTGAAAGAAAACAGATCCAATTAATTCCGAATTTGATAATTTTATGTACGAAAATAAAAGAGAAAAATTGAAGATTTTATAAATTTTGCAAAGACAGTCAAAATTGCTCATAATTAAATAATTCATACATCAACATCACTCTGATACCAATTGTTAGAAGTATGAATTAAAATCATAAAATATGAAATTAATCATAATAAAATTATGAGCGTACTTGGAGCATAATTTGATAAGCCCGTGACTAATTTGAATGATGATAAGTAGAATTGCAACCTACTTCACCCCTTAGGTTATCTAGATAGAGAGAAAAAGGATAGAAAATTTTAGGAGAGTGGGAATCCTTATTTTTCATTACGCCTAAATAATAACTCTAATATCTCTATTTAAAGTCAGACTTGTGATAGAAAACTATTGACCACTAAAGGGCTGTAGGTTGGGATCTCTACCCATATGGGTTAATGCATGATCCAACCTATCATGGATCATACACATTAAACAAGGGTCCAATCTGTTCTATGCTTAATGTTAAAACACAAAATTAATTACTTAAAAATGAATATTTTAATAATTAATTAATGTTAATCTAAATAATATTTCTAATAAAAATAATTAATTAATTTTAAATACAACAGAACTTAGTGCCATAATGTTAGGTTTGATATTATGCAAGGATTTAAATTGCAATCATGGTTGTGGTCGTGATCGTATTGCAATACAATTAAAAAAAAAAGCAACTATAAAGGTTTAAGATTGCAAAAAATCATGAATGTAGTCTAGTCCAAAATTGCAGTATTGCAGTCACATACCATTTTTTAAATCTTAGATATTATGGCATGCAGATGCACTCTGATATTTTCTTTGCGATGTCTTTCTAGCATAAGTCAAGTGGTGATTATAAATTTATAAAGTTCCCGTAATAATAAGAAGAAAAAAGGAAAAGCCAGAGGGAGCTTCTAATGAATGACTTGTGTGGGAATATCACCCCTCATCATTAAACAATTCTCTGCTATTAATGGCTTTACGTCTGAAGAAAATCATCCCTGGCCTAATTACTGCCATATACGAGCCTCTTTCCCACGACACTCCACTGCACGCGGCGGAATTGTAAGAATGACTACCCAAACTATTACTTTGGGCTTTGGTATTTCATATTCACATTAAACTTTTTTAATTCAATTAAAATTCGTCCATAAAAAATAAATATAATGTAGTTCTAAATTTTATAGTGTTATTCATTTAGTCTAACTTTGTTAAAATTGACAGAAAATATAATGGAAGGATAAAATTGATGTTAATGTACAAAGTTTAGAACCAATTTGATGTTATAGTTGTTTTTTAAGTATGAATTTATCCATTTTTTTATGCAAATAATTTTTATAATTACAATTTGACATTCCCCTTGAGTTGAGTTTTATGTGTAGTTGTAATAAGTTGGGCCAGTCTGCACTGCTTGTTTTTTAACTGGTAGTTTATAAGTAATAACTAATAAATTAACTTATTAGCTACTAATTAATTTATTAATTATCAATTAATTTATCTGCAAAATAGAGTTGTTATTTCAAACACTTTGTATGCACTTTCAATATTCTCGTATTTACCATAAATATCAATAAGAGAGTTAGCCATAATCACGAAAGCATCTTGGAAATTGGACAACATAGATATGAAATTGTTCGCACAATTCCAAATCCTTGAATTCTCACAATATTTTTGAGAGTAACCGGAAAAACAAAATTATTAGGTGAAATACCGCTAAAAATCATTTTGATGTGCATTAGGCCTGGTCAAATATTGAAGAACAAGTTTGAGAGCGAAGCTCATGCATAGGAGAGAGAAGGAGAAGAAGCAAATTCTGAAATATGTTTTAGAAGGACTAGTGATGATGTGAGGATGAAAGGAGGATGGGTTTGGAGGGAAGAAGAGGAAGTGTAGAAAGGGAACCCCAAAAAAAAAAAAAAAATGAGTGGAAATGGAGTGAGAAACAGATGAAAACTTCTTTGTAAAACAAAAACAAATTTTAAAAAAACATGTTAAAGTTATTTTCGTCCTTTTATTTTTAAAACACTTATTTTCCAGCACAATTTTTAAAAATTCAGTCCAAAAACACTTAATTAAACGTGTGCTTTTGTTTTTAAAATAAAAAAAATTTAAAACACAAATCAGGCTCATAATTATTAAAAATAAATTTTTAAAAAAAATTCTTTTATTTTTTTTAAAAAATATTTTTAAAATTAGTAAATAAAGAAACCGAGGAATTGATTTTTCTCTCTCAATGGATGACAAAAGATAGTGGAGGGCGAAAATTATGAGGATACTATGCCAGTATCCCACCACTCTTTTTGCCGATGAAAAGAAGATTGTATATATTTTTTCCTGATTCGAAAGAAGAACCTAATTAGCTGTAAAATTGAGTTAAGAAAGAAAATTAAATTGACAACGGTACCTAATTGTTTCAAAAAAGTCTTAAATTTAGGAACTATTTATTTGTAAGATCTTATAAAAAATTATAAGTTTTATAGAAAATATTGTGAATTTTATAAAAATAAAATTTATAAAGTTGTGTGCATACTATTGAGGTAGTATGACATCAAATAATGTGCATAATGAGTGGTTATGATGTTTTGTTTTAGCCGTAAAATAGAAGTTGAAGTTTTCATCTTACCCACCTTGTTAGAGAAAGTGAACACTCCATTCAAGAATAGGTAGCTCAATTGATAAAATATTCTTCGCTCTAATTTGATACATATTTCGCTCTCTTGATTCATGGAGTCACCAAGTCATTAAGTTGCCACAAAGATAACATCATTAACGCCCCATTATACATATACGTACGGTACAAATTGTCATGACATACCTATTAGATTTAAATTTGTACACTATCACATACTTTTGTCCCATCATAAGAAAAAAGTGTTTAAATTTAATCATCTCTAAAATATTACATTATCAGAAAATGAAAATAAGATATATCATTAAGGATCTATTTATTTTTTATGAATTCATTAGAAAATCTCATATATTTTTAGACATGTTTGCTTACCTTATCACAAAAAAAAAAATACATATAATCATGATAATAAAAGAAAATAATTTTCAATTTGAAAAAAGAGAAATTATCTTCCATCAAATTTCTTACATTTAGCATGGAATATGTAAGATATTTTTCATCATCTTAACAATTTATAACTATATTTTTACGAAAGGAAGATTTTTTTCACCAAAATGAAGATAACGTAAAAAAGTAATAGTAATTAAAGATTTTTAACAATTACAAAGAAATTTTAATAATTTTTTATTAATATGGCAACACATGAGTGTGTGATAATATAAAACTAATTTATATTAATAATAAATTAAATTTAAATTCAAAAAATTATAAGAACTCTTTACCATTAATAAAAAGTTTAAATTAATATTATTTTTTAATGATATGCTATCTTCTTATTTATTAATTAATAGTATACAGTGAATCAATTTAAATTCTTTCATTTTTGTTTAGTATATTAAAAATTAATTTTATTAAAATAATTCTAACACATTGTGAAGATTTTTTATTGCCTACCCTATGATTTTCTTCTTGAATTTTTGGATTTTTATAAAAAATTGTATTTATTTTTATTGTCATATTTACTATTCTTTTTGTTCTACCCAATAAGGGACCAGTTAAATCAATAATTTTTATTGTTCGATTTGTGTTGATAGTAACTAATGAACGAGGCTCTTCTAGTAATTTTAATATGTCACTATTAGTTAAACTACTCCCTTTATTTATTCTCTTAGCTCTGACAGTAACTAGTGAGTGAGGCTCTCCTAGTAACTCTTAACATGTCACTAAAAGTTAAATCACTACCTTTTAACTAATGAACAGGGTTTTGCTAGTGACTTTAATGTCCCTAACATCCCATCCGATAGGGATTGAGAAATCATATCTTTTCTGCCATCCTGTATATTAAAAAAAAAATACCAATATTCAGATATTTTTCTTTACAATTTAAAGATCTCAAGCTTGCAACAATTTTTATTTAAAAAAAAAAAAAAACCAAGACTGACTCGCTTATTTTCACACTGACTCTATTGTTGAGTCATGACTGACATCGGCAACAAATAATTTGCTTTTGATTCATCTGAATCTTTACTTTTTCTCTCCATAAGACCCTTTTGCTTGCACCCCATGTTTCCGCACCTCCATATCTCTCACTCTTACCAGTTACAACACCCTGCCCCCATTTATAGACGGCAGTAGCTGGGGGGGAAGAAGGTGAAATACGACAGTATTATTAATTAACAGACAGTAATAACTGGGAATTGAAGCGACGATGAAGAATATATGGAATGGTTTAAAGCCAGTCATGCTAATGGTAGCCGTACAGATTACATTTGCTGCTGCAAATGTGTTGTACAAGCTTGCCGTTAATGATGGAATGAGCACGAGAGTCGCCACTGCCTAACGTCTTGTTTTGGCTTCAGCTTTCACCATTCCTCTTGCCCTTATTTTTGACAGGTTTGCAAATCCTACCCCTTTTTGCTTAAAAAATACTGTATGTATAGAGAATAAAATTCAAAATTAAATTTTAAATTTTTTATATTCATTAAATTAAATTTTAGAATTTTATTTCATCATCTTATATTTAATAAAAATTCTTGATTTTCTTTCAAAATCTTAGTGTATATAATATTGTTGTTATGCTTATACACTTAAATATTAGAAATGTATAGGAAATGTAGCAGGGGTGAGTAACGGTTATTATTGATTCACATACAGCTGAAATTTTAATTTTGTCATAGATAACTCAACAATTGAATATACTTTTAACCTGATTTATCTATTTATTCATCAAATTATTTCTTGGTACAATGACAGCATATTATCAAGTTCTTCATTGCTAATCCACTACTCAATGACTTACTCATTATTATTTTATACTAGGGCCGTGTCTAGATATTTTGGAGTCTTTGGAAAAATTATTAAAGGAGCTTAATATAATATAAATCGTCAAATTCTCATATTATTTTTTTAACTTTCTAAGTTGTAAAATCACTTATCAAAGTTTTCTAATTAAGCAATTTCAACATTTCACTCTCAATAGATAATATGGTTAATCCATTTTATTTATCTTAGAATATAGTTAATCTTAGATAGGATTTAACCAATTTTAATTTTGAAAAACTTCTTTCAACAGTAGCAATTATTACAATTATTGTCCATAATATTCTATAAGTAATGCATGTATTTAAAAATGAATCTAATTTTTTAATATAGTTTAATACTTTTATTGGAGTATTAATTTCTTCTATTAACACTTCTCTCAATAGCTTCAATTCTGAAAATAAATCAAGACCATTAATATCAAAATGTTCACTAAAACTTAAAAACTTTTCAAGACTAATACAGTATTTTTGCAATTGATCCTAATACAATGTTTTAAATTCTTCAGATTTAGATAAAAAACCAAAGATGGTTTCATATTCTAAAAATCATTTGAATTGAGTCTCAATAGAAGAAATAGATTGATCTAATATGTATAGAAAATATTCAATACGAAAAGAATCTTTAGCTGAATATGTGATCTCATCATTAACATTTCATCAAAATGTTATTTTCTATGAATTACATACTTTTCACAAGATTTAGGCTCTATATCTATTTTAATAGCCAATTTTTTTATGGAGTCCAAAGCAAATACAAAGCCATTTTCCTTGTAACTTTTCAAATAAGCAATAAGGCCTCTTAAATGATCTATAGTAACATCTACATGCATATCTTTAAATTGTAGGATCATATTAATAGAATTAATAGCAAACAATACATCATACGAAATATTCATTCCTAATAAAAATTTAAAATTCTCATAAGTTGCTAAACACATAGCTTCACTTTTTATTTTAGGATCTTCACTACATTTTGATAAATGAATCAAAGCATCTCCTATTTTTTATGCTTGAAACTTTATCACTTTAACACTTTCAATTCTACTTTCCCATTGAGTTTGAGATAGTGATCTAATAGAAAACTTATATACATTATCTTGTAAAATTTCCCATCATTTGGTGGAAGAAGCAAACAAAGAATAAATGCATTGTAAAACTCCAAAAAGAGAAATAGCTCTACAAGATGGATTGGTTGTATCACATAAAACTAAATTCAAATTATGGCATCCAAGCGGTGTATAAAATGCTCTAGGATTCATGTCCAATGATCTTTTTTGCACTCCTTGATTTTTACCTTTCATGTTGGATTCATTATCATAACCTCATCCCTTTATATCATTAATATCAAGTTCGTCTTTTTTTAGTATATTAATAAGTTCATTAAAAAGAGCTTTTCCTAATGTATCATCAACTTTTAAAAATTCTACAAAGTACTCCTTTATTTTTATTAGAGAATTCAAAGTATCAACACATCTTAAAATAAGAGTCATTTGTTCCTAATGGCTTGCATTAGGAGTACAATCAAGAATAACATAAAAATATTTTGCATCTTTAACTTTTTTATTATTATATTTTTTATTTGGGAAGCTAACAATTCTATAAGTTCACTCAAGTAATGTGCACAAAGTTCACCATTTTTGACATGCCTAACATGCTCTTGCATAATTGGATCAAATTCTGCAAGTATCTCAATCAAACTTAAAAAGTTGTGATTGCTTTTTTTTACATATCTTCTCATTTGTCCCATGAAAAGCTAGATTATTTTTGTAAAGATGTTTGACTATAGCTATAATCCTAATTAAAACCATTTCCCAATATTCTTTTTCTTTATTATTATGTTCTTGTAAGTTTTTATTAACTGTGTTTTTTCTTCTCAATCTTTTTTCTAGTTTAATCTATTTGGCCATATTAGTGATATGTTCATGGCTTATTTCATGATTTTTAAGCTTAGAACCAATGTTTTTCCAATCTCTAGTCCCTCCATTAGCTAATTGACTAACACTACTTTTTGAACGAAATAGCTTACAACAAAAATAATACACTCTATCAAAATCTCTTGAATAAACTAGCCATCTTCTATCATATTTTTCTCCATTTAGCAATATTTGTTGGTAAAAGGATGAAGAAAAATGTCTATTATTTTCATCTTTTGGAAACTATAAATTGTCATGTCTAATTGGACCCTTTTCTACTATTAAATCTCAAAACTTTTCATCAATGTTTTCCCATTGCCTTGGATCATAAATATTTTTAGGAAACTCCACTTGATGTATTATTATGCTTAACATTCACTTCTACTAAATTATCTTCATTTAAATTTTTATCTTCTACTTATTCTTGATTGGAATTAGGACTATTAGTGTTTTCAAGATCATCTACAAGTGATTGTTCTATCATTTCTTCATTGATTGAACTAGTTGTTATATCCCTTTTTATGAATAGTAACAAATTTATCAAGAGCACCACATTGAAATTGAATTAACTTTTCAACTTTTCTTTTTTTTTTTTAATTTTCAAAACCAAATTCATACTTTCTATTTGACATCTTTTATTGCTACAAAGTATAAAAATGAAATAAAATAATAAAAATAAAAATAAAATAGATGTGCAAAGTAAATAGAAAAAAATGATGAAATAATATAACTTGGAAGCTTGGAAACAAAGAGAATCGCACATTGTTCTACCTATTGCAATAATTTGATATTAATTCACTTTGAGAATTCACTTTAAAAGAGTACGAAGATAAGAGTAAGAAGAGAGAATAAAAATAAGATAGCTAAGAAAATTTGAAGAGAAAATGTTAAAATTTTACGGTATATATAGTTAAAAAATGACTATTATAAATTATAATATTAGAAATTGTTAATTGGTAATAATGTGCAAATGCAATGTTACTATTAGATTACTAATGCATAGCTCCTTACTAACACATCCAAGTTTACAACTAAATTATGTGTGCATTTCATTAACGCATGATACGACATTCCTTAATTAATAAGGTGGACAAAAGCATAACTAAAAGCTTGATAGTGGTTGTATTATACGTTGGTGTCTTGAGAGAAGAATAGCCACTTATCTTATTCAATCACTAGTATGTTAGCCATTGACCAATAACTATACAAAATAAAAATATATATATATAAGTAGGGTCTAGGAAAAATTGAGAGCCTAAGACAAGTGTCTTACTTGCTTACTCATAGACACGGCTCAGTTTCATATTTTATTACTTTTGTCAATTTCTTTATCATTATCTTAATTTTTCCTTTTTTTATTAGCATAAATAATTATCTAATTAATTTTATTGTTTAAATTATATTAATATTAAATTTAGTTGACAAAATATTCATTAGTATCTCATTTAATCCAACATTATGATAAAATAAAAAATATTCCAAATCGTAAATTGTATAAATCTTTAACAATAATATCTAAGATTACTTATACTAAGAAATTCTTTTATGAATTAATGCCTTTAAATTTAATTCTTATATAGAATCAAAATAAGGTCAGCATATATAATTAAACTTTACTTTTTTTTAAAAAAAAAAAATAACATCATCACTTATACAGAGATATCATGATATTTTTGAAAATAAGTAATTTCAAAAATATTTAAATTTATATTAAATTATAAAAATATTTAATGTAATTTTTTATTTTATAATATTAATTCATACATTATACAATAAATATATCTCTTTTAAGTTTGAATTTTGTTTCTTGCAGGGAGAAGAAAGCAAAGATGACTTGGAAGGTGCTCTCTATGGCATTTATTAGTGGCTTATTTGGGTATGTTAATGCAAATCCTTAGCCCATTTTCCTTTATACAGTACATTATAAATGAGACATTAGTGTACATTATACATATATAATATGGTAACACTTAAGGAGGATAATCAATATTTATTATTTCTTTTTTCTCTTTTTTTTCTAGAAAAAAATATATAATGTTTATGTTCATGTATTACAGGACGACCTTGTTACAAAACCTATTCTATGAGGCCCTCGCTCTGACATCAGCAACATTTGTTTCGGCTATCTATAACCTCATTTCAGCTTTCACATATATCTTGGCCATATGTTTCGGGTACATAGCAAATTAACAATTATTTTATATATCTTCCTAAATTCAAAATATTTATTATTATATTATTTTAGTTTTATATATTTTATTTGAATGAGCTTCTATATATATGTAATTTTTCTAGTTTGGAAAAACTGAACTTGGGAAGAGCAGCAGGGAAGGCCAAGCTGTTGGGAACTATAACAGGAATTGGAGGGGCAATGTTGCTAACATTCTTTAAAGGTGTAGAGATCAATTTTTGGTCTTTCCGTGTTGATCTTCTGCACCAATCTCAACATCATGCTATTCACTCTGGTAGTAATGGTTGGGATATCCTTTATGCTGTGGGAAGCTGCTTCTCTTTTGCCATTTGGCTTATTATTCAGGTGAGTCCTATTCACGGTGGAGATAAAGATAACTAGAAGGAATCACAGTCATCCAAAAATTTTGATATGTTCCTATATATATATATATATGGTAATTTTAAGTCGACATCTTCTCAAAAATTTGAAAATTATACATATTTTATAAAATATTGATACTTAACTCCATTAGACTAAAAATTCTACACATTAAATTAAAAATTTTAACTTCATCATTGGTCATATTAGATCATCTAATGGTTAAAAAATATATTGACTTCTCCAATTGAATGGTCATTTTTTATTTAGGTTATAAATATCTAGATAAGGATTTAAATGTATTTGATATGATATCTATAGGATTTCAAAATTCAAAGTGCTATGATAAATTTAGAAATTAAAATTATTCAATTGTAATTATTCATTTTTTTCAATAGATATGATTAAACAATCCCAATTTAATGATTTTTAGGATTATAACATTATTTTGGATTTTGAAAATCTGAAATTACTATAGAATTCACCAATACATAAATGCAAAACATGTGGATATCTCATCAATAGCTTGTTGACTGCCAAACTGACAAACATATATAATGTATTATCTCATAATTTTTTAATATATTAAATATAAATATTTTTTCTCACTATCCTTCCGATGCTGCCCCTGACCATCATTTAACTTGTTTTCTCTCTTTTTTTCTTGATATGCATGGCACAGGCTAGGATGAGCAAGGAGTATCCAAGTGACCATTCATGTACAGCGTTGGTGTCCACAATGGGAGCATTACAATCCACTGTTTTTGCTCTTTGTATTGATAGGGATTGGACCCAATGGAAGTTGGGTTGGAATATTAGCCTTCTAACCGTTACATTTTCAGTATGTTAATTTGTACTAAATTAATTATCCATTGTAAGAGTGTTACTTTCATTTAATATGCTCAGAAACACAAATAAAAAATGACATTTAAAATTGAATTTTGAATCTTTTATATTTATTGAATTAAATTTTATAAATTTACCTCACCATTATGTATTTAATAAAAGCCCTTAATTTGCATTCGAAATTTTATTTTAAATTTTATTTTTAGTGTATATAGCATTATTGATTACAAAGTAATTATGAAGCACAAGGGCTCGTGTGAATTGTTATTTTGCAGGGAATCATGGCCTCTGGAATAATAATAAGAGTCATTGCATGTGTGTACGGATGAAAGGCCCATTGTTTTCTTCTGTTTTCAACCCTCTATTGCTTGTGATTATGGCTATTGTTGGATCTATGATTTTGAATGAGCAATTATACTTGGGAAGGTATACATGACATAATTAATCATATCCATCCTTATTTGTGCACATATATTTGCATCAATTAGATTAGAAAGTTAATTTATTAATATGTAAGACAAGAAAAATTTTGACTATTAACACAAGATTCCATCATTTGAATTTGCTCATCTCTTTCTTAAAATAATTTATTCTTCTAAATTATCATATGGTAGGCTAGTGGTGAGGAATTTAAATATATAGTATACTAGAAATCTTAAGTTTAGTCTTCCTTATGTCAATGTACCAAAAAAAAATTCATTCTCTCACTTTACATATCACATTATAAATGTACAAAGTTAATTACATATTTATGATAACTCAATTGTACATGTTGAAGGATGATATTAATCTTCATGTTGATGATTTGATATTATTTGCCTTTGTGTGTATACAGTGTGATTGGATCGGTGATAATTGTGTGTGGATTGTACATGGTGCTATGGGGAAAAGGTGAAGAGATCAAAGAGATTGCCAAAAGGCTAGGGCCATCAGGAGCCACACAACAAGAATTTGAAGCTATTGAGATTTTGGTGGATTCCTTGCCTGCGAATGATAGAAACAACAATAGCAGTAATATTACAACCAAGGATCTTGAAGGTGCGGCAAAATGTGGACATGGAAAATGCAATATAAGCGGTGGAAAATCTGAAAAGACAGTAACTACTTGCAATATTCTAGATTCTTGATGACTATATGTATACATAATTTATTAATATGATTGGATCAATGTTGATTAGGCCCTGCATAACACAATCAATGGGTAATTGGATATTTGGCCCAACATCATAAAACAAGCATGAATCATTTGATGGATAGGATCCATAACTCGGATTGGTTTTATAAATAGAGTTCCTACCTCACATCTCTAATGTCTTAGGTTTTAATGCTCCATCAAACTAACCTATTGTGTAGACATGGAGACAGCTGAGGGAGAAAATCCTCGATGTTTGTGATATTAGGAAATTGAATTGAATGAGATAGATAAGTCGATCTATACCATTCTTTATAAATTAATTGATTTATTGCATTCTTATATAGTAATTCAAAACTTAAGATCATGGTGAATATTTATTTTACAAGATTTTTTCATCAATTGATATCAGAGCCTAGTTTGAGTTTTGAATTATGATTAAGGATTCCTTTTGAAATGGGTTAGGTGAAATTGTACATAGGAATGTGACCGTTCCACGTATGTGTTTCGTGACTTAGTTCCCCAACTTTTATAACGAACTATATGCTTGTATGAATGTTTCACACACACACACACACACACACACACACACATATACACACATACATACATGAATTTAAATTACTCTACATGTTAATTTGTGTCTTTTTATACTATAGTTTGCTAATTTTGATTGTGTTAAATATAATGTTGTCATTAATTCCTTCTCTACGAGCTAGGAGACAATTTCCATTTTTTGCTTGTATATATGTTGCACTGTTAAAGACCCAATAAAAAAAAGCATAACGTTGAAACTGCATAAAACTTTAGTTTCAAGATTAAGAGTTGTTTAATTTTAAAAAATTGAAGAGGCACAAACAATGAAGTACCAAACCCATGAAACTCCTTATCCTGGACTTGGTAGTGTGATAATGCATGAAAACATGCCAAAAACAAGGATAATGAGTTGGAAGCCATTGTTGGTTTTCAAAACTATTGACAAAACCTCCATGAATGTTTTAGACTTGTATCATATTGAGAGAGATATAAATAGGTAGTTAGAACCAGGATTAGAGGAGATAATGGTGAAGAAAACAACGATATAACATGCAAAAATCTTTCCAATAATATCAAAAACTACCATAACTATAGCTTGGAATTTTGAAATTTGAAAAACCCACAAAATTTTAGATGAAAATAGTCAAATTATATTTGGAGAGGATATATATATATGAAATTTTAGGTGAAATTTTGGAGGAAATTGTGATGAAAATAAGGTGGAATTGCACCAGGTTGCAACAAGGTCATATCCAAGTTGGGTCCAACTAAAGCTACAACTAGGCAAGGAAGATAGTGCTATACTTTGCATAGCGCACTCACCTAGTTGCATAGTTAGCACATGGTGGCCACATGCCATAATGTTAGTGGTGGTTAGGGGCAATGATCATACCTACATGCTTTACTCTCCGAGTACTATTTTATAAGTAGTTTTTATATTTTTCTAAAATAACAATATTTTACATTATTTATTGCCTAATTTATTTGGATATTTGTTTAAAGTGAATTTTGGCTAAAAGTTTTACTAGGTAATTCTTATACTAATAGCTATAGACTGTAATTTTTATAGCATTTATGGACATTGTTTGCATAGTGTAATAATTTTGGAGGGTTATTACATTTAATAAGAATTACTATATACTCATGTTATGCCATGAAATTGTATAATTAAGTACTTGCCTTCATGGGGCCAATTCCATAGAATTTTATTCAAAAATTTTTTGGAAAAATTGCTTTGAAATTTATAAGGGAGGTGCTATATTGATAATATTTAACACCCTTAGTTAGCAATAATATAACTGTAGGGTTAAGTATTTTATTTTTAGAATTTTAAACAATCATCAATGTTAAATTTTAGAAATGTGATATTTGGCTCTTGTATTGTGTTATAAAGTTCTTAAATACCCTTTGGTATTAGGATTTTATAATATAATACTATATAAAGTTATGTGATTGAGAGGAAAAATGTTAGCATGATTAAGTGTATATATGCATTAATGGTTTGATACATTTTCTCAATTTCTTTACACGCACAATTAGCCTCCATAAAAATGCTACATAGGATAAATTATGATGAATAGGCTGAATCTGTAAGATTGTATCTGGCAATTACTAACTTAGACATGGCGATCAATGAACCAAAACCCAAGGTTGAATCAAATTCACCTAAAAATGTAAAAATAAAAATTGAAAAATGGAAAGAAACGAATAAGATTTGTCTGATGATCTTAAAGCACTCTATAGACCCAACCATTAAAGAAAGCATTCTTGTAACTAATACCATAGATGCGAAGACTTTTCTAGAATCTATTTTGAAAAAATTTAAGAAATTTAATAAAGTACAAAAGGGTTATTATCTCTTATTGCTTGAAAAGACTTTTTATGATGGAGTCAGTGGAATGTGAGAGCACATTTTAAAGCTCAATAATTACCATAAGAAATTGAAAACCCTCGAACATCATCTGGATGATGATTTTTGTTTAGAATGCTACTTATCAAACTCAAAATGTTAAATGGACAGTGAATGATATGATAGTCATTTTAAACTAAGCAAAAAAGAACATAAAGAAAGGGAAAACCTACACAGTTAATTTGTTAGCTTATGGTTTTCCTTCTAAACAAGGAGTGAGAGGATACTTTAAGGATAGTTATGGGAAGTCTTCGAATGATGGAAAGAAAGAGAAAAGTGATGGTCGTCTAAAACCTAAAAAGGCCTAGTTTAAGCACAAGTATCGATTTTGCAAGAAATTCAAGCATAAGAGAGTGGATTGCTTCAAATTTAAGAAATGAATGGAAAAGAAAAAATAAAGAGTTAAAGAAATCTAAAGGAACAACTCACTAGTGAAAGGTGTTTGTTTTCATTAGGATTTGTACTCAAAAGACTTTCTAGATTTTTATTTTATTATATTTTTCCATTAAGGACTTATTTTATTTATGTTTGATGGACATTTCATCTTGTTAAATAAAGTGCTTGGTTTGGTATGTAGCTCAATTATTTTCATATTTATTTGAAAATTATTACTTTAATTTATCAAAGTTTTTGAAACCATATCTAAATTTCAAATTATTTTAAGATATTTTCTAATAATGGGAGCTATTAAGTTTCCTAGACAATAGGAGCGAATGATAATATGTGTTAACTCTGCTATCAACAAATTTATTGGCTATTTCTTATGGTTTGTTCCAACATGAATATGTAATTTTCACTACAATAGAAGCAAATGATAATATGTGTAAACTGTATAGAGTTTCCTCTTTAAACGTGTTTCAAACTCACTTATGATATAAAGCAATTCATTTTAGTGGGTGTAAAACTAAAAGGTGAGTATAGTCTAATGACTGGACAAAATAATGTTAAATATATGTGAGATAAGTGGAAATTAGGAGAACAAAATAGATCAAAATATATAAGGATCTTTTTGGTAATTTTGGATCTGTATGATATGGATGCACATGTTAATTGAGACAAGATAGATTAATCAAATCTGAATAAAAGGCTGGGAATAAAGTGTGATAATTCCAATATTATTTGTGTAGTGGGCCCATCATACATAGATCCCAGGAGCTCTTGGCCTATCTCATTTTTTATATCAAAAAAGTCCAATATGTTAGTGCACTCCTATTTTTTGCTACTCTCAAAGGATCAAAATTTATTAGGCCCAAGTATTTTATTAAGTGATAAGAGTTGTCTCATATGCATCAGTCATATGTAACCTATTATTTTAGGATAGTGGTTTTAGATAAAGCCATGTTGTATTTAAGTGGTACATTTAATTTCACATTGACCTATATAAGATCAAGAGATATGATATGTATAGGTTACTTAGGCTTACTTTATTAGTTATTCAAGTAATTATAAAATTATGATTAGACATGTGTTAGGAAGTGTTGTATCATGGAATTATTGTGTAATCAATTGTAGTAACCTCCATTAAAGAGCAGAGCATGTCGCATGTGATAATTTTCCTTATCAAGCTAAACAGATTAAGGGTTTTTTTAACTTAACCAAATTTATGTTGCAACAGTACTACTGCCAAGAGATTTTCTCTCAGTAATAATAACTTTGTCCATGAAAAGGACTTCAACTTGAAGTACTTACTTGTGAAAGAGAAAATATATGAGTAAATTACTTAATTTCTATGAAGCATATACTCATGGATCCACTAACCAAAAGTTTAGGTGTGGGTGTAAAAGCATGATCATGTGAATAATATAAATTTTCCTAACCCTTATTTAGTATTCTGGGTTAGTGGGAGTTTTATCGATATGAGCTCATTGATATCTTTGTGACATGTTTAAAGGAAATACTCATAATGAGATATTCATATTATCACCATGCATTTTGTGCACATTCTAGAGAGGCATGGCATATGATTAGAGATATTTAGACTTTATCTCATGATTGCTGAGAATTTTTGTTCTTATGGAGCATTTTGGATAGATGCTACGACCTATTGTGCATAAAATTGCACTTACTCACATAAGGTTGTGTAAGTCTTATTTTACACACATTAATGGTGTAAGTATCTAATATGTGTAGTAGCTAATATCCCTTTGGATATAGCATTTATATTATAAAATACCTATGATCTTCATTGGACAACATGAATCTATTTATGGCCACATTAATAAATTATGTATGTCCAAGTAGAAGATTGTTAAATACTTTGTGTACTATATATAATATATTAATGTAATTGGATCAATGTTGATTAGGCCTTGCATAACATAACCAATGGATAATAGGGTACTTGGCCCAACATCATAAAATAGGTATGGATCCTTTAACGGATAGGATCCATAACCAAGATTGGTTTTATAAAATGGAGTCC
Organism: Sindora glabra; assembly: GCA_020226215.1. Lineage (NCBI taxonomy): Eukaryota > Viridiplantae > Streptophyta > Magnoliopsida > Fabales > Fabaceae > Sindora > Sindora glabra. Next base: position 15,097,999 of record CM035225.1, on the reverse strand, counting down.
TTAGAAAATTCCCTATGTTTGTGATATTAGGAAATGGAATTGAACAAGCTAGATAAGTTGATCTATACCATTCTTTATAAATTGATTTATTGCATTCTCATACTATAATTCAAAGCTCAAAATCATGGTGAATATTTATTTTACAAGATTTTTCCATCATATGCCTCTTATATAAAGCATATCATTGGTCTCATTATGTGATATATATACAATTAGTTGTTATCTTAAATTGATCTTGATAGAGGAATGTATATATAATCTATGTAAATATTAATCATGAATGGAATACATCAATTCATTTACATTCTAGAGAAAACAAAAACAAAAATCAACACTTAGGACTCGTTTATCATCAAAATTATTTAAAATTTATTTGAATAGATTTGATTTCAATTTATTTACAAATGAATTCTATTATTTGAAAATTATGTTAAAAATAATGATTTCAATTTATACACAAATGAATTATTTTGTTTGGAATATATTAAAAAATGCACATAATTCAATTAAAATGTAAATTTTGATAATATCATAGTAAATATAATATTAGAAAGAGAATAAAGCCTTTGATATAATATGTCTTAAGTCAAATGAAATGAAATCTTTCTTGTATTAACCCTCCTACAACCATGAATTGTCATCAATAATCCTGTAAAACTTTTCTAATTTTAATTCCAATTTAATAAAAAATAAAATGGTAGAATTCTAATGTTATTTACTTCAAAATTGGTTTGTTTGGGAACATTTTAGCTACATTTAAAATAAATCAAAATATATTCAGGCTACTTTAAGAAAGAAGTTAGACCAGCTGGAGAATCTAGAATCTAAAAAAGATTAAATGTTGATTATTTATCCTTTATTTAATATTAGTTCACTTATTCAATCAACATTTGTCCAGGTAGATGGATAGTCAAGAATGGTTTATTTTTACAAGATATAGTTCATAGTTTTTCAAGAAGAAGAAGAAGAGGCTGAGGCAGATTGATGGCTTTAAAATTTGATATACAAATGGCATATGAAAGAGTGGAATAATACTCTTTCATAATAGTTTATTTTGAAAATTTTGGAAGAAGAAGAAGAAGAAGAGGCTGAGGGAGATTGATGAAGGAGAGGCTGAGGGAGATTGATGGCTTTAAAATTTGATATACAAATGGCATATGAAAGAGTGGAATAATACTCTTTCATAATAGTTTATTTTGAAAATTTTGGAGTTGTTTGGGATTGGTCCAAGGTATAGACAATGGGTCTCTCAGTGCCTTTCCAATGTATCTTTCTCTATGTTATTAAATGAATCTCCTACTCGTACCTACAATCCATGCATCTGACAAAGGAATCCCTTATTCCCATGTTTATTCATATATTATATTCAGAGTTGTTTTCTAGACTACTTGTTCGAGCAGCAGTAGAAGGCTTAATTCATGGCGTTAGGACGTCCACGAGGGCTCCTTTGGTATCGCATTTAATATTTCTGAATGACACTATAGGTTTCTCAGGGGCTAATGTCATTGAGGCTGCCAACTTCTAGTCCATCCTACATAAATATAAACAATGGTCTAGTTAAAAGGTCAATGTTAAGAAGTCAGGTGTTTTCTTTTCTAAAAATAAAAAAAGTATTATGTCCCTCTAAAATTTTTAAAAGTGATGGCCCTTTTTCTTTTTCCTTTTTCCTATTAACTAGTGGAATTCCGAGAGCACTCCACAATATGCCGTTTGCAACACTAAAATTTCAATACTATTTATATATATATATATATATATATATATATATATGCATTTGAGTTTGTGATATTTTTTGTGAAGCTGGCAAAATGTAGCCATGCAAAGTCGATAAATGAATAATAACGATTTTACTATATATAATTAATTAAATGAGAGCATAAACAGATCAAGTGAATATGTAGTGTTCTTTTTCATCATTCAACGTTGGTTATTTCACCTAAAAATTATCTTAAAACTAAGGCTCCGTTTGGAATGAGGGAAGTTACAGGCGACAGAAACGGGGAGAAAGAAATTGGGATGTTCGTACGAAAATTCTCCCGTTTGGAACGGGCGATAGAAGTGAGAAGAGAAAGAAATTTGGAGAAAAAAGTTGAGTGGGTCCCACGTCTGCAACGTTACCAACTTCTCTCCAAAAATGGAGAGAAATGGAGAGAAGTTCAGCTAAACTTCAATTTTTTCCCGAGCTGCCCTTGAAGCAGAGACTAAACGGAGAGAACTGGCCACCGCAAGCAACTGTCCCCAGCTCCCACATCGCCGTCGCGCCTCCAGCTTCTGTGTCCATCGCAAGCCACCGCAAGCCATCGCCTCCAACCACCATCCACATGCGCCGTCGAGCTGCGGTTCTACCCCTGAAGACGCCCATCGGTTGAAGCTTGGACGGAGAGCTCCCTGTCGCGGCCCACATCCTCCCTCTCGCGGCTACTTCGTCCCCTATCATAGAGGTAAAAATGAAGTGTTGGGAGAGTGTCGTTTGTCTGTCTTTTCCTATACAGGTTGCCTGGATCGGACACCGCTTGAAGATGGGAGGCCGCCGGCGAGCTGCTGCGTTTGTCTGGTGCGAGTGTGACGCCGATCTGCTGCTGGTTTGCCCAAATGTTGCCGATGCTGTCCATCGGGTCTGGGTAAGTCATGGAGAAAGAATTAACAGTTGAGCCCACTAAGGCGCAAGCAGCCAATGAACATGGACTGAAATTCAACCCTCTGGGTGATTGATACCCCATCAACATTAATGTTCCATAAAAGGGGAATCCTGATTAAATTTGGTCATGATGTTGATCTTAAGAATGGGGGGTGGGATCTGACTACTATTGAATTACTCTTCAGAATAAATATATATGGAAGGAAAGAAGAACCCGAAACATGGCAGCAAAAAGCAAGATTTTTTTTTAAAATATATAAATGACAAATCAATCAGTAACTTCTCGTAACTTATTTTTAGTTGAATATTAATTTTAAAAATTTTGAATTAGATGCTTATATCGTTTTGGACTCACACCGATTTGGATCCAATTTTTTTTTCTAATTAACATTCAGATATTTTTATACTTTTTTTAATTTATTTTTAAATTTTTTTATATTTATTTTAAATAAAAATTTTTCTTATATAGGCATTGAAGGAGTAGATAATAATTATTTGAGATAATTTTAAAAGAATAGGATTTTTTTATAAAATTATATAAATTTTTAAATAAGTATGCAAATTTTTATATAATTACTTGAATATGTATTTGTATTTGATTTTTGATAATTAAATTAAGATATTCAATTAAAATTGAACTTATTATTAATTTATCATTTATTTATAACCATTTAATTAAAATATTTAATTATTAAATTTATTGTTAATATGGTATTTAATTTAATAATTAAAATTTTATTTTTTAAGAATACAAAATTTAAAGTAAACACTTGAGTTCATATATTATGTAAGGGTACAAAAGTCATTTTATAAAAATATAACTTCTTTCTCTCCTAACTTCTCTCTTTCCAAACAAAAGAAATCACTTCTCTCCTAATTTCTTTCTTTCCTAACTTCTCCCTTTCCAAACAACACAAAAGAAATACTTCTTTCCTCCCACTTCTCTCTCTCCCAACTTCTTTCTCTCCTAACTTCTTTCTCCTCCTACTTCTCCCCTATCCAAACAAAGCCTAAAAAAGCTTCAAAAGGTTAGGATGTTAAAAATCAAATCGGTGCTCCGTACTCCCAAGTCTAGAATGACATCTCATCACTAATAAATTATATATAATATATTGAGTGAGAATTTTTTATGAGAGATGGGAGAAGAAATCATAACTATTAAATTTTTTATTTGATGAATAAAATCAAAATATAATTGAAAATAATATGATAACTTAAAAAAGTCATATAATTATTTGAAAAGTTATGTGATTTTATATTTTAATTTTAATAATCCTCAATATATAAAATATAAAAATTTGATGATTATAATTCACTCATTTTATTTTTACATAAAAATAGTATGTGCTTTCACTTGATATGTTAAAACACACGCACACATACACACATGGATGCACACTCCTATGAGCAGGAGTGAAATCAAGTCAAGTTTTGATAGTATTGAACATGATTCATCTAGAAACTCAATTCAGGCTTAAATTAGTATTTTTTTATTAATTAAATAATAATTTTTTTTGAAAAATAAAATATTTAATATGATTATAAATATTATTAAATAATATAAATTTAAAGGAGATTACTGACCAAACATCTATATGCAAAAGTTAGTAATATCTTTTCTTAGGCAAAAAATTATACTTTTAATTTAATAATAATAAAAGATATTATTTACCACCACCAACTATTTTAATTAATGAATATGTTTATTATAAAGATAAGAAAGAATAAGTAGAGTTGATTTAAATATACTCATTAATTAAAGTAATTGGTAGTTGTAATAAATTAATTATAATACCTTTTATTATTTTATTATTTTTAAATTAAAAACATGATTTCTTTTACAAATAAAAAACAAAAAATTGTTAATCTCTATATATAAATATGGAGGTTATCATTCCCCAAATTTAAAACTATAAAAATAAGTTAAAATTTTAATTATATTACATTATATAAAATAAAAAATTATAATCAAACTACACATGAATTAAATGAATCAAATAAAAATCTAGTTAAAATAAATAATTATCGAATTAAATTAAGAGAATAATTCAACACATTTGCTCAAGTGCCAACCTATGGCCATGCAAACACGCATGCATATGAAAAATATTTAGGAGCCACTTAGTTGGGATAATCAGGAAAGGAAAAGGGAATGGTAGAGTTTCATTCCCATTATTTTTTTTTAATTTAGAAAAAACTCATTTCCTTTCTTTATTTTCTCTTAATGGGATTATCCCAAATAGGAGAATGGTGATTTCCCCCAATTTATCAGGAACCCGATTCCCTCATTTTGAGTTTTGAATTTTTCATCCTTAATATAATAATAATTTATTATTATAAAATAATAATATAAGAAAAAATAAAAATGATTATTAAATAATAAAAATAATTAAATAAAAACTAAATAATCACACAATAATTATTATAATAAATATAATAAACTATTTAATAACATAAAAATTAATAATTTCAATAAAATATGAATAATTTAATAATAATAAAATAATAATAAATATTCATAATAAAATAATAACTATCATGTTACAAAAAAATAATAAATAATATAGTAATAAATGTAATAATAAAAAAATTAAAAATTAAAGTTAAACAATTATGAAAAAAATTATTTAATATAAAATATTTAATAACATGAAAATAAATAATAATAAATATAATAAATATTAAAAATAATAATTAATATTATTGAAATAATATTAATTATTATTAAGATATTAATAATAATTGAAATAATAAGGGTAATAATTAAAATAATATTAATAAGATATTAATAATTAAAATTTTATAATATTAGTAAATAAAATAAAAATAATAAGATAATAATTATAATAATTATTTTAATAATAATTATAAGAGAATTCTTTTTTGTGTCCTTGATTTGACTCAGGTGCATGTAGTAAATTAATCATTTCTTCTATTAACAAAAATGTTTGTCAGAAGTCAATCCAATATTTAATAACACGGGGATGGATTCTATATATGAATGCAGTTTGTAAGCATTTGAATTGGCAACAGCTTCTTGTTCAAGACTCGAGAGATCTTGAACCGAATTGAGGTTGCATTAGTGTGTGTGTGTGTGTGTGTGTATATATATATATATATATATATATATTCTGTGACATTTAATGTTGTTTTAATTACAAAATCAAATGATGACTTTAAATTATGGCCAGAAAGAAATCAAATTTATGAATACAACTTTATAACTCATAAGGAATTGTAATAATAAAACATCTGATTTAGAGATATCCATAATTGCACTTCCAATTGCGGCTTTTGCTCAATAGTCATGTGATTTTTCCTTTTCAATTCTTAAAATCACAGAAGGTAACAAGAAGATAGGTTACCCCGGCTCAGTGAAAATCTTCTTTTATGTAAGAGCAAAATATTTTTTTTTGAATGAATAGAAAATCAACGTGAACTTTAGTGAGATAGGGATCATATATATATATATATATTATAAATTCTATCTATTATAAAATTTATATATATTAAATGAAAAAATGTGTTTGATCTTAACTATGTTGTCGCCGTTTTATGTAAATGTTACCAATAGCTCTTGTTAACATCAACATTCCCTATTATTAATAAATTATGTAAGTACACAATATATATGATACTATCATTTTCGCCACTGATTGACAATTTCTGATCGAGAAACAATTAATTTGAATACTAAAACTCGAAGTTCATTTGGAGCAAATACTATTAATTTGAGCACTAGAAAATACTAATTTAACTTAAATTTGCATATTAATTTAAGGATTTAAATTTAATTAAATGAATTTTATACTATTATCTACTCATGTATTTTCATGTCATTAAAAAATCAGTAAAACTCTTCTATTATTCATAAAAGTGCTTAATTATTATTATATTTTTAATGACAAGCCATTTTTATATTTATTAATAAATAGTATAAAATGTTTTGCACTAATGGTTTTATACTAATAGTGCATCAAATTTAGAGTCTTAATTTAATTACTTATTCAACATACTTACCATATGGCAACAATAAGTGAGGTTAAAAAAATAAATAAATTAACTTAATTTAGATTATAGGTCACCAAAAAAAAACGTAATTTAGTTAAAATATATACATTTTTTGAAAAAAAAAGAATGTGAGGCTGAATAAATGAGAATTATTTGTCTTAAGAAGAGCCAAATTAGAAAAATCTTAAATATTGCTATTGATATGGGCAGGAAGAGCTGGCCAAAAATGACAAAGACGTGCTCTTTCAGGGAATGCTCACTAGCTTATTTGGGTATGTACATTCTTGATCCATACCATCCACTCTTAGTTTTGCTCCTGCCAATTAGTTTTGTATTACTATTTTGGTTCAATTTAACAGCAAATTAAGCCCCTTTTTAAATATTTTAATTGAAAATTCTCATTTATTTATATAAAGTAATGATTAATTATAAACTTTAATTAAAAATTATGATATTTACTTTTCTTTAAAATAAAAAATATTATTTTCCACCACTTTTTCATATATAACATTGAATAAATAATATATTTTCTTCATTTAAATATTTTAAAATAATACTAGTTGCACTCTTCTTTTTTTACTCTCTTCTGTATCAAGAAAAATAGATTAACTTAACTTATTGTTTTATAAGTTTAAATTTTTATATGAAAAAGAAAATAAACGAGGAATGTACAAATAGTTTTATTTATTTATTTATTTATTTATTTTTGACGTAACAAGTAGTTTTATTCAATATCTTGTAATTATATTCCGATTCCGATGTCTTCTACCCTAAATGTCAAGTTGTTGAATTAATGCATGTTCAGCTGGCCTGTCTATCGAATATTAATACTTTAATTTTAGCTTTCAATCCAACATAATTTTAAAAAAATTGTTTTTAAATACAATTGGCAATGTACATTAATATATAGTGAGATAGTATTAAATAATAAAGTGTGTTAACATATATAAATAAGCGAATAACTAGATGGCCTCTTTTGTTTCTCCCATCCCAAGCGGTGATATGCCATGAAAAGAGTTTCAGTTTTTATTTCTTTATTACTGATATCACCATCCACCTCATGCATACGAAAATTATTGCATTTATATTATAAATATAATTGCATGCATTTTCATTTTTTTTTTAAGAAAGTTAATTCATTTATTAATTTTATGCATATTTATGAACCAATTAATAAAAACAATTAACTTAATTATTAATTGATTTTTATAAAATAATAAATTAAGATATGTAATGAGTTTTTAGATAAGGATTCTTATCTTCTAGTGTGTATATATATATAAAGAGCAGCAATATTATGAGTTAATTCTGTGCTAATTAACATAAACCTCATAAATGTTATTAAATAACAGCTTAGAGTATGTATTTATACAAAATTATCAATAAATATTAATATAATTAGTTATACAATTATTAGTTCTAGATATGATTGTTAGAATTTTTCATAAAGTGAGCTGCTATTAATTGATAATTTGTGATTTAATAAAAAACTGACTGATTAATTATTTAGCCCAATTGTGAGACATGCATGAGGCCCATTTAAAATTGTGATCTTAAAGATATGGGTTTAGCACATCTACATAGTTTAGTGTGGTTTGACAGTTGTGTAGGCCCAAAGACTTAATAATCCTTTTATGGGGAGGATTGCTAGGATTATAAATAAGGATTAAGGCTAGGTCCCCTCTTCACTTCTCATACACACAGTTTCTACTCATTGAGAGCCGCCACTGAAGAGAAGAGCGAAGAGGAAGATCTAGTTGAGTAGAATTCATTAGCTTCCGCTGAATTCGATCATGGTTGCAAATCCATCAAGTAAGTAAATTCTAATTTCATATTTATGGTATTCTAATTATCATACATGAGATCCTAAAATAAATTTAAAATTCTTACATGTGGTATCAGAGCTTACATGTATGATATTAGAACCCAGAATAATTAATTATATTTTATATTATTTTGATTGAAGATTTGTGATGAAATTTTATATGTATGATTTCCAAAATACAATCATACGACCAATCTATAATATTTGTTTTAGAATTCTTTAATGTATCATCATGAACTTTTCATTAGAAAAGATTTTAAATTAATATTCTGTTTATATATATTAGGGTTGTTGAATTAAGAAATCTTAATTTATCAATTTTATATGAAATTGTACGGAAAGCATATGTCTTTCTATTTTGCATACTGTTTGGAAGAATTCCTAAATCTCGTTCAACGTCATGGACATTTATGGATCTATTTTCTTGGATCTCGTATGGCGTGCGGTATGCATATATTTGAATCCTTTTATGGCTTAGTGTGTTGTACACAAAATAATGAATCTGGTTATATATATGAATCTCCTTTTATGGCTTAGTGTGCCGTACACAAAATATGTTTTGGTATAACTTTAATATTAGATTTTCGTCAAAACGTCATATGTTTTGTTGTAACTTTTGTCATCAAATTTTCATTTGACGTGCTGCCTTTTCAGTTTATATATATATATATATATATGACCCACTTTTTATATGGAACGAATTTCCTTGTTTCTCGTTCGGCGTGCTGCTGGCTGCTGCCCTTCGATTTTATTTCTTAAAAAGGAGAGGTACTTCAAAGTACCTCATGTTACTGATAAATTAATTAATCAATCACATAGCTGAAGCTGAGTGTACCAATCTTCACTCGGTCATAGTGGTTAGCTCCTCAGCCACTTATTGATTAGCGATCTTAAGTACCTCATATTGTTGCAACAAGAATGTTCCCTGCGTTGTTCTGGGTTGTACCAACAACGTGCCGTAGTGGTTACTTCTTATGCCGCGATGGACGGACCCTTCGGTTTTATAAATATAATATGTATAATTTTTATTTTTTATTTTTGGAATTAATTAAAAATATGTTCCAAATTTTTAAAATTATGAAATTTTCTAAAAAAAATAGAATGAAATGCTTGTGATCCTTTAAAGACACTCACTCTTCCTAATTTTTTTTTTTATTAAATTATTTTAGTTAAGGAATGAATATAATTAGATATTATAATTGTGTTAATTTTAAATTTTGTTCAAGATTTTATTATGCAACAATATTTATGGGTTCATTGAGATACATTGAGTTTTTAGCATCTCATCAGGAGTGACCCATTGTATACATATGGTTGAGTATATAGATTGAGATATTGGATAATTTACTTTTCCCAATTAAGAAAATTTTTTATTAGTAATTATAAATGGTTGGTTGCCAAAGTGGCTCATTTATAGTGATTAGTGAAATATTTTCTTATTCAGAAATCATGGGATAGTACTAGAATTATCTTATATAATCACCTGCCCAAAGGGGGTTATTATGTAAGATAATTTTCATTACAACATAAGGCATCATGAATGGAAATATATCAATTTAGAAAGTCTATCTGCCCAAAGGGGATGAATTTTTTAAATTGAATATTTTCATATTAGCCTTATGAGAAGGGTACTTACTAGCATGTTATATTCTCTGCCCAAAGGGGAGAATATGATGATGCACCTAGACTCTCCAGTTATTATAGCACATTAGGAATCGTTGCTATTCTTTTTAAATTATCCATTGGTTAATTGTTGCAATTTGTCTTGAACAGTGACTTTTGCTATAAATGGCAACCAAGCTACCATTGAGATCCTACATGGATCTAACTATAAGAGATGGAATGAAGACCTGAACTTAGCCTTAGTTATGAGCGATATAGACATAGCCTTACGGATTGATCCACCTGGTGCCATCACTGCCTAAAGTACTGCTGAACAAAATGAGTTGTTTGCCAAGTGGGATAGAGCAAATCGTATGTGTCTACATGCTATTAAGAGATCTGTCTCTGAACATCTTCTAAGTGGGTTGGATGAGATTGGGAATGCTAAAGAACTCCATGATGTTGTTAGTCAAATGCACCAAAAATCCAGTAAGTCTGAGGCTGGGAATCTTATGAGTGAGCTGACAAGCATGAAGTATGATTTTGTTGGAAATGTTAGAGACTTTATCATGAAAATGGTCCACATCAAAAATAAATTAGCTTCCCATGAAATCACCTTACCTGACAAATTTATTGTTCACCATGCCATCAATTCACTTCCTCTTGAGTTCACCTAAATTAAAACTGCTTACAACACCATGAATGAAGTTTGGAATATCAATGATCTTATATCTAAATGTTTTTCTGAAGAAGAAAAACTCAAAAGGGAGAAAAATGAGAGTGCCTTACTTACCATTAACTCTAAATCTACCTACCAAAAAAATTCCAACAAGTCTAGGAAGTTTGGGTCAAAAGGACCTAATAAGTCTCAGGACAAGAAAGGCCAAGGTAGTAATCAGACAAGAGGGGTAAGTGGTCCTAAAGCTGTCATTAAGAAAGAAAATAAATGTTTTTTCTGTAAAAAGAAAGGTCATAAGAAATTCGAGTGTCACAAATACAAATCTTGGTTAGAGAAAAAGGGTAAGCAAGAAGGTAAACCACTAGCTTTCGTTTGTTTTGAATCCTATTTTATTAGTGCACCATTAAACTCAGGGTGGCTTGATAGTGGTGCAACTGTTCACGTTGCTGTTACTTTGCAGGGGTTCAAAAGCAAACGGAATCCAAGTGAGAAAGAGGCCAAGCTTAAAGTTGGAAATAATGCTGAAGTAGAAGTTTGTTTTATTGGAACAATAGGTTTAAATTTGGAGTCTGGTTTTGAACTTATTTTGGAAAATGTTTTTTATGTGCCCTCCTTTAGGAGAAATTTAATTTCAGTTTCTGTTTTGGATAAACATGGTTATCATTTTATCATCAGGAATAGAAAAGTTGATTTGTTTTTAAATTCTAAAATTATAGGTAAATTTAAGCTTGATGATAGTTTATATAAATTGTGCTTGGCCTAAAACAATGAATACAGTACTATGAATGTTGAAAACATAGTGTCTAAGAGAACTTTAGTTAGTGAAAAGTCTTTCTTATTATGGCATAAAAGATTAGGCCACATATCAAATGAGAGAATTAATAGATTAATAAAAGATGGTTCTTTACCTTCTCTTAAATTTGAAAACTTAGACACATGTGTTGATTGTATAAGGGGTAAGTTAACTAAGACTAAAAACAAAGGTGCCACTTAAAGTTTTGACCTTTTAGAAATTGTGCATACTGATATTAGTGGACCACTTACTCCTACTTTATGTGGTAATAAATATTTTGTTACCTTTATTGATGATTTTTCTCATTATGGTTATCTTTACCTAATTAAGGAGAAGTCTTATGCTTTTGAAAAATTTAAAATTTTTAAAACAGAGGTAGAGAAATAATTGGGAAAAGTCATCAAAATTGTTAGGTCTGATCAAGGTGGTGAATATTATGGTAGACATGGCACAACTGGACAGCTTATGGGACCATTTGCCAAATACTTACAAGAGAATGGGATAATTGCCCAATATACTATGCCTGGTAGTCCTGAGCAAAATGGTGTGGCCGAAAGACAAAATCGCACTCTTAAAGATATGATGAGAAGCATGATGAGTAGAACCAATCTTCCTAAATCTCTTTGGGGTGAAGCCATGAAATGTGCATTATATATATTGAATAGAGTGCCTAGCAAATCTGTAACAAAAACACCTTTTGAACTATGGGCCAAAAGGAAACCTAGCTTGAATCACTTTTGAGTTTAGGCATGTCTTGCAGAAGTTAGAATTTATAATCCTTTTAAAAAGAAAACTGAATCTCAATCTACTCGTTGTTACTTCATAGGGTACCCAGATCATTCCAAAGGGTATAAATTCTATTATCCTGAACGTGGAGCAAAAATTATGGAGTCACAGGTGGCGAAATTCTTAGAATGGGATACTACAGATAGAAGCATCATAGAAGTTATCAATGATGATGAACCTGTAAGATATGTCACTTTCCCTTTGCCAAACCCACAAAATCTTGCAGTACCAGTAGATATTGGAAGAGGAGAAAATGTGCAGCAGAATACAGATCCTCTCCCTTTTGCTCATCCTCCTAATCAAATTCCCGATCCTGTTAATGTAATTCAAGCTCAAGAGAATGAAGTTGAGGTGCCTTTGAGAAGATCTACTAGACAAAGAAGATCTGCAATCTCTAATGATTACTTAGTTTTCCTTGGATAGAATGACTATGATATTAATCATGTTGTTGATCCTGTGACTTTCAAAGATGCAATAACTAGTGCACAGTCTGATATATGGGTGGATGCAATGAAAGATGAAATAAATTCTATGGCTCACAATGTTGTTTGGGAACTTGTTGAGCTTCCAAATGGATGCAAACCTATTGGATGTAAATGGGTGTACAAAACCAAGAAAGACTCTAAAGGAAATGTTGAAAGGTTTAAAGCTAGATTGGTGACAAAAGGATTCACTCAGAAAGAAGGAGTGGACTATAATGAAACCTTTTCACCAGTCTCATCTAAAGATTCCTTTAGAATCATCATGGCCTTAGTAGCACACTATGACTTAGAGCTTCATCAAATGGATGTGAAGACAGCCTTCTTGAATGGGGATTTGAGAGAAGAAGTTTATATGGTACAGCCAGAGGGTTTTCAAGAACCTGGGAAAGAACATTTAGTGTGTCGGCTTAAAAAGTCTATTTATGGACTTAAACAAGCTTCAAGGCAATGGTATTTTAAATTTGATGAGGTGATCACTTCCATGGGTTTTGAGGAAAATAAAGTTGATCAGTGCATATACCTTAAGATCAATGGGAGTAAGTACATTTTTCTTGTCCTCTATGTGGATGATATTCTATTAGCCAGTAATGATAATGGATTGTTGCATGAGACTAAACAATCATTGTCCAAGATTTTTAATATGAAAGATCTTAGGAATGCTTCATTTGTTCTTGGGATAGAGATTCATAGAGATCGATCTAGAGGTTTGTTGGGACTTTCACAAAGGTCTTACATTGATCGTGTGCTCACTAGATTTAATATGCAGAATTGTAAGGGTGGGGATGCACCTGTCATAAAAGGTGATAAACTCAGCCTTAGTTAATGTCCCAAGAATGATTTAGAAAGAGAATCAATAAAGAATATACCTTATTCTAGTGCAGTGGAGAGTCTTATGTATGCACAAGTCTGCACTAGGCCTGACATTGCATTTGCAGTGGGAGTTCTTGGTAGGTATCTTTCTAACCCTGGTATGGATCATTGGGTTGCTGTTAAGAAAGTATTAAGGTACTTACAAAAGATAAAAGATTACATGCTGGTTTATGGAAAAGTTGACAATCTTGAGATTGTTGGATACACAGATTCTGACTTTGCTGGCTCTCAGGATGATATGAAATCCACTTCAAGATACATTTTTACATTAGCTGGAGGAGCTGTATCTTGGAAGAGTGTAAAACAAACACTCTTAGCTTCTTCTACTATGCAAGCTGAGTTTGTTGCATGTTATGGAGCAGCTACGCAAGCCATTTGGCTAAAGAATCTTATCTCTGGTCTTCGAGTCATTGATTCCATCTCTAATCCACTAAGAATTTATTGTGATAACAAATCTGCTGTGCTGTTTTCCAAAAACAACAAAACTACATATGGGTCTAAGCATTTGGAAATAAAGTACCTTAAGGTCAGAGATTTTGTAAAAAATGGTGATATTATTGTAAAGTATATTGATACAAATAACATGATTGCTGATCCTCTGACTAAAGGATTAAGACCTGTAGTTTTTAGCAAACATGTTGAGAGTATGGGTGTCTTAAGGTCTTTTGATGTATTTTATTAGTGGGAGTATATTTCTTGTGTTTGATACTCTCATGTTATAATTTGTTATGTTAGACACTCTTTTTTATAAGATTTTAATTTCATTGATGATCATCATAAAGTAGATAATTTATGCTATTATATATTCTTACTTGAACATATACTTATAAGTATTGAAATCTTACTTCTTAAGACTGGTGTCTGTCTTAAGTATGACTTTAATGTTAAGAAAGTATGTCTCATAGAATGACACCATTGAATGATCTCGAGAATATGAATGAGACATACATACAGTATATAGATTTCTCATCAAGTTTTAGAGAAATCATGGAGGACTGATAATGAAAATAGCATGTTTGATCACATTTAATGTTATTTTCTTACTACACAGCCACACTAAAATCCATTGTCGATAAAGTCACTAGCACTTGTAACCATAGATTGGTCTTATGTCAATAAGGGGCATAAAGGCCACTATGATTCAGTGTTAGTTGGCTATATTAGATAGGATTGTTGTGATGTTATCTCAGAGGGCTAAATTATTTTTTTCTTTTTTAATTGTGGCCACATAAAAGTTTTTTTTCAATCAGTCTGGAGTCTTGTTTTCAAAATGTATTTTGTTAAAACTCTAATAAAAACCCAATTAATATTGCTCAAGTGGGAGAATGTTAGAATTTTTCATAAAGTGAGCTGCTATTAATTGGTAATTTGTGATTTAATAAAAAATTGACTAATTAATTATTTAGCCCAATTGTGAGATATGCATGAGGCCCATTTAAAATTGTGATCTTAAAGATATGAGCTTAGCACATCTACGTAGTTTAGTATGGTTTGGCGGTTGTGTAAGCCCAAAGACTTAGTAATCGTTTTATGGGGAGGATTGCTAGGATTATAAATAAGGATTAAGGCTAGGTCCCCTCTTCACTTCTCATACACACAGTTTCTACCCATTGAGAGCCACCACCGAAGAGAAGAGCGAAGAGGAAGATCTAATTGAGTAGAATTCATTAGCTTCCGCTGAATTCGATCATGGCTACAAATCCATTAGGTAAGTAAATTCTAATTTCATATTTATGGTGTTCTAATTATCATACATGAGATCCTAAAATAAATTTAAAATTCTTACACTGATATCATTTTATATTGTATCTAGTGGAATATACCGATAAAATTGTCTATGCTTGACCATATCATGCACGTAATCATAGAATACTTTATTTTGAATTAAATTCATTGATTAGTGTTAAATTTGCAATTAATCCTTTTATCAGCTTAAATATGATTTTTGTTCTTCTTAATTAGCCTCCCCTCAAATTTGTTTTAATTTGGTAGATCATATTATATTAGCTACTTAATAAAATAACAAGGTTGTCAGTGTGATTCAATTAATACAGAGGAGCATTACCTCAAAACTTGTACATGGAGGGCATGGCGTTAACATCAGCAATATTTGTTTCTTTAATGTCCAACCAAGTCACAGGCATCACCTTCCTCATGGTTATCTCCTTTGGGTAAGCTTCAACCATTAACACTAAATTTTTATCTCTTTCTGTAACTTTTTTTCTTTTCATTTGGAAAAAAATTAAGGCATTTTGCCAGAAAGTGTTTTTTTTAATATCATTTCTATGAGAAAGGAGCAATATGCCACTTGTATATATATGTAATTAAAAAAATGTTATCTAAAATTATAATAATAGAGAAAAGTAAATTTTTCTTTTAAGAAAAAAAAATTATTTTTTTCAAACTCTTCATATTTAATATTAGGAAAAAATTCTTCATTTTAATATTTTATAACTATATTTTATGAAAAGTACATTCTATTAAAATAAATAGAGCCAAAAGACTTGCATTGAATATTTAATAATTCATTAGGCTTTCCAAAGGTTGAGTTTGCTTCTTGAAGGCATTCTTAATTTTCAAAATATTTATAATTCTATTCTTTCAGTTCTATGCTGCATCGTGTCTATGGGTAGACAAGTAAGACACCTGCCTTAGGCTCCCAATTTTTCTTAGGCCCCACTTATAATTTTTTTTTATTTTGTATAGTCATTAGTAAATGGCCAACATACTAGTAATTATATAAGATGAGTGGCTATTCTTGACCAACATACAACACTACCACTATCAAGTCTAAAACTATGCTTTTGTCCACCTCATTAATTAAGGAATGCCGTATTATGAATTATTGAAATACACACATAATTTAGTTGTAGATTTGGATATGTTAGTAAGGAGTTATATGTTAGTAATCCAACGGTAACATTACATTTGCACATTATTACCAATTAATAATTTCCAATATTATAATTTATAATAGTCATTTTTTAACTATATATATCACAAAATTTCAACATTTTCTCTTCAAATTTTCTTAGCTATCATATTTTATTCTCTCTTCTCACTCTTATCTTTATACTCTTTTAAAGTGAATTCTTAAAGTGAATTAATATCAAACTGTTGCAATAGGTAGTGTGATGTGCAATTCTCTTTATTTCCAAGTTTCTAAGTTCTATCATTTCATCATTTTTTCTATTTACTTTGCACATCTATTTTATTTATATTTTTATTATTGTTCTCATTTTATTTCACTTTTTATACTTTGTAGCAATAGAAGATGTCAAATAGAAAGTATGAATTTAGTTTTGAAAATTTAAAAAAAAAGAAAAATTAAAAAATTAATTCAATTTCAACAAGGTGCTTTTAATAAATTTGTTACTATTTATAAAAGGGATATAATGACTAGTTCAATCGATGAAAAAATGATAGAACAATCACTTGTAGATAATGTTGAAACCACTAATAGTCCTAATTCCAATCAAGAATAAGCAGAAGATAAAATTTTAAATGAAGATAATTTAGCAGAAGTGAATGTTGAGCATAATAATACATCAAGTGGACTTTCCTAAAAATATTTATGACCTAAGGCAACGGAAAAACATTGATGAAAAGTTTAGAGATTTAATTGTAGAAAAGCGTCCAATTAGACATGACAATTTACAATTTCCAAAAGATGAAAATAATAGACATTTTTCTTCATCCTTTTACCAACAAATATTGCTAAATGGAGAAAAATATGATAGAAGATGGCTAGTTTATTCAAGAGATTTTGATAGAGTATATTGTTTTTATTGTAAGTTGTTTTGTTCAAAAAGTAGTGTTAGTCAACTAGCTAATAGAGGGACTAGAGATTAGAAAAATGTTGGTTCCAAGCTTAAAAGTCATGAAATAAGCCATGAACATATCACGAATATGACCAAATAAATTAAACTAGAAAAAAATTGAGAAGAAAAAACACAGTTGACAAAAGCTTACAAGAACATATTAATAAAGAAAAAGAACATTGGGAAATGGTTTTACTTAGGATTATAGCTATAGTCAAACATCTTTCCAAAAATCATCTAGCTTTTCATGGGACAAATGAGAAGATATATATATATAGAAAAAAGTAATGGCAACTTTTTGAATTTGATTGAGATACTTGCAAAATTTAATCCAATTATGCAAGAGCATGTTATGCATGTAAAAAATGATGAACTTCGTGCGCATTACTTGAGTAATACAATGCGAAATGAACTTATAGAATTGTTAGCTTCCTAAATAAAAAATATAATAATAAAAAAGTTAAAGATGCAAAATATTTTTCTGTTATTCTTGATTGTACTCCTGATGCAAGCCATTAAGAACAAATGACTCTTATTTTAAGATGTGTTAATACTTTGAATTCTCCAATAAAAATAGAGTACTTTGTAGAATTTTTAAAAGTTGATGATACGTTAGGAAAAGGTCTTTTTAATGAACTTATTAATGTACTAAAAAAATACGAGCTTGATATTAATGATATAAGGGGACAAGGTTATGAAATGGATCCAACATGATAGGTAAAAATCAAAGAGTGCAAAAAAGATCGTTGGACATGAATCCTAGAGAATTTTATACACAGTGAATTTAGTTTTATGTGATATAGCCAATCCATCTCCTAGAGCTATTTCTTTTTTTAGAGTTCTACAATGCATTTATTCTTTGTTTGCTTCTTCCACTAAATGATGGAAAATTTTACAAGATAATGTATGTAAGTTTTCTATTAAATCACTATCTCAAACTCAATGGTAAAGTAGAATTAAAAGTATTAAAGCAATAAAGTTTCAAGCATAAAAAATAGGAGATGCTTTGATTCAATTATCAAAATATAGTGAAGATCCTAAAATAAAAAGTGAAGCATGCGTTTAGCAACTTATGAGATTGAGAACTTTGAATTTTTATTAGGAATGAATATTTGGTATGATCTATTGTTTGCTATTAATTCTGTTAGTAAGATCCTACAATCTAAAGATATGCATCTAGATGTTGCTATAGATCATTTAAGAGACCTTATTACTTATTTGAAAAGTTACAAGGAAAATGGCTTTGTATTTGCTTTGGACTTCACAAAAAAATTGGCTATTGAAATGGATATAGAACCTAAATTTCATGAAAAGTGTGTAATTCATAAATGTTAGTAATGAGATCACATATTCAGCTGAAGATTCTTTTCATATTGAATATTTTCTATACATATTAGATCAATCTATTTCTTCTATTGAGAGTTGATTCGAATGATTTTTAGAACATGAAACTATCTTTGATTTTTTTATTTGAATCCTAAGAATTTAAAACATTGTATTAGGATCAAATGCAAAAATATTGTAGTAGTCTTGAAAATTTTTTAAGTTTTAGTGAACATTTTGATATTGATGGTCTTGATTTATTTTCAGAATTGAAGCTATTAAAAGAAGTATTAACAGAAGAAAATAATACTTCAATAGAAGTATTAAATTATATTAAAAGATTAGATTCATTTTTAAATATATGTATTGCTTATAGAATATTATTGGCAATACTTGTAACAATTGCTACTAATGAAAGAAGTTTTTCAAAATTAAAATTGGTTAAATCCTATCTAAGATCAAATATGTTCTAAGATAGATCAAATGAATTAACCATATTATTTATTGAGAGTGAAATGATGGAATTACTTAATTACAAAACTTTGATAAGTGATTTTGCAACTCAAAAAGTTACAAGAATAATATAAGAATTTGATGATTTATATTATATTGGGTCCTTTTAATAATTTTGCCTAAAGCCCTAAAATGTCTAGACACAACCCTAGTTCTATGTATTATATTACTTATTATATATGTCAACCATTGTATCCAAAGAATTATTTGATAGCTTAGAATAGAGCTTTCTATTAAAAAAAACTATGAAAATGTGGAGTCAGCAACTCTCTTAAGATTTTCTCACCTAGGATCCTGAAAAGGCAGATCAAGTTGGCCGTTGTAAACAGTTTGATGCATTTTCTTCTTTTAACCTTTTGAGTGAAATACGGCACGAGGAAAAAAGGATCCACTCCACTATCTGCACCCTGCAGTAACTATAAGATCCCCCGCTGTATTGATCCTCTCCAGTGCCGGAAGCTTTGAAGAAGCAAAATCCATTAATGCAGTTATTCAAAGGTTTCTCGATGATTTGTACAATGTTGTCCTATATAATTATTATACTTGTATTTGCCAAACCCTCTCCGAAAAGGGAATCCTATCAACCTGTTTCAACCTAAGATTATAAGCTCCTAAGCTTAGTATAGTCTTACGGTAAGTTCCCAAGTTGGAGATAAGCGAATTTGAATGGCTGACATCCATTATATGGTAAATCATTACTTCTCAAACTCTCAATAAATTTTACAAGATATTTTAATGTTATGATAAAATTGACGTTGAAAATAAGGAAATCTCTTTTTCACTTATAAAAAAGATAAACAGTAATACTATGAATCTCATTGTCACTATAAGTTTAGAAATAATTTTTAAAATTTATGAGCAAATTATTTTTGCTTTTCTATGAAGAAAAATGTTCTTTTTAACACCCTTCTCTTCAGGAGGGAGGGTTGCAGGGAAATTTGAGTGCGGAAACAGTATAATTTTATTGTTAAATAAGTCTAAAATATACCATATAAATGAAAATATTATAATAATGGAGGTGGTAAAAAAAAATTAAATTACCAATTTTTGTTTTCAAATATATACAGTAGAGAGAAGGTGGATTTTGGAAAAGCAGGAGGGAAGACCAAGATATTTGAGACAATAGTTGGAATTGAAGAGGCAAATGGCATTCTACAAAGGCAAAGAGATTAACATTTGGTCCACCCACATCATAATGCACATGATTTTTCTGTTGGCATCACCTCTTACTGCCCCCTGTGCTCATAATTCCCTGTTGGGTTCTCTTCTTTCCCTTGGCAGCTGCTTCTCTTTTGCTTTGTGGCTCATTATTCAGGTTTGCCTTTGGCACCCTTCTTTTACTTCTATTGCATACATTATGCACATGATTTTGCTCATATTCTGAGAGGATATTGTGTAATATGTTTTATATTGTCCATTTATTTGTAATTTTTTCTAGCTAACTTTTGAAAGTAATCAGCTGCTTAAAATCAATTGATAGTTAAACATTAAAATTAATTAATGTAACAAGTCATTCCAACCACCATTTGCCAAAAAAAGCCTTTAGATGAGCAGTGTAATTAGTAGTGTTTGGAAAAGGAAACCACAGCCATATATATATATATATTATATATATATATATATATATAAACAGAAATTACTTCATTTTATCACTATTTTCATGGAAAATATACCTGTCTATATCTATATTTTATACCTAATATTGAAAGAAAGTTTTTTTTGGCGACCTTTTTCCAAATATCAAACTCTCAAAAAAAAATTTTCCCTCCAAAATTATTTTTACTTCTTTCCTACTATACCGCTACTATGATTATAACTTCCTTTTACATAAACTTTTGTTGTCCTTTTGTGAAACTTTGTTGTTATACAATTATTAATTAATTATTAAATAGTAAAAATAAAATTATTTATTGTTTCACATCTGTTAATAAAATTTATTTATTTAAATATTATTAATTTTATTTAATATTAATTTTCAAATGTTACATTAAAAATTAAATATATTGCGATCAATTAAGATAATCCCAATTTTAATATAAAAAGTATTAAATTAATTTTAATTAATATATCCTAAAATTAAGTTAAAAATTTATTATAGAAATACAAGTTAATTACACATTTTATTCTTTTAACAAAAATGTGCTAAAGTTGAAATTAAATTTGATTTTTTTATTCTACAGAAACATAGAAATTATTAATTGAATTAATTAATTATATATTTTAGATTTTAATAAAATACTTCAAAACTAAAATTGTTCATTGCATTAATTAACTACATGTTCTGTTTTTACCAGAATGTACATTTGAAAACTAAAATTAGATTTATTTATTTACTTTTTGCTATATATGATTGACATCAAGTTACAGATATTATATTTCAAATCCAACATATTGTCAAAAATTAGGATTTATCTACATTTTAATATGAAACAATTAGTTTATTTTTAATTAACATATGTGAAAAAATAATACGAATTCATTCTTTTCACTTTTAAAAATAAAAATGGGTTATTAGTATAGATATGTTCATGACTACAACTTATTTTTCGAATTTTGATTTTGATCCACTCTCTATATTAATTATTTTATACTCTCAATAAATGAGAAGAAGATATATTATTAGAAAAATAATAGTAATTAAAATTTTTTTATAAGTGTAAATGTTTCTTCTTTTAAATTTGACTTAAATGATTTAAAATTTTAATAATTTTTCTCATATATTATCTTCTTTTTATTAAAAAATTCATTAAAATATATCAACATTATATCTAATTACCTTCATTCAATAAAAAATTCTTTTGAATTAAATTCTTCTTCAAATATGATTTGTAGAAAAAAATAAATATGATGTAAAATAAGTTGTAAAATTTTTCATTTCAAAAATTGATTTTAATTTTTTTAAATCTGTACTTATATTTAATTGGCTTTTGAATTTACTTGATTTCTCTTTATGCGTGAATATTTTAAATTTTATTTTCTCTTTTTTTTAACCCTTACATCACTTTAAAATTTTTGCAGCGTTTATTTTTTAATTTATTTACATCATTACATATTTTTCTTCTTTTTTCACCTTTATTTTTTACATTTTAGATATTAAAATCATTAAATAATATATAAAATCGTATATTTCATTCTTACAATAAAATTATATAATATTTGAAATAAGTCAAAAACTTTAATTGAATATTTGAAATAAGTTAAAATCGTATATTTCATTCTTACAATAAAATTAACATTAAAAGTATTAATTGAATTGATTAATTATGTATTTTATTTTTTAAAATATGAAAATTAAAATAAAATTTATTTATTTATCTTAGTGATTCCAACATTTTCTCAATATTAATTTTTAAACAGTGTATTTTACATTAAATATACATCAATTAAAATTTTGTGAATTGTTAAAATTTAAATATAAAAAAATATTAAATTATTTTCAACTAATGTATTTAAAAAAAAAGTTAAACGTTTCATACTTTTATATGAATTCATTACCTATTTCATTCTTTCTATAAAAATATTTTAAATAATATATCAAGCGATCATTTTGTTGGTAAAAAATTATATATAAAGTGCAACATCATTTAAAGTGGAAAATGGATGGGTTATTTGGTTAGACACTAAGCAGCAAAATGAAGAAAATAAAATTTCTTAGGATGTTATAGTTATTAAATGATGAAAATTTCTTACATATATTCCTAAATAAGAAAAACTTTTTACAAAAATTTTTAATTCCAATGGTTAATCAAACAATTTTGTGCGTTTTTTTCGAAAATTTTATATGAAAATTTGCTTTATAAAAAATTTAACTTTTTACGGTAACTAACTTCTTATGTGAATCAAAAGATTCTCAACTTTTAATCCCAAGCCTATTTTCCTTTTCTTTTACCTCCCTTACTTCATAGTTCATACACATAGTTTCTTCTCTTTTTTTTTTTTAACATGCTTTGATTTTCTTTTGGAAGTCTTATTTCCTTTTAGTTTTAGCAGCGTTTCTTTCTTTCATATATTCAACTTCTGTTAATATTTCCTTAATGCCAACTTTCAAGTAATATATATTTAAAGCTAAATATATTGTGATAAATTATAACTTTATTAAAATATTGATATAGAAAGTATTAAATTATTTTTAATTAATAAATTAAACATTTAATATATATATATAAATCTGAATTAATTACATATTATAATTCTTTAGTAAAAAGGTTATAAAATTGAAATCAAAGTTCAAATATAGAAAGTATTGAGGGAATTAATTAATTATATATTTATTATTTAACATAAACATTTGAAGATCAAAATCAAATTATTCATTTAATTTTTGCTAATATTTTCTTAATATCAATTCACAAATACTATATTTCAAATCAAATATATTGTAATCAATTATGTTCTTGTTAAAATTTAACATAGAAATAATTAATTTTTTAAAAATAATATATCTTGCAAAATTATTCAAATATGTTCCTTTTACTCGTAGAATCAAAATTATATTTTAACAAAAATATTTTAAAATTAAAACTAAATTTTATTTTTATCCTACGTCTAATAGAAAGCATTAATTAATTACATATATTCTATTTTTCAAAAAAAATTAAAAATTTAAATCACTTTATTTATTTAATATTTTTGGTCAATTAATTTACAAATATTATATTTGAAATTAAATATATTGTGATCAATTAAGACTTTGACAAAATTTTAATATAGATATTATTAATTTATTTTTAATTACCATCTCTTAGAAAGTAATTCAAGTTCATTCTTATTATTCTTTGGAAATAAATATGAGTAATTAGCATAGATATGTTCATAATTATAACTTATTTCTTAAATTTTTATCATGTAACATGTTACACCAATAATATTCTTATATTTAAATATAAATGCAAGTCATACTAAGGAAATACTCTATTTAAAATTTTCAATTTTCTTAGAAGAAAGTAATGTTTACTTATAAAGTTGGATGTATGATTGCAAAATAAATATAATAAACTAGATTTCAACCCTTTTGCAACATCTTTTTTCTCTCTTCCTCTTATAACATGCATTCTATTCTTATGTTAATAACATGTAAATATTTATGTGAATGCACAGATTAAACAGTAATAATATAAATTTATATACTTAAAATTCATATCTAATCTAAATATTCTTATTTCTAATTCTAATATTTTATTTACTAATTGCAGAATAATTTTTATAGAGTAAATTTTCAATAAATTTGTGCATCGCACGGGCTAAATCCCTGGTTCTACACTATAAATAGCAGTTTTTTTTTTTTTGGCAATGTTGGGTCACTCAATTTACATACACGTGAGATTCTAGCTCAAACTTGAAATATAATAAACAATATAAACCTTAAGGCAACATCAAGCATCGTTATATCAATAAAGTGTTGAAAAGCATATTTTTTTATTTTATATAATAAAGATCAGGGAGAATCGTTCTCATTTCTACGGCCTATATCAGAAAACCTACTATTCTCAACTTCTCAAAAATTGACTGTAAGAATGTTAAGAACTACGGAGAAAAAGAGAAAAAAAATTCTGTCTTCTATTTAATTTGAGAAAATTGTAATTTACTTACTTGTGATATTAATATAAATTGAGTTCATTTTGTCAATGTCTAAATTAATCTATTTATAATTTACTTTGTTTATTTTAATCATTTTTTCAAAGAAAAAATTGTTTAAAAAGACAAAGAATAAGAATGGGAATGGAAATGAATATTTCATTGCATAATTATGTTAAGTACAACAAAATTTTGTTAGAATAAAATTAAAAAAAAAAAGATATCAAAGATAATAATACTCTTAAAAATAAAAGAAAGTATAGAAACCAATGCATTTTTACATAAAAGATGATATTGTTATTTTTATTTATATCTTTTTTATATATTTAAACATATAAAGAATTTGGGTTAAATTGATTAAATTAAATATATTAAATGATTAAAATGAATTTAATTTAATATTATATTATATTCAATTAAAAAATATATTATAGATGAATGTATAGTAGTACACTTGCTATATTGATTTGATATGAAGTGTATGCATTTAATTCAAAAATAATTTTAATTTGTACTCATTTGCATTGTACGTTATTTAAAAAATTACACATTGTTTAAAAAAATATGAATGACTTGAAGTGTATGTTATATTCATTAGTATTGTACATTATTAAAAAAATCAAATCAAACATATTCGGTAAGAAGTTTGAAATATTTTCACACTAATAATGAAAGTGAAATATCAAAAATAATTTATAGTTAAAAAGGATAGTTTTATAATTTTGAAAGTTTAATATAGAAAATATTGTCATAATTCTAATTCAAGAATAATGAAATAAGCCATTTCATCACTTTCGCTATATAATGAACATCACCCATCATTTTATTGAATAGTCATTCCATAGGAAATGAAAATTCTTATTTCATAATGCCTACTAAACACATTTTTCAAACATTCCCTCTCCCATTTCTATTCAATTTCATTTAATCCACTCTAAATTATTGTTGCAGTGGTGAAGATTGTGGGGATAGTGGATTAGTGGCGTGTAAAATAGGGCAAGATTGGCTAAGCTTGCATGGATTTGGACTATGTAGATTTGCCTACATAACCTCACAAAAAATATATGAAAAAAAATTGGCCAAGTCCAAAGATAGCCCACATTTTTTATTTTTTTTACTAGGAAAATTAAATAACTAAACATACACATGTAATGATCAAAAATCAAACTTTAGATGTAAAAGAAGAAAGGCATCTTCAAAAGACATTGGATTTGATTAGATTAAAAAAATCTATTTTTTTTTGTAAATTGTAATTAAGTGATTATATTCTTTTTGTGTAATAGGTTAATCAAGTAAAATTGAAAAAAAAATATATTAGGCAATTGGATATTGAGTTGAGAATTTGGTTTGATTAAAATTTTCCTAAATAGTTGAAAAATTACCAGACATCTTAATGTAAAAAAAGTAAATAGGAAAATTCATTCCTAAAAAATTAGATCGACATTAAATTATTCCTAAATTTATTATGTCATCATTTAGTCCAGTTTCATTAAATTTGATATCAAATTGGTCCTACTGTTAGATTAACATAAAGTTAGTCCTGAAAGATTACGTTAACATCAATTTTTTTCCTAACTTTTATTTTGACACCAAATTAGTCTTGTCATTAGTACTTCTACTAGCAAATTTGAGTTATAGTTAAATATTTTATTCTCTAATTATAAACCAATTAAAAGTACAAAAATATTAAGTTGAGCTGAAAATTTAATTTTTAAAAGAAAGTATTCTATTTTACTTTCATAGAAAAGATCAAACTTTCAACATCTAATAGTGATACTTACTTGAAAAAATCAATCAATGAATCAAACAATGAACAAATTTATTAGAAGGCAAAATAAGTGCTTAATCAAAGCAAGTTAGTTTTTGAGTTCTTACAACATAATGACCTAATCCAAAAAATTTGAGATCTAAGCAAAATGTCTTAAACCCTAATAGTAGCAGTAAATAGCACTAATCCAAAAAATAATAACACCAAATGCTAAAATGAATTGCAATCTAAACAACAAAATTAAGATCTAAATTGAAAATTACCACTAGCCAACGACAGTGAAATCGAAGCTTATGTGGACAAGGAAGATATCATTATTGATTTTGCTTCGGAAAGCTGGACAAATCCAAATTGAAATTGGCAACGAATGTCAAAGTTGAAAATCTAATTGTTAAGGATAAAGAATAAAGGAGAAGGAAAAAAAAATTGTGAAAGGGAAAGGTAAAGAGGAGTGAAGCAAAGACATGTGCTATTTCATGAAAGATAAGAGTTTTGAAGATGGTGTCAAAAGGAAAGGAAGGGATCAAAGTGAATTCTAATAGGATTTTGAAGCTTGTGGATATCAAATTGATGAGGACTAGTTTTGAAGTTAGGTGATGGAAGTTAGAGATGGGATCAAAGCGAACTCTGTTAGGGCTTGCAAAATGATGTTTTAAAAGTTTTGAAATCAAAATTCTTTGGACTAGTTTGAGCTAAAAAGGCCGTAAGTCATGTTTTGAGGCTAAAATGTTATGAACTTAGCAACGGTCAAATTTTGAAAAATATCATAAATGATTTATTAATCAAAAGATTAATTTTTTTTTGTAATAATAAAAGTAGTTAAACTACTATATGCATATAAGCAAAAAATAGTGATTAAATTTTGAATGCTAAAGAAAATACAAAATTTTTAAAAAACATCAGATATCATTTAA
Source organism: Sindora glabra (assembly GCA_020226215.1). NCBI lineage: Eukaryota > Viridiplantae > Streptophyta > Magnoliopsida > Fabales > Fabaceae > Sindora > Sindora glabra. Next base: position 15,070,400 of record CM035225.1, on the reverse strand, counting down.
TATAAAATTTTTATTTTATAATTTAAATTAATCAAGATAAGGTAATAGTTTATAATTTAAATTAATTCATATTTTTATAACTTTATAATTTAAATTATCACAAACAAATTAATATTGAGCTTGGCTTTCTTGTTACATTACATTCATTTATAAAGATAAGGTAATATTTTATTAATCAAGAGATTGATTTTTTTTTTGTAATAATAAAAGTAGTTAAACTATTACATGCATATATGCAAAAATTAGTAATTGAATTTTGGATGCTGAGGAAAATACAAAATTTTTAAAGAACATAAGATATTATTTAAGATAAAAGGTCTTGATAAAATATTGAATATTAAATATATATCTAATATCAAGTAAAAATAATAATATTTTTTAAATAGTAAGTGCTTTTTTTTTAAAAGAAAAAGAAGACACTCGACTAAATCATATAAACCATAACCAATTTGTATAATTTGTCTTTGATTATTTTAAAATTGATTTTAAGGACAAATCAAACTAATCACATGGCTAATTCGCAATTTATCTAGTTTAACCAACATGAAAAATTAGTGTATTTAAGACAATTATTATCTGCATGAAAAATATCATATATGATATACCTAGTGGTGTATTAAATCATATATGATATTTTTTGATGCACCAATTATTTGTTTTCTATCCAAGGGTTTCATTAAGGGATTAGTTAGGTTCCTTTATGACATCACATTATTTATGAAAATTATTTCATCTTTGAGCAATTATTTCACAATATTATATCTTAATTGTATATGTTAATTTTTCCCATTGAAAGCTTTATTTTTAATAATGGTTATTGCCGTTTGGCAATCATGATACAATAATACTAAAGGTTTTAGATTTGTACCTAGTGATATATCCAATAAGAAATTGCTTATCCACTCAGCTTCACTTCTAGCCATCTCTAGATCCACAAATTTTGACTCCATGATGGATCTAGCTATAATTGTTTGCTTGGATGATTTCTAGACCATTTCATCATCACCAAGGGTGAATATAAAACCATTAGTGGATTTGGTCTCATCTAAATTAGAGATCCAGTTGCATTACTAAATCCTCCTAATGTAAAAATCTACTATATTGAATACTATAGTTTATGGTACCCTTTAGATATTTTATTATTCTTACTAGTGCATTCTAGTAATCTTTGTTGGGACTATGGGTATAGCTACTTAGTCTACACATAGCATATGCTATGTCAAGTCAAGAAAAATTCATTAGATACATTAGACTCCTAATAATCTGAGTGTACTCACATTAATTTACTGAATTTCCTAAATTTCTCTTTAATTAAGTATTAGCATCATAAAAATATTAATAGACTTTTCCTTTAGATACCTAAATTTCTTAAAAAGTTTCTATACATAATGTTGTTGAGTCAATATAATGCCATTTTCTTTTCTTATGATTTTAATACCTAAAATAACTCTAGCTTCGCCCATGTCTTTTATGTCAAAATTTGAAGCCAAGAAAGATTTATTTTCATACACAATAAGAAGACTAGTGCCAAAACTAAGAATATCATTTATATATAAACTAATGATCACACACTCATTATTTTCACATTTTGTATATAGACATTTATCTACTTCAAAATAAGAAAAGCCATTATATAATAGTTTTATCAAATTTCTAATGCCATTGTTTAGGGGCCTCTTTTAGACCATACAAAGACTTTCTTAGTTTGCAAATTTTTTGTTCCTATCTTGGGACCTCACAGTTCTTAGGTTATACCATATAAATTTCTTTTTCTAAGTCACCATTTAAGAAAGCAATTCTAATATTCATTTGATGAACAAATAATTTGTAAATGCAAGCTAATACAAACAAGATACAAATTGAAGAAATTCTTGTTACCGGAGAAAAGGTATCAAAGTAGTCAATATTTTGTTTTTATGAAAAACCTTTTGCGAGTAAACAAGCTTTCAATTTTTCAATTGATTCATCAGGAATATATTTCTTTTTAAAGATCCATTTATAATTTATTGGCTTTGACCCAAGTAGTAAATCCAATAGCTCCCAGGTTTTGATTTTTTGAAATAAATTCAAGGTCTATTTTTATTACCTCTTTCCAAAAGTTTGTCTCAAAAGAAAAAACTACTTGAAAATAAGATTGAGGATTATCATCAACAAGAAAGGTATAAAAGTCATTTCCAAAAGAGGTTTTTCTTTCTTTTGTACTTCTTCTCAAGACTTCATTAGTCGATTCTGAATTGGTCAAAAGTGCATTTAGAGTCTTTATTGCATGAGAAATTTTATTGCACAATAAATAAATGTGTTCAAAGAATTCAACATTCTTTATTTCTATAATTGTATTAAAATTATGCAAATCACTTTTCCAAACAAGAAATCTATATTCTATAGTGTTACAAGCATAACCTATAAATATACAATCTAAGTTTTTGATCCTAGCTTCCTTTTCTTAGGTTCAAGTAATAAAACTTTAGCTAAACACCCTTACACTTTTAAATATATGTAAATTAGATACATAGCTTTTCCGTAACTCATAAGGAGTTTCACCTATTTTGTTATAGGGTAACTTATTTTATAAGTGACATGTAAATAAAATTGCTTCCCCTCATAGATTATTAAGCATAAAAGAGCTTAATAACAAAGCATTCATCATTTCTTTAAAAGTCCTATTTTTCCTTTCTGCTACCCCATTTGATTTAGTTGAATATGGTGGTGTTAACTTATGTATTATTCCTTTTTCTTTACAAAAATCATAAAATAAGATAAATTCTCCTCCTTTATCTTATCTAACCCTTTTGATTTTCTTACTCAATGGATTTTCAACCTCAACTTTGTATTGTAACAATATAGAAAAGGTTTTATCTTTATTCCTTATTAAATATACTTCGGTGTATCTAGAGTAACCATTTTACCTCTTGCCATAGTTTGTTTTATATCATTGAGGTCTGTATGATTCTACACAAACTTAGCTTTTATTCATATTTATGGATGCACATATTTTCTTAGTTAACTTAGATTCTACACAAACTTAGCATTTATTCATATTATTAGAAATAACTTCAAGTATTAATCCTAGAGTTCTCATTTTGCTATACACACAGAATTTACATGACCAAGTCTAAGATGCCATAGATCAAATGAATTAACAAAGTAAGCAGAAGTAGATGCAATCTTATTCATAACATCAAGGATATTCAGTACAAACAAACCCTGGTTGCAATATCCCTCTCCCACAAAATTATTATTTTTTATCATAATTATCTTGTCAAATTTGAAAGATACTTTAATGCCAACTTTTCCCATTAAAGATACAAAGATTGAATTTGCTCTAATATTAGGCCCATATAGAACATCACTTGATGTCAGGATCTTACTAGATGTGAGTTTTAGAGGTATTTTACCCTTTTCAAGAACCTTTGCAACTCTTGAATCTCCGAAGGTCCTAAAAATGCACAATCAATATAAGTAGGTAGCAGGAAATGTAATCCAAAAAGAAAAATGGATGTTGGAAGATCCCAGAGAAAATAAAAATTATTTTAATTTTGTTTAACTAAAGCACCTTGTGCATGCAAGCTTACCACTTTCCTTCCTTGTCATTTTATATAAAAGAAAGATCTCATGTATAAACTTTATTTTAAGGTTTAACTTATCCGGTATGAGATTTGATCTTTTGAAATACAACACAACGTGTGACACTTTCTTCAAGCAATCCTCTATTTCCAGGCTTATCCTTTGTGATTATAACTGTATACGGCTGTTTATCTGAGGCCCTGGGAGAACCCGCAGCATAGAACTTTGAACTGTCACTTTTGCCTTCTCATTTCAGCCTTACTCCGTTTTAAGATTATGGTGAGGACTTGAACCAGTCAATCCGCGTGGATTTGATTAGCTGGCCCCTAATTAGGTGCACATCAGTTTGTCTTTTTCTAGCAAAACATGTAGTTGTGAACCATACGAGGAAAATGCTTGTCCTTTTTAGTCATCCATGGTAATGTTAGACTAATAGTAGATGGGAGAAATTTTGGTGCATTAATTGTATTAGTTTATCATTAAATTTCATTCATCACAGTATTAAGCAGATGAATGAAATTTAATGATTTAGATTAGTTGTATAACGATATAATTGATACACTATGATTATCACCATAATAAATTGGTCTAGTCTTTTCTTAATAATTTAAACAAAAATATTATATACAATGAAAATAGAGTTTAAATATATTATATTTATTAAATTAAATTTTATAAGTTTATTTTATCATTCTATATTGATTAATATCTCTTAGTTTTTATATAATATAATTGCAGTTTAAATTTTTAAAATTAATTGATAGTTGATATGACATGAAAGATTTTTATGTTAAGAGGTCAAGAAATCAATTCCTGCTGCTTTTATTCAAAATTGGTAAATGTGAGTATGTAATATATCCACACTCGAAAGATTAGATTATTTCGTGAGAGGTGTTAGTCTTTCCGGAATATTATCACGCCAAAATTAGTGTCGAGTTATTTCTCCCACTGACTAATAGTTCTCATTTCTTTCACTCCCACGTTGTATCATAAAACAACAACGAGGACTCTTCTTCGATCTCATCGAGATTAATGGATATTTATATATGCGGATTGCCGGAAAAATGAGTCATCTTCTCCTCCCAGACCCGATGGGGAGGAAAAAAAACAGACGATGAACATGTTACGTGGCAGGTAGAGATCTGTTTTAAGGATATATATATATATATATATATATATATATTTGTCACATGAAGTCAACAACTGCCGTCGCAGACAGAGAGCATACATATATGAACAATGGCGAGCGGCATTTCTTTTCATTTTTCTTTTTATTCTTCCAAAACAATCGCTAACTGTCGTTAACAAGTGTTTACACGTTGGACAAATTTTTATATATTTCCATTATGTCACATTTTTTTAATCATATATAATAAATGAATAATAATAGTAATGTGAAATTTGAATAGCAGATTAGAAATTCTAAAAAAACTTTCTTTCCGTTGTGGCAGAAAAATATAGAATTTATTTTTTTATTATTTTTAAAAATAATTTTTTTTAAGAATAGAAGTTTCTATTTGATAAATTGTTTTCAAAATTTATTTTTAGAAAATTATAGCCTTAAATGGATCATTAAAAATAGAAAAATAAAAATAACTTTTAAATATTTTCTTAATATACTTCTTTTATTCTTAATCCCAGTTTTATATTTAAATAGAATATTTTTTATTTACTTATTTGAACATTTTATATTCTTTATTTTCTTAAATTTAAAAATTATTTTTGAAAAAAAAAGAACAGCATTTTAGAAAAAAAAAAAGGCCATAAAATCGAAGATTTTTCCCTTGCCATTTTACTTTATTTGTGTACAAGGATCAAATCATAAAGTTAAGAGCAGCAAGAAAAGCCAGGTCATTTATATTTAAAGCTTCATTTTTTTAGCTATGTACAATTAAAATTAAATAAGCTATTTCTTAGCTCCGTTTCATACGTTGGAGGGTGCTTCCCCAAAATCGATAGATAAAATTAAGCATAGTTGTCCAATACGTTGTCCACTACTCAAACTATAATTTATCGGTGAAATAAGAGTAGCTTACTTCACAAGTCCTTGGTGTACAAGCCTAATGGTGATTATCAATATGAAAAGTTATAGCAATAAGAAAAAGATAACAAAGACAAAATGAGAAAGCCAAACTTTTTCACCGTTAGGTCCCATCTTAATTAATTTAAATTAAAGTAAGGGTTAAGTATATGAACGTTGACCAATTATGTAATAAATTACTCCCTTCATTCATTTTAAGTGTTATTCTAGAAAAAGATTTTGTTCTTATTTATCTATTATTTTAGAAAATCAAAATTAAATTTATTATTTTATTTTGAATATTATGTTTATTATTTAAATAACTATTTAACAACTTGATTTACTAGTTAATTTTTAATAAAATATATATTAATAAATTACAATTTGTCTCTTTTAAAATTAAAATTATTTATTATTTTTCAATTTTTGTACATTAACCTTATATAACAGTTAAAAAATGAAGGGAGGTACTTAACTAATCATAAAAGAGTTCTACATTATGTTGCTGTCTGTTGAGAGATAAAACAATCAAATTTCTAGAGTTTAGGAATGCGCACAAGCCACTTATAAAAGAATTCTGTGATTCTGGTAAGTAACAAAGAGAAGCTAAAAAACATGCTTAATCATGAGAGAGCAGTTTAGGTAATTTTCTGTAAAAAATGCTTGATTCACATTTCTATCAAATAATATAAAACTCAAAGTAAAATTTAATTATCATTTTTGTATGTGAGAGCATGAGGTGAAAGAGTGAGGATAACCTTGTTAATAATATAGCTTTTGTAAGTTTTGATAAGTTGGATTAATTATGTCATTCTTCTACAATTAAAAATTGTTTCTTCATTAATTCACCACCATCCAATACTATTTACCATTTTTTATCATTATTTATGACTTATTATCACCTATCGATGATATTATCATTCATCATCATTTATTATTCTTGTTATCTATTGATGATGATTGCAGTGACCATTAATCATTTCTTATTATCACATGTTATTATTAATTATCCAATTTTCAATAAGAGTATTTTTAATAATTTGATAATAATTTAAAAATATATATAAATTTTTTAAAATATAATATTATAATATTTTTGAGAATATTTTCATTTGAACAAAATATAGTAATTAATATTTTACAATAATTAATTTTTTAGGAATTACATTTTTAGGAATAATAAGATTCTTGAAAATGTATAATTTGATGAACCCAAACCACCTCAATTAATTAAAAGATATATAGTTAATTTTTACTTCATAATTATTAAAAGTTAATTAGTTTTAATATTTTGATTGATTATAATAATAAGTATTAATAAAAGATATTATTTGATTTGTAAAATGACATTATTAACTCATATGCTTAGCCTAATTAGTTGACCTACGTCATGCTGCAACTTGGTTTATTCTAAAATGTTCTCTGAGGAACCCACCCATTTTCTGAGTAAGATTTTCTAGTCTTCACAAATATTTAATTTAATTCGTTTTAATTTGTAAGTGAAAATTATACAGGCTTAAAATTTAATTGCTACCTACAGTTGTCTCACAACATCATTTTTACCTTGATATGAGAGAGGGAGAGGGGGGAATAATATATTCACACCATTTTATTTTAAAAAATATAATGTAATTTTTTTATTTAAATTTACAATCGCCTCCTTTACTGCAGGAACAATAAAAAGAGCAAATATATATTTCTTAAAATACAAACATATGATTGAAAAAAAAGTTAAATTTTTAAACAAATAAATGAAATTTATTCTATATATTATAATATTTTTATATTTTTTATATGATTAAATACCAAACTCGACTGACTGATGACGCTAGGTAGTTTAATTCGAGCGGTATGCAGTGGTCTCTTGAGCACAAATTATTAAGTCAAAGGCCAATTCTTCCGTATATTAAACTTTATTCAATATATGGGATTTAGTAACTCAAATAGAGTTTTATATTTCATATAATAAATATTGAATAATTTCCATTAAATTTTAAATTTTTAAATAAAAACATTTAATTTAATATTTCATAATTTGCTAATAAAATTAATTCATACATACTTTAAAATTTATTTAATGCATGATAAAATAAGCAAGTAAATTTCAGATTTTACCTAAGGGCCTCAAGATTTAGCGGCTAGGATTTACCTTGATGCGATATGCTTTTCAAAGGTCGGAGAACTTCGACCTTTGTACATGGAAAATGTCACAAGTCGGCCTTGTGAACCAAATGACCGGGCAAATGAGCTCCGTTTGGAATGAAACTTGGCAAATAAATCAAGTATATGATGGAGCACTTGTAACCCAAATTTGGGACCAATCTGACTTGTGTATTATTTTTCCTAATTTTTCCCTTTTTGGAATTTGCTTATACTTTTGACCAAGGAAACTTGTCCAGTGCGAGTAGGAAAACACATGATTGTCATCCTTAGATTATTATCTTTCTATCGGTGTATTTTGATAGCAAAATTCCACCTAGAACAAGCCGAAAAGCCCTTATGACGACTCGAAAAAAGTATGTCATATTAGGCAATTTTGGATTTGGCTTATAATGCTCTTTAGGGTGGAGTGCCTGGTGACCTTGGTGGGGGCCTAGCACTAGTCTAGGGGTTGGAATGTGAGACTCGGTGCCTCCCTTGTACATTTCCACTATGTAATGAGGCTTTATATCAATAATAGAAGTAGCCCTTCTTCTTTATTCGATTTGTCCCGATTTTAGCTGTTTTTGGCCGCATTTGCCCGCATGTGTCCGAATTGCATTTTATGCACCATCATTACCTTTCGATATGTGTTGGTTGCCTTTATATGATGCTTATGTGCTTACGGTTGCCCCAATTGTGCTATGCTTATATGTTTGGTCCGTTTATTCTAAGCTTGGTTGGTGTATTAACTGGTTGGCTTGCTTATTCCTCAGGTGGTAAAGGTCTAAGCGCCACACGTCCCAACTATTGAGTTGCCGGTCCGTGACATTGGGTATCAGAGCGCGGTCTAATCCACGCTCATAAATTTCACTACTCTTATCAATACACCCACCATGGCAAAGAAATTGACAAACGTCAAACACTTTGAAGCTATCGAGAATGCACTCAGGAATCTCGAAGGTGTCACTGAAGCCATAAGTAGCATGCAACTCGAGGAGATACCTGAACTCTTTCAGAAGGCTAAAGGGTGGGAATCTCTTGAGCACCGAGTTAAGACTCTCGAAGCCAACAAAGGGGTCGATGGCTCAGGGAGTAGTAGGCTCCACAAGTCGAAGAGCAGCTTGTTGCAATAGAGAACACCCAGCGGCAACTTGGGGATGCTTTCAATGACCTTACCCATGAGGTGAAGGATGTTGTAGCAACTCTTCAAACAGAAATAGGCGACCCTACCGCGAGTGTAAGGGTAATGATGTTAGCCTTAGGTAACAATCCACCAGAGGGTGGTGCATCAGAGCACAAGGGGAAAATAAAGGTCCCCGAACTTAGGCCATATGCGGGAGAGAGGGATGCCTAAAAGCTTGAGAATTTCTTATTCGATATGGACCAATACTTCCAAGCTGTGGAAATAGATTCGAAGGAGTCTCAAATGACTAGAGCTACCATGTTCCTCACAGATTGCGCTAAGGTCTGGTGGAGGACTAAATATCAAGATATTCAAGCGGGTAGGTGCCATATCCATACTTAGAAAGGATTAAAACGAGAACTGAAGGCACACTTCTACCCTGAGAATGTTGATTACTTGGCAAGATGCAAGTTGCGGGAGTTGCGCCAAACTGGCTCGGTCCAAGACTATGTGAAGAAGTTCACAACCATTATGTTGGACATCCGAGACATGACGGAAAAGGACAAGCTCTTCTACTTTGTCGATGGTCTCTCACGTGAAGCTACAATGGAACTCCAAAGGAGAAGGGTCCAAAGCCTCACTTAAGCAGTGACTACAGCAGAGCGCCTTTGTGACTACGACATTGGTTTCCCTTCTAGTAAGAACTCAAAAGGTGGTGCCTTGAATTCTTCTAGTGAGGGTGGCGCTTAGTCTAAAGGGAGCAAGTCCAAGAGTGGGGGAGAGAACAACAATTCATCTACAAGCTCCCAAGGATCCATATCACCTCGGGTTTCCAACACGGGTAAAAAGTCAAAGACCTTGTCATGTTTCTTATGCCGCAAACCACATCAAGTGGCAGATTGCCCACAGAAGTATGCCTTAAGTGCTCTACAAGCTAAAACACAAGAGAAGGGGCAAAAGGGCGATAAGTGCGATACTGAAAATTTTGACACTAACGATGGGTCTTACGTTAAGATTAGGGCAATGCGGGTCCTAGAGCCACATGAGTGACTTCACCAATAACACAAAGCAGTAGATCCCAATGGGGGTCTGCCACAATAAGCTTGGCGGGTTAGCGGAGTACCAGCTAAGCATTTCTTTCATATGATCGCGACAAAAGGAACGATCTTTCACCTAGCGGGTTGCCACATTTAGTGGGATATTTTGAGCAAGGCAAATCTTTCAAGAGGAGCCTATTGGGATGCCAGTGGGCTTTGTAAATATCCAGATAACCTTATGGTAGAAGCTGCTAACCAACATTTTGGAGATCTTGCATGCCAACCATCTAAGTGCCAGAGAGTTTACTGTTAGAATAAGAGTGCCAACTCTTTGTTCAACCTTATCAGTTAGGGATAAGGGGACACCAACCGGCTGTCAGAATCAAATCCAACTGTGTTTGAGAGTTCAAGGAGCTTCCAAGGCAGAAATATTTATCGTCAACAACAACCTTGGAGAGACCAGTCGGAAGGAAGTCAAGGGAGGAGCTAAAGTGGAGCAGACTGAAGACATTCCAACAATCCAAGTCAGACCAAGGTGTTGAAGACAACTTGCTCATTGGCGAAGCTTAAATGGACAAGTAGAGAGATCGAGGGAGGAGCTCAAGTGAAGCAGACTAAAGATGCTCATGGAAGCTATGTTAGACAAAGTCATCAATGAGGACATTGACATTTTTCAAGTGGGGGAGAATGTCACAAGTCGGCCTTGTGAACCAAATAACCAAGCAAATGAGCTCTGTCTGGGACGAAACTTGGCAGATAAATCAAGCATATGATGGAGCACTTGTAGCCCAAATTTGGGACCAATCCGACTTGTGTATTATTTTTCCTAATTTTTCCCCTTTTGGACTTTGCTTGTACTTTTGACCAAGGAAACTTGTCCAGTGCGAATAGGAAAGCACATGGCTATCATCCTTGGATTATTATCTTTCTATCGATGTATTTTGATAGCAAAATTCCACCTGGAGCAAGCCAAAAAAGCCCTTATGAAGACTTGAAAAAAGTATGTCATCTTAGGCAATTTTGAGTTTGGCTTATAATACTCTTTAAGGGGGAGTGCCTGGTGACCTTGGTGGGGGCCCGACACTAGTCTAGGGGTTGGAATGTGCGACTCGGTGCCTCCCTTGCACATTTCCACTATGTAATGAGGCTTTATATCAATAATAGAAGTAGCCCCTCTTCTTTTTACAATTTGTCCCGATTTTAGCTGCTTGTGGCCGCATTTGTCCGCATGTGTCTGAATTGCATTTTATGCACCATTATTGCCTTTTGATGTGTGTTGGTTGCCTTTATATGATGCTTATGTGCTTACAGTTGCCCCAATTGTGCTATGCTTATATGTTTGGCCCATTTATTCTAAGCTTGGTTGGTGTATTAACCGGTTGGCTAGCTTATTCCTCAGGTGGTGAAGGTCTAAGTGCCATACGTCCTGACTATTGAGTTGCCAGTCCGGTCCGTGACAATAGCTAGACGTAAGACTGTTTATATGAACGCGGCACTGCACTACAAAGCCTCTTCCTGTCTTAAATCTGCCTCTCATTCTGGTATTTCTTTGTTTTCCTTTCAATGGAACTCTAAACGCCTAACATATATCATAGGCATCTTCTGTCTTTCCACCTTTTGTATTTTATTCTTCTTTGTGACTGTGCTACAAACTTCATAGTATTTATGGATTTGAAGGTTTTGGGACATCGATAAGCATGCAAGAAGGCGAACCAACATGGAGAATTACGAGTTGTTGCATACGATCAAGTGCTTTTGGGGTGACCAGTAAAATGCTCAAGAGAGACACCCACGTGGCCACTTTGTGGGTACAAATTCTGAAAAACCTTTCACAGTTTCAATTTCATGTACAACTATACAAGTATTCTTATGGGTGTTCCTATACTTGTTTCTGGTATCGCACATCGAGATATCATGTCTATTATTTTGTTTCTGTACATATATTTTGTTTTTCAAGGATGAAGAATATGTGAAAAGAGAAATCCTGAACCATAGACATCTCCAACATCCGAATGTAATTCAGTTTAAGGAGGTCTGTGCTATTCATGCCCGGAATATTTGTTTATTTTTTTTATCTCACCAACGTTATATACATAAAAAATGGAATTAAAATTGGATTTCCAATGTAAATCAAGAACTATAATTAATATAGGATGATAAAACAAATGTGTAAAACTCAATAAATCCAATGAATATAAAAGATTCGGAATATAATTTTGAATCCCATTTTTTATACTTATCATATTTTTGTTTTTATATTTACATAGTTTGTCTGATGTGGGTAGCTAACATTATAATAGGTGGTTTTAGATGATAAAATACTTGAGATAGTTATGGAATTCGCGGACGGTGGAGATCTCTTCACCCAAATTCTACTGCATGGAGGACCATTCCGTGAAGCTAGGGTTTAAATTCTACTTGGTTTCTCTACATATCCTTAGCCCCTCCCTGAATTTATGCGGAAAATTAGCTTAAGAACCAGCAAATCATATTCATAACGTACACGACAGAATATTTCCCTTCTTTTCAATTCCAAAAAAACTGGTTAGAGCCCAAACTTCATCAGTGCCTATAAAATATATATGTGAGATAAATCAAGCTTGCCTCATTCGAATAGCAGAATTTAGCTGTGATGCCTCTTTCATTGATGAAAAATAAAACCCAAGAAGGATAAATGACATTTCTGATATTTAATTACTTCAAAGCACAATGATAACTGAGTGCATACGTAGATTTGCCTTCTACAGGATGACTCTTTATTTGTCACTCAAAATTTGTTTTCATCTATTATTTCAGGCTAAAACGATGTTTCAACAACTAATTGCAGGAGTCATCAGTTATATTCATTTGAAGGTATGACAAGAGAAATACAGTTAACAACTAGTTCTATAATAAGATAAATTTTACTTTGTTGATCCTGTGTCTAATTCGTATTTTACAGCGAGTCAGCCATCAAGACCTGAAGCCAGAAAACACCTTATTGACCTCCAATCAAATCTTGAGGATTTGTGGTTTTGGTTTATCAAAGGTTTGTCAATTATATATATATATATATATATATATATATATATATATATATATATATAACACTTTAAATTAGTATACGAGATGTAACTTCAATTTTAGACTAATGTTTACTTTTACTTTTGATAAAAATACATTAATTTCTCCTGAGATTCAATGAAATTGTATTTACCTTTTTTTTTTTTTTTTTACTTTCAAAACTTACTTAGGTCCTTCATAACATACAAAAAAGCTAGATGCACGTAAATTTAAATTTGAATTTTTGATTAAAATATTGTGAGAATAATATCTATGTTGTTCAAATTTATAATATGAGGTATTCTAATTATTTTGTTTTAAAAAATATGCTTTAATTAAGTTCAAACAGTTAAAATGTAATTAATAAAAAAGATCAAACTTTGATCTAAGTATAATACTTTTTAGCCATTTGAATTTATCAAAACATATCTTTAATTATAAAGTATGTAAAATATTTTATATTATTAGTTTTGAATTTATAATAATTTTTTAATTATTTTATTGATGAAAAATTTTATTTTAAATTGTAAATGCAGTAATTTTTTTATATTTCATTGAAAGTCTAAGTAGGTTTCAAATTTAATTGGTAGATTCGTACAATTTTACTAAATATTAGACATCAAAGTGTTTTTCTCTTTGTTTTTTAATTTTAATAGTCATCAAAGATTCATTCAAAAGCTAAATTAGGAGTAGGAACTCCAATTGGGCTTCGGATCCTCACCGTGATCTTCCATATGATGGAAAGGTAATCTTTAGGTAAAGGGAACCTTTTTAATTGGTAACTTCTATTTATCCATTTTTGAAAACTCTTCTTTGAAGCCTCTTGCTTTGGAGAGAAAGAAAGCTCCATTTCTTGTTTCCTGGTATAATAAAAGGAAGATGTTAAGTTTGTATTTTATTTGCGGAATCTTTTTTTTTTGAGAATATTTTTTAAAAAAAATATGGGATTCTTATATTTTATTCAACTTTAAAAAATAAAATTCTAAAAATATGAATATTCTCGAAAATATTCTAAATTCAACATTCTTCTAAAATATTTTTATTAAGAAGGTGGATACCATTATGAACACTTTATTTTATCATTCCTTAACGCAATTGACCACAGTTGGCTACCACCTATAGTCCTTAACCATTACCCTTTACCATCTATTGCCGACCATCACTCACCACAAGTGATCACCATTACCACCTATTATCATTAGTAACTATCACTAACTACCATCTACTATCCACAATAGGTGGTTGTTGTTAATACCACCTATTATCGTTGACCTCTTATCATGACCCCCTTGACCATAATTAGTATGGGTCCCATTATTGGTATCTACTATCTTATCTAATTTAATAGGGTATCATCACATAATGACCACTATCTTAACATGATTCATTAATCTACTTTATTATTGAAAAGTATTTACAAAAAATATTGACTATAAAGCCTAGTCAGTATATTTAAAACACTCTTCTAATAACCCATGAAACTTTACTTTTTCTTTCTAGCTACTAGTAGTATTGGTTGCTCAAGATGCTCTATTTCTAAATTGTAGGTGTGCTTAAGGAGCCTTAGCTTAAGTACTTGTAAAACTTGTAAAAACATAGCAATGAGATTTTAGATTTCAGTAAGTAGACAATTTACTTATTTATTCATTTTGATACTAAATCCTTAATTGACATCCAATCATTCATGGGTATTACTTAACATCGGAACACAATAAATACAATTTAAACAACAAACAATTCACAATAGTAGCAAATAAACCAACTCATGCCTCCTCACATATTATTTGTCATAAACCCAACCTTATTCTCCCATCTCCCCCATTATTCATGTTCATTAAATCTAGATTCTCAAACAATTATCATCATAACATTCATCTTGTGTCACACAAAAGAAAGAAATCCATAATTCATCACAAAGATATAAAGATATGCATATAGCTTTGTGATCATGAGACAAGGAAGAGAATTATTAATCAAAAGCATAACAATTAATGTTTAGGATATTCTTTCACTATGAAACTAAATTATAGTGTTTAAAATAGAAATTCACAAAATAGGGCAATATGTATTGATTACACAAAGACTAGTTTTGGTTCTAGACCTCACGAATTGATTGTACAATCAATTCATGTGCTTAGAGTTTCCCCTTTAGCAAAGTAAATCAATTCAATTAAAAACATACTATGGGCTTGCTATGAATTAATTGTACAATTAGTTCTTTGAACCTAGAATTTGCTTCTGAATGTTGGGAATTTATTGCACAATTGATTCCTACCTATAATATCCCTTTTGTGAATTTCTAACATTCTTTACAACCCTAAATGCAAACCAATCATGCATACTATGTTAAATTCTTAAAGCAACCATTAGAACACTCATATAAGTTCTTTTTAGATCATTTTTCATCATCAAACATTCATATATAACATTAAATCCATATACTTTAGAAAAGTCATAAGAATTCTAATTTATTCAATAGGGTGAGTAAGTAAATTATTTACTTGCCTTAGAATGGAAGAAATGAAGAAAATTGGAGATGATTAGTTAATGAAGAATTGACCTATCATATACAAACATTCAATTGGTACTCAAAATAGCTTATTCTTTTATCCACTTTCAGTATCTATAAATTTCTAGTTTTAAAAATTCGTATCATGTTAGGTAGAGACAGATTGAAGGAATTGTACCTCTCACTTCAGTGATTTCACCACAATCTTGTCAATTTAGGGTTAAGAAAGAAGGTTGCGAGATAAGAACTAAGGTAGGTCGATGGTTATTAGGATTTTTTTTATTTAGGGTTAAGAAAGAAGGTTGCGAGATAAGAACTAGGGTAGGTCGATGGTTATTAGGATTTTTTTAGAGAATTATGGCTAGCTAAATGGTTTTAATAGGCTAAGGATAATTTTCTCATTTTTTATTTCTTTGAGAGCAATTTGGGAGACAAAAACTCTAAAACTCCTGCAAACTTCACATTCAATTCTAATTCCACACAAAGTTACACTTAACTTATTTACACTATTTTTATGTTAAAACTTTATTTATTATAAATTCCCATCACTTTTCAAATTATAGGTAGATATATGAAATTACCGGCAGAAATAAATAAAATAAAATTCTATAATTACTGGGATGTAACACCTCCATTGACTACCAACTACTATCAAAGACCAATGCTAGTCATTATTCACTATTGATGAACACCGTTGATTACCTCCTTTCATTATCCACTACTATTGACTACTCCCTTTTTTATGAAGATACTTTTGATAATCTAATAATATTTTTAAAAAATATAAAAATTAATTAAAGCATAATATTATGATAATCTTGAAAATATTTTTAAATGAACCAAATGTGGTAATATTACATTCTTAAAAATATTAAAATTTTCAAAAATATATGGTTTCGTAAACCAAATACTAAGAGTTCAAGGTTTACTCTATTTTATAGATAGACTTTTTTTAATATAAAAATATGACATATTTGTACATAGATAAATGTGTGACATATTATTTGTATATTTGTATACAAATAAATGTGTGATATATTATTTATATATTTTTGTGATTATAATACACTATGTTATATTAGTAAGAGAAAATAACTTTCTCTTTAAAATAATGGATATTATTTTTCACTACACAACACATGTTAACATTGAACAAATAGAACATTTTCTGACATATTAATATTTTATAGCTATATTCATCTTAATATAAGCTTCATCTTAATTTTTTATAATCATATTTATAGAAGATGCTTTTTGTCAAAACAAAAGGAACATTACAAATGGACTTTAAGGCTCCATTTGTTTTGTTGGAAAATGCTTTTCATAAAATATGGTTGTAAAATATTAAAATAAAAAAATAATTTTATTTATTTAATGTTAAATATAAAGAGTTTGGGAAATGTAACTTCTCATATTTGAAAAATGAATTTGCTTTTCTCTAGTACCATGCATTTGGTACCATTTTTCAAACTATAAATACAAGAAATATATCACTCTTTCATTAATATGTATATATATATATATATATATATATATGATATTTTTTTATAAAAAATGCTTCCAATGAAACCTAAACTTTCTTTTGCAATTTTAAATTGTGATCTGCAATAACAATAGTGCATGAGATTGTGGTTGTGTTAGTCTCCGCAATTTTAAATTGTGATTTTTTTTTCACAATATGAGATTAAAATTACACTATTTTTCCCGTTGTTTTATTTTTGACAACACAAGGACAACCGCGGGTACAATATAAAATTATGATTAATATTTTTTTCGACAACTCTCACGTTTTGAATGAATTTAGATTTTGCATCATCTGTGGATGTACAAGATATCATTATTTGTTGTATGCACTCGTTTTATTAGATGATGTTTTGTTTTTCTTATGAAATATATTTATTATTGAATGAATGCCAGCTGCTTACTTGCCCGGTTTGAGTCCTTTTATTCTGTGTTTTTCGGTTCAGCGGGCTGGCGTATGGTCTCATGCAGTGATTCTTTTTCTCATACTCACAAGAAAGTTCCCAAATGTAAGCTTTTTTTCTTTTTCAAATAATTCTGTAAAATGTGCACTTTTCCCTCAAACCTAATTCGTTGCATTTGTACAGCCAACTGGCGCTGCTCAATCTGTAGACCAACTCCCTAGTACCGTATCTGAAGATTGCAAAGATCTTCTTCGTCACACGTTTGTTGTGGACCCAAACCAGGTATGTGTAATCTATATATGATGCTAAAGAAACAGTGTCTGAGGATTTTGGCTTCGTTATTTCACTTGGCATTAGGCATGTCGTACTTGTATTTTGTATCAATTTAAATAAGGCTCATTTTGTAGAGGTTGTCCATTGAAGATATCAAGAATCACACATGGTATTAAACAGACTTGCCTCCGCAGTTGACGAAGAGCAAGCTGCTTTCTACAACGAGAATGTGATCCTCTCGGATCATATTCAGAGTGAATATGATAACATTAAAATTATTGAGGAGGCCAGAATGACACCTCTGGAAACTGTTGAAGAAGGAGCTGAACCTTCAACTTCAGTTGAAAGAGAAAATGGAACTGTAGACACTGATGATTTGAAAGAAGTTGAAGAGGCGAAACTTCCATAAGGTTTTGTTTGTGTTACTGTTGGGGTTTCAGGAGTACCGCAGTGCTCTCCATTGTTCCGTAACTGCTACAATAAGGTCGTGTGGTGTGCTGTACGTATGTAAAAGATACTCTAGTAAGATCAGTATTTGTACGTTATTTCAACTTAAAAGAGATTACCATGGATTTAAATTACGGTTGTGGTTGCGATCGCGGTCACGTTCCGATGCGGATGAATGCAACCATAATAGTCTAAAATTACAGAAAATCACGGATGCAATCTCCCCCAAAAACACAATATTGCGGGCAATATTATGATCGCGGACCGTTTTTTAAATCCTAGAAGGTTACTACAAATAAGATACTCTGATAAAATCAGTAGAAAAGTAATAATAATTTGATTTTTACCAATCACTTGACATGTCCAATGAGTTCTTTGTTTGGTCTTAGGTTGAGGAGTATTGCTATGCGTCCCGATGTTATGTACTAAAAATGGGTGGGGAATGCATAGGGATCATAGGATTGAAATACACAATGCAATTTGCATAAATAATCAACATTCCCAAACATTGGGATTCTTTATTCATCTGATCTTGTTCGGGACAATTAGGAATTTCCTAGGTTGAGTAGGTTGAGATGGCTGGATATCAATTTGTGTACTAGGCTGGGCATTTGGCTGTGTCTCTGACTAGGTGTCTGGTCATATAACTGGCTAGATGGCTAATTTCTTTTTACATTTCAAATTTTTTTTTCTTGGAACTTTTCGACTGTTTGTTTTTATTCATGACTACAAGAAGAAAAAATTAATAGTTTTATACCAGAAAAATTATTGCACTTATAATGAAGAGCCGTAGAGAATGAAGGAAATGAATTGCTTTTCTGTTTGGCTGGATTTTCTTCTTCATACAGAGGAATTAGGCCTAATCAAATAAGGATTTAGACATATATAATTGATCAACTAAAAAACAGTAGAAGAAAGGTCTCCATCAACCGAAAACAACAGAATTCTATTATATTTTAAAAATGAGAACATTAAAAAAGAACCCATAATCAGAATATTAAAAACGGATTGGTCCCACGAGCAATAAAAAATGTATCTACAGTATGATTCTACAGTTAGTTATGGAAATACAATCAGAATATTAATTTGTCGATGTTAACTTCTGAATAAGTCAAAAACACACCAGATACTCGTTTTGAAACTTCAACTCCTCATTTTGAAACCTAAAAAAAATTAAAATTTAATTTATTTAATATTAAATTCATGAATAATTTTATACAGAAATTTAATTTTAAATAAATCAAATTCTCAAATTCTAAAAAAAACTGATTTATTTAAAATTAAACTTCTGCATAAAATTCTAATTTACCAAAAAAAATCAAATTATAATATTTTAAGTTGTAAACGAGAAGTGATATATTAAGAAATCTAAACTTACGCTTCTTATACTCATTTCTAACCCACAGGAATTAAGGTACATGAAAGTATAGACCCAAATTTGTGAGTGGAAGTGAGTGAATTGGGTATAAGAAGGCATATAATTTTAAAGTTTATATATATATATATATATATATATATATATATATATATATATATATATATTAAATTCCATCTTTAAACCAGATTACTTAATAATTGTTTTTTATTCATTAGAATATTTTAATGTAAGATTCAGTAAATTTTCACCGAGCATTTTGCATTAAAAGCATGGCTATAAAAAGAAATGTTCAATTTTTTTTCATCTTTGTCACTTATTTCTAAAACTTTATTTGAATTCAGTTGATTTGAAGCTAAACTATTAATTAATCACCTTTTCTTCGTAGTAGTAACAATAAAAAATTGATAATCATTCTTTGTTTATTTGATTGAACAAAAGCATAATTGGAATATATGAAAATTTCAATATCCTCTCTTTTGAAAGAAATTCTAACATACTCTATAAGTAACTAAATACTTATTTCATTAAGAGAAATATACAAATCCATGCAGAGAGCTTTCTAGTAGTGTTTGAAATTAATAAAAAATTATTAATTTCCTTATTTTTATATAAAAATAATACAATGGCCTAATATACATGCAAATATATATAACAAAATTTATGTTTTCCTCTGCTTGTGCAACAAAATTAAGATATTGAATTTAAGAAGAAAAGTAGGAATAAAAAAAATAACATTATGAGTAGGATGAGATGTTGGTTGTGCATGTTGTTGATTTCTTTTCTTCAAATTTTTGTGTTATATACCTTTATACATGATTACAAAAAGAAAAAAATTATTAATTCCTATAACTATTTATCCATATTATCTTAACAAAAACATAATGACAAAGCATGATAAACCAAAAAGAAAATAACATTAAAAGTAGGTTGAAATGGTAAAGGATCTTAATGAGTAAAGGCTGAAAACTCTACCAACATAGGTTGAGGCACTGATTGTGTGCACTACTGATCTTTTTTCTTCAAAATCTTAGGTTATTTGCCTTTACAATCAAGAAGAGTTAGTGTTGAAATTGCTGGTTATGTATGTTGTTGATTATTTTTTATAGAATTTTTAGGTTGCTTGTCTTTAGGAATAATTATAATATAAAAAATAATTTAAAGGTAACAACACAAAAAATTAATTTTAAAAAATTACCATTAACAATAGGGACTTCTATTTGAGGCTACATAAAGTGAGGTGCTCTTTTCACAACCTACCCATTCTTCTTGCTAGAACTTTTTAAACATTTAGCTTTAGGAATGTCTTCCAAATCATCTGCCAATGTATCTTAATTTGAAAAAATTAATCAAGATTTAAAGTGATTAAAATATATTAAATAATTACTACTAATAAGGAAAGTGACAGAGCAAGATTAGAGAAAATTACCATTAACAATAGGGGCTATCATTTAAGGTTGCATAGGGCGAGATGCTATCTTCACAACTTGCCCATTCTTGGATGTATTATCATCAACAATGGGGGCTACCATTTAAGGTAGCATAGCTTGAGGTGCCGTTTGCACAAGATGTACATTCCCCTTACTGTAACTTTTTGGATATTTGACTCTTGCTATACCTAAAAAAATGTAAATTAGTGTATGAATAAAAAACACTAAATACAAAAATACGATGGGAAATAAAAGGAATAATAGTATAGTTAAAAACCAAAAATAAAAAGTTATAGGCAAAACAATAATTTACCACTAATTGAACATATTCCTAATTTCCTGAATGTTATTTTCAATATCATCCATAATTTCAAGCTCATCATCTATATCATCCCTTGTTAATTGCATATTTTCATAATTAACTTTAAAAAGTCTCCCCTAGTCTTGCTCTATATATGGCTTATTCTCATATACTCCATCTTCAACATCTTCACCCATGTCATATAAGTCCTTAGGCTTTAGATATACAGTAACACACTAAACACTAGCCAATTCATCTTTCACATAATATACCATTTGAGTTTGTAATGCTAAAATGTATGGCTTATGCTCATCCTCTTCACAGTATGTATCAATTTTGAAAATTTGATATTATTAAAACCTTAAATATCCTTTCTAAGCCCTTTATCTTTAGTGGCATCATCCTAATTACATTTAAAAGAAGTTATAGTTCTTTTATAATAGTTAAGCTTAATTATATCCACTAATTTTCCATAATATGGAAGCTCTGCATCTTGCCCATTTTTGTCTCCATGACTTGAAATGCATTTTGTTGTAGAAGCCAAGAATACTACACTATTTTGAGTTTTCAAGCCTTGCTATCAATCCAATGAATGAAACTTGAACCTATTAACATTGAAAGCAGAAAAGCTTGTTGCATTTGTACAAGGAACTAGAGCTAAAACTTTTAAATCTTCTGATATGGAACTTGATATATCATCCATGAACATTATGAAACTTACATACCTTAAAAATGCTATAAAGGTAAACATACAATTCATAAATGAAAGATAGGAAAAACACTCACCCATCTAGAAAACTATTTAGGAAATTCCTTAGAAACTACCTTTGCTATCTCAATTGAGGAACATGTTCAACTCCTTAATTTTCTTTTTATTTGTTGTCTAAATTCACTACAATCAAAAGTTAAAAAAATGTAGAAGCTAGTGATGAAATAATTTAATTATAAATTCTATAGAAAATAATTAGTGAAGTTTGAGTAGTTTCATATTTCAAAAACTCATCAGCTTATCTGTAATTGAATAACACATATCAGTGGGCTTGTTGCAACTCCATATATGTTAGCATGAAATCAATGCCATGCCCTACAAATTTGCCTATCTTAGGAAAGATACTAGATAATTCAAATGTTCCATCAGTGCTGGGAAGATCATCAACACATTTAAGACAATTAAACTTTGCCTTAATATCTTCCAAGTACCTTGAACAAAATGTCAGACACTCTTCAGAAATATAACATTAAGCTATGCAGCCTTCTGGTTACGCTTTATTATGCACATAGGACTTTAGACATCCTAAATATCTCCCAATAGGATACATCCATCTATAATGTATAGGACCTCCAAGTCTAGCTTCATCAACTAAATGCACACACAAATGAACCATTACTATAAAAAATGACAGAGGAAATAATATTTCCAAATGGCACAAGGTGAGCACAATCCGATGTTATAGCTTTTGAAGGTTTGATGGGTTTAAAACTTTACCTTATATTTCCCTAGAAAAAGAGCCTAACTTAACCAAAACTACAATAATCAAATCTAGAAAAACATTACATATTGTATGAGGCATCAATTGCTCCATAAGGATATGACAATCATGACTTTTTAACCCAAATAACTTCCGTTATTTCAAATCAACACACCTTGATATGTTACTTGAATACCCATCAAGTACCATCATATTCTTTAAAGTTCTAAGAAAAATATCCTTATGTGCATTTGACATTATGAAAAGGGTTGACTTACATTTTCCACTATCATTAGGCCACAATTCTTCTCTTATACCCATAACCTATAGATCTTTTTGTGCATTCAAATGATCTTTTGATATACTACTCTCATTCAACAAAGTATAGACTACATTATCACAAACATTTTTCTCAATATGCATAATATCAAGATTATGACAAAAATGATTATACTCCTAATATGGAAGTTGAAAAAATATTGATTTCTTCCTCCATTGTTGCATGTCACCATCACCACTATTATCTCAGTATCTCTTTCCTCTAACATTCCCCTCTTTGATTTTGCCAAAAGTAACATTAATATTCTTTACTTATTTCAAAATGTCAAACCTAGATAATTGTACAATGGATTCCTTAATTCTTGCTTCCCATCAAACTAAAGATGTATTAATCGAAATCCATAATTAGCACCCCAAAACACCACTTTCTACTATAAGGGAGGCACAAAGGAATGGTGTTAAAGTTACAAGTTAAGAAATACAATTCTTATTTAGCATCTTAAATGGATGCTTTGACACAATGTGTAAAGATTTACATATGTTATCACAATTTTATTATGTATATCCCTATCAGATATTGTATATAGTCAACAAGATGTAAGTGTACAATATATATATTTCATTGATATCTTTATCAAATACTATGTTATATGTTATTAGATATTTATAATCTTAATTTAGATCAATGGGTATAAAGATACCACAGTTTTCTTTTACATCTTATTAAAATGACTACTATTATTAAATTACATGATCCAAGTGGGAGATTATTAGATTTTCTATTATGGATCTATTAATGCAATAATAAAATAGGATGCTAAAAGTTTGACCCAATATTAAAGTGACTATATAGTTTTGGGTCTAATAGTAATCTAATCTAATAGTTAGGTAAAAGGTGGCTCTCAGCTATGGGTTAACCCATTAATGTTATAATATAAATAAGAGTTACTACTCTTAAACCCTAAGATTAATTTTGAATACTCATCATCAATGTTAGAAAGTCTCCTTAATCAAGGTTATCATCTAGGGTTGATAGGAATAGCAAACTCTAAGTCCATGATCAAGACCGATCATGAATAATTTATGACTTATAGCAAATCCAGATTCCACAATTCATCTCGAAATAGATTCATTAGGTAACAATAAATTATTTTATCCACATTTGATATTATCCTTTTCATATGATTTAATTGGGTTATTATTTTTATAAAATTTGATTTTTAGCATGTATAACATAATATATATATATATATATATATATATATATATATATATATATATATATATATATATATATAATTTTTTTTATTTTTCACACTTTCTTAGTTGGGAAAATTTTGGTAATAGGATATATTAATTTATTCTAAGGGCTATCCATCTGAAACTCTTAAGTTAATTAAAAAGGTCAAATAAAATTTTATTGTAAAAATATCATCTGTTGACAATCGAAATTTCTATAATAATTGATCAAATTGAAAGAGTATTATTTTCGATTGCTTTGAGTGGGTCTGGTAATAATTTGCTATTTAAAACACAAACAACATATTTGAAAAAAAAAGTGACAGATCTTGAAAATCTAAAAAAAAAGCTAAAATATTTTACATATAAAATTATGCAAATGAGAATACATTTGAATTAATGGGAAAGAACAATACCCCATTCAATGTTTCTGGAAATTTTAGTTTTGTTCTCCAACTCCAGTAAATGAATACGATCACCAGAAAACATAAAATTCCTTTAAAATAAACATTTGGTTAACGGCTTCATTTAAAATAGAACTTTGAGGGTAAAATGTCGGATTATAAAATTAAGGGGGCAAGTTGATTATTACTATTTAGTTCCGTGACAAAACCAAGAAGCATTTTCTAATGAAATTATAAAGGATAAAAGATTTTATATTAGCTAAAAGCTTTTAACAGGTGTGAGACTCTATATTTCTTGAGAGATATTGTTGAGTGACGATTCATTTTCCAATTGTTTGTGTATATATATAAATATAATAGGTTAATCATTCCTATTAAAAAAAGATATTTTGTTCTTAGTTTTCATAATTTTCTTATAAATTGAAGATTTTACAATGAAAAATACAATTATTGAACCCACCAATATTAATGTATGTATTGATGAATACCTCTATCCCCCCACCTTCCAAAGGACGGCCTTATGGGAAGATTGAGTTGGAAAATAGACCTCAAGCTTGCATTACGCTTGTCCAGATGGAAATCCAAACATCAAAAGGCTATCTTTAAGGGCAATTATAAGCAAGATATATCCACGAGAGTTTAGCAAATCACAAATGAAAATCGCGTTCCACATGGCATAGTTGAAAATTCTTTCACATCATGTGTGACATAGGGAATCACTCCTTCTAATTTTGCACAACTTTTGAAAAGTGACCTTTTTTTTTCTTCATTTTTTTCGCATAAAGAAAAGAGACAAATTTTTAATCTAAAAAAAACTGAATTAACTTTGCCGAGGATGCAAGACGAAGTAATTTTGAAATTAGAAATAACCCAAAAGCAAAAGAATCGACCTGTATGCTGGAAAGAAAAGAAATATTAGATGAAATTGCAAACAAGAAATGCAAGGGATCCAAAATGTAGTGAACATCTTGTGTCAAGCATCCATCCAATTCAAATGGATCACAAAGAGGGGAACCTATGCTTGCAATTAACTCACATAAAGGGAAGACATGATATATCAATGTACATGACAGTAGTGGAATACTCTCGAAAATTACACTGTCAATACACACAACCTTCTCTTATCACACATCGTACATATCTATTTTGGCCTCTTCAACAATTTTGTCTATATCCTCTTTGTTCTGACGTGGAGGGATCACGCTTTGGTTTTCGCGCAAAATTACTTGAGCTTCTTCTTCCAAATCATCAGGTAAATCCATCAAATACCACACATGATTCTTGATTTCGTCAGTTGTGATCCTCTGCAAAATTAATGAACCTGATTTAGAATGCTGCAACACTCGTAAAAATGCTTCAAGTTCAATTAGTCGTATCATTATCATTAAAGCCAGTCGTGGATTTCTCTTGACAGCTTAAAATAATTTAATATATATCAAAGTAATATCTTTGAAGACTTGTTTACTGTCCCATTCTCACCTGTCTCGTTTCCCTAATTAATTAAACCCAATAGAAGGTTGTTCGTGGGATGATATAATAATGAAGCCACAATCATTAGACAGCGTTGTGCTCACTTAACAGGAGGTCGTTTTGTTGTAGATGAGAAATGTGATTTTTCAAAAAAATAAAAGATGGATGAGTTGTACTTTTCATGGAGAAAGTTATTCACCTATCTCACTTCCCTAAATAAAAAGAGGAAACCACCAAATTACTATTTAAAATATTTGATGAATTTCAAATTAGTACTGGATTTTTTTTTTTTAAATTCATGGAAGTTCAACTATTTAGAATATTTCTATTTTGGACTTACGTGACTCTGGAATATAATGTCAAAGTAGTATAGTTATTAGTCCAATTTTTGTGATAGTTCTGTTGAGCTTTATGTGACACCTAGTCGAAGTGGTTTAATTGATATGAGACTGATTTTTTACTAGGTTATATTGTGATGAACCGGTTTGACCCAAGTATGATTATTAAAATGAGATGGGTCCCTATTTCTAACCCTTGGGCTGTATTGCTCTCTGCCCATCTGATGTTATTAACCTTCTCTCCGAGTTGTGACGGCCACAATTTTGGAAGGAGTGATCTCATCATGAGCTCCTCAACATTTGAACATGGATCAAACAACAAACACAGGTACATTTGTTAATGCCTTTAAATAAATTTCGACCAAATGGTTTGTTCGACCAAATGAATGTGTTTGAATTTAACTACATAGTTATAATCACTGTAAGAATATTTGATAAACGATATGCAGAAAATATGGGGCTCAGATAGAGACAAAGGATATAAGCCAAATTTAGTGGCCAATGAATTCAACAGAAGTGATTGTTTTGACAATTAGCAAATTGGGATTTCGACATACTGAGAACCCTAATGAGAAGCGTTTAAAAATGGTTACAGTTATCTATTGATGTTATGCCAAAATTTTGACCATTGGCTTTCAGTTGAAAGGATATGAAGAACGGTTGTGAGTTAAAGGATTTGACAATTTAATGTTAGCCGCTCTAAGTCAGCCACTCCTAAAATTTCAACCAACCATCATTATCAATATTTGATGTAAAATCAATTAAATGATTTTAGTGGAAATAATTCATTAGAAAGATTCAATAATGACCCAGACACAACCAACATATAGGCACTTCATGGAGTTAGCACTTATTAACCATGCTTGTAATTATGGGCCCATATCTCGAAGTATTTAGAAGTTAAGGGTAGTATTTATTGCAGATATGTGCAAGTTGATAAGTGTCATATTTATGTATTTAATTTCTTCTACATTTATTCTCTTATTCGGTCTATATGCTTAATGGGATTACTTACACCTTATTTTATGATGTGATCAGATTTCTGGAGTATGAAAGCTTAATTCAAATTAAGCTAGGTAATTTGATGTTTTCTCAAACTTCTAGTTATATCTGGATTTTTGAATCTATGTTTTGAACAATTCTTGTATTGTTGGAAAGTTAAGACAAAGATTTACAATTATTTTGAAGAGACCAAACCTAGTTCAGACATTAGGTGGCTGAAAAAATAGCCAAGAAGTTAGAGCAGAAACCTACTGAGTCAAAAACTAGTGATGATTTCTATTAAATATATGGAGCTGTAGATCTTTAATGTGTTGTAAACTTGAGTCCATTGGAAAGATGAATAGACATCTACAACTTTCATGAAGGGTCCAATTGGAAACTATCATGTTTTGAAGGAGAAATTTGGTTAAGAAGTTGAGTTACAGGATTTGAAGCAGTTTGGGTTGGAATTAATTAGTCTCAAATTTTAGCGCATAACTCGTGCTATGGACCTTTATTTTAAGTAAGGCGAAATCTGTTGGAACACTGAGGAGTGGAGTTACAACTTTCATGAAGAGATTGGACTTCAATTATGCACGTTCAACACAGTAGAAGAAATCAGAAGAGATCGAAAATAAATCAAGACTAAAAAAATTGAGAAGGTCCAGTAGACAACGAAAATCATATCCAGAATATAGGAGTGAATAAGAGTTGGTGCTAGGAAAATCATGAGAGTCATAACCGACTCTTCATTAATATAGAGAATTCCGATGTTGTTTCACATATTTTTTGGCTAGAAAATTTTAGGCAATTATACTGAAGTCTATGAAGATATTTGTAAGAAATATCTGAAAAAACTTGGAAACATAGGTCAGTACTCTAGCTGTCATAAAGCTACCGACTTCGGCAAACTATAAATAGGAGTAGTGCTAAATTGTGTGGTGCGTTGTGCTCTGGTGAGTGATGGAGTGAAGTGAGGAAGTGTAAGGTAATGTGGTGGAGGCAAGTGCTTTGGTGCTTGTTTATGTGTGGAAAGATAGTATTTAGAAAGTGATTTCAGAGAAAATAAGTGGATTAAGTGTATTTGATAATTAATATAAGTGAACTTGTTTAAGTCTATTAGCCCACCGTTGCAAAAAGCTTACAGTCCAACTCTCACCAAAAGTTTCCCTAGTTCATTAAACCCATAAAAAAAAGTTATTCGTGGGTTAATATAATAATGAAGCCATAATTATTAGACAGCGTTTTTCTCCCAAAACAAGAAGGAATTGGGGAAGGGAATTTCTCCAATATGATAGGTTTTCCATGCATACCTTGGTTGGATCCTCAACAAGCATGCGAGAAAGGAGATCTTTGCACTCTTCAGATATATCGTGTTGAGCATCAGTGTCTTCCAGCTGCATATATAAAACGACAGCAAAGTTTGGGTATATATTTGAAAATTTTATGAATTATGAGGTGCTGAAATAAAAACTTACTAATTCATCAATGTATATTCCTAGCATTCGACAAAGAATAACTCCACAGCTCCATACATCTGCTAACTGAACAGCACAAAACAGAATGCAGGCACTGAAAACTCCGCGTGCATCATTCATTGGAGATTCAATTTTTGATTAGAAATAATAATAAACAATTAGTTCATAGCCACACTATGTTGTATTGCTAACCTTCACATCCATATATGGAGGGTAGCAATCTTCACTCTTTTATTTGGATTAAAAAAATTATATTATTAATTTAATAGCAATAAAATAATAAAGGGTATTTATGTAATTTTAATAGAAAAATATTAATTTAAAATATAAAAATCAACTTTACTGATTATCTCTCATCTCTATAATAAATATACTTATTAATTGAAGTAGTTAGTAGTTGTGAAAAATTAAACTTTAATACCCCTTATTACTTTATTATTTTTAAATTGGTAGTATAAATTTTTTGTTTAAATGAAAAATAAATCTTCACTCTTTTATTTGGATAAAAAATTATTTTTAATTTGATGATAAAATAAACAGTATTTATATAATTTTAATAAAAAATATTAATTTAAAATATAAATGTCAACTTCACTCATTCTCTCTCATTTTCATAATAAATACACTTGTTAATTGAAGTAGTTGATAGCCGTAAAAATTAACTTCAATATTTCTATTATTTTATTAATTTTAAATTGATATTATAATTTTTTCGTTAAAATGTAAAAGAAATTGAAAGATCACTTATCTGATTGCTAGGCACATGATATGCAAGTGCACCCGTAAAAATTGTTTTTAAAAATTAAGATATTGAAATGTCCATGCACACCAACAATTCCTCTGTTATATCATATCATGCAATATAGTAGTAAAGGAATAATACAAAACTAACCTGGAAATATTCTTAACTTAAGTTAGTTAAATGTTGAAGTATCATAAAAAGAGGGTTCTTCTGATCTGGTGTATAGTAGTAGTAGAATTCATTCAGTATTGTTGGGGGATCATTCGAAGAGATCAGTGAAAGTGAATGATCAGAGTGCTTGACAAATCATTACACTCACTACAAAAATATGGATATGTATAATAGTGAGGTAATATTTTTTAAAATATGAATATTTTAACCAATTGGTTTAAATAAGAATCGATCTTGTAACACTCAAAAAGCTTTTGAGGTTAGTTATTAAAGACTAACTTTGAAAGGGAGCAGAGCGGTCAATTCAAAATATTAGGATATTGTTAATATGGTCAACATTTAAAGTAATGCTAGTTGCTAGCATTGAAAAATGAAATCACTTAAGATGTCATTTTTTTAATAAATAACTAGTGTGTTTTCTTCTTATAAGACTTTAAACATTAGATTCTAAAATAACTAATATTTAAAGTTATGTGAGCAGTGATATTTTTAAAAAATACTAGCAAACTTTAGACGTCAATGTTAGAATGTTTAATGGGTTACCAATAGTTTTGATAAAACTAGTTGAATAATGATTCAAAATCTACTTATCAGAGGCTTATGAATATTTGATTAGGTTAATGTGTTTGGTAGCAAAAGTGTAGGCTTGTATCTTTGCTAAAACATAATAAGAGGGCTTGTTAGGGTTTTACTTATATTGGTTAGATCCTCTCTACACTCCTAACCTAATACATTGGCTTGTGCCATTAAAGCTACACAAAATATGAGAAGGAAAGGAAGTTCAACACCCACGATCATGCACTATCAATTTCATGAAAACTCATGAACATCTACAATTTCACTTATTTTTTAGTGTCCTAAATTTTATGTAAAATTTAATCTAAATTCTTATATTTGGTATGAGAGTTACATTACTTAAATTTGGAACTTATGAAAAAAAGTGAACTCTATGAAATATTTTATGTGTTATTTATTTTGTTCTTCCATGTAGGAAGAGTGAATTTTCTAATTTATTCTTGGTGAAAAATCATATAAAAAATTAAATATGATTGATGTGATATGTATGATCCTCATTTTGTA
The DNA here is from genome assembly GCA_020226215.1 of Sindora glabra. NCBI lineage: Eukaryota > Viridiplantae > Streptophyta > Magnoliopsida > Fabales > Fabaceae > Sindora > Sindora glabra. Next base: position 15,039,561 of record CM035225.1, on the reverse strand, counting down.
TGTTTATATTATCATCTATTTTGATTTAATTATTTTATCAAATTATTTGAAATTATCATCATTTTTAATTTGATTTCATATGATGCTTGTTTTATGTGACTATTTTCTAAATGATTACATAATCATAAAATCACCATCTCTAAATCTTATCAAATTTATGTGCAATTGATACAAGGATATCATAAAAGATACTATTGCAATTATGAATATTGTGATCTTATTCTGATTAATTTTGTCAAACTTATCTTTGATTTATTTGCATTTGTTTTGGATCTTTTGTTTTCTTAATTGGATCTAAAGTTCTGCGATTAATATGACTTCATGTAATTCTTTTTTTCTTTTTATTATGGTATAGGAATGACGTGAATCACTAGCACACTAGGATTATTCATGTTCTTTATTCATGGAACATGGGTAGTAGTCCGATAGGCAAATGTGCTTGGTTTGGGATGAGACTTGGTGGAAAAATTAAGCATATTATAGAGGTCATATGCTTGAAATATTTTTCTCAGTTTTTCCAAATTTAGAAGTATTTTTATAATTTTAGCATGGTTTGAGAATTCAGATGAGTTCAAAAAAGCCTATATTTATGATTCTTTAAATTTTTATCTTTATGTTGGTGTGTTTTACTATGAATTGAGCACATGAAGCATTGCAAAAAAAGGCCATGATGACTCAAAAAAATATGTCTACTTGTGCTAAGTGGAGTTTTATTCAAAATATTCTTTAAAAGGGTAGAGTATTAGGAAGGCTAATGTAGGATGCCTTAGTACTAAGATAGGGACTTGAGTGTGTTGGCTTATGCCATCCCTTACACACTTAAAAACTATGAAATAAGGCATAAATTAAGTGAATAGAATGTCCCTCTCACTAGTCAAGTTTGTCCTTTTCAACCTATTGTACTCAAAGGCTCCTAGTATGGGGTAATCTTGTGGCTCGGTATATGCGAGTGTTTTAATGACATTCAATTATAGCTTAAGGACTTATTAGCTATGTTATTTGTTCCAAAAGTGCCATATAGGTTTAATGGGAAGGCTAGCATGTTCACTAAGAGTAGTAAGCATGTGTTGTATAGTTTTCGGTAAAAAGCCACTAGCTATTGACAGGTGGTATTAAAGCTTAGTTTACACTAGAAGGCTAGGCCATAATTGATTTAGATGTGACTTGTTCAATGCTATATAATGGATATACAAAGCAATCATTCTTAAACTTGAAGGAGTCATTATCAAAGACTTAACAAGTGGATGCAAGAGATTGGATTGGATTGAACTAATGTGCAAAAGAATAATGCATTCAAGTGTTCATGGATTGTTACATCGAGTGCAAGCATTTGTGCTAAAAGGCTCACTTGTGTACATAGAGCATTCTTTATGCACTCATTCATAATAATGGCATGAAGGATGCAAACCATCATCCAGATGGATGAGCAAATGATGGCCAATCTAATGTAAGAAACCTCAATCTTACCAAAAGGCTTAACTATCTTTAAAAGGGTGTGGTGGAGCCAAAGAGCAAAATCTTAGTCATGCAAAAATGTATCACCATAGTCAATGGACACATCCTGAAAGATGGCACATTGAAGTGATGCGTTAAGTGAATTGCTCTAGATGGAGTAGTTTAAAATCATGTTAAAAAGGTTCAGAGAAATCAATCTTGGTGCTCAAAGAAGCATAGCTAGAGGGAAAAGTAGATTGCTCTAGATGAAGTATCTTAAATTGTGTTAAAGTAGTCTAAAGGGATCAATTATGTTACACAAAGAAGTATTGCTCAAGGGAGTATAGCTAGAAGCTAGAGTAAAGATTCAAAAGAATCAATATAGTGTGCACAATCTATAAGTTTGATAGAGAACATGTGATCACCTATAAAATTCTTTGATGTAGTGGGTTAAGCTATATAGTTATTTTACAGAATGGCAATAATAACTTATAAGAGTGGTTGAAGACTGGCACTACATAGTTACTTGGTTAATAAACATTACAACATTAAATTTACATTTGCTTATGCATAGGCAAATTGGAACTCGTGTTAAAGTGTAAAAGAACTTTATACTTAACCCTATCAAGCTATTGATATGGGGAAGCCATTGGATGGATATGCTCGTAGAAGTCATTAAAGGACATGCTTATGCGTAGCTGATAATATAGTTATGGTAGCTAATGAGATGCTAGATAATATTGATTTAGGAGGATCAGAAGGTCTAATTGAGTATGAAAGTGGCATTGTGAAATGTTATGAATTGACTGAAAGCAATGCAAGTAGTCTTATAAGCAAAGTTATGGGGTTTATGAATAAATCAAGCATAAGTCTTGGATCTTGCATAGATGCAATAGGATATTAGGTGCAAAATACTTGTTAGTAGGTGATTTAAAGTACCAAAAATTGTTTATGAGCTACATTATTAGCACACACTTTTTGCCATGGAGGTGGCATCCATGCAAACAACAAAAGCAATAAGCACAAAGTTGGCAATTACCTTAATGGACAAGTTATAAAGGAATAAGTACAAGAGAGCTAGTGGAAAGTGGTACTAGAGGGTATTCGGACACTTTCAAAGGAGTTTACAATGATAGCCTTTGAGAAGATTGTAGAGGATGCATTTGGTTAAGAGGATACCAATGTTGCAGAGACAATAACCTAACCTTGAGACAGAAAACATTTATAGTGCTCAAAGAGATAGGTATAAGTAGTTGAGGTAGTAACTTAAAGGAGTAAGTTAAAGACCAATATAAAGTTTCAAGAACGTAAGTAGATTCTTTATGAAATTATGTTAGATTAAGGTGTCAATGAGGACATTGATATTTGAAGTGAGGGAAAGTGTCACTAGCTAGTAGTTATCACAATCTAATAAGTAAACCTGCTTAGTTTTGGATGAGACTCGATGAAAAAATCAAGCATATTGCAAAGGTCCTATGATTGGAATTTGGGATCAATCCAACTTGTCTATTATTCTTCTCAATTTTCCTAAGTTTAGGAGTATTTTGATAATTTTGATATGATTTGAGAATTCGAGTTCAAAAAGCTTGTATTTGTGATCCTTAAATTTTTATCTTCATGTTAGTGCATTATAGTGTGAATTGGACACTTGAAGTATTGCAAAAAAAAGCTTATAATAACCTAAAAAAAAGCATTTTTACTTAGGCCTAGTGGATTTTTGTTCAAAATACTCCTTAAGAGGATAAAGTATTGGGAAGGCCTAAGCGAGTCGCCTTAACACTAAAACTTATAAGTTTTAGATTTTACTATACATTTGATAATAATAATAATAATAATGGAGTCCAAAAATTGGCTGAACAATTATAAGAGGTAAAGAAAAAGTAAAAAAATTATAAAAATAGTCATTTTCTCTATTTCAAGGGGAAAACTATTGTTGATAGTTTGAAAATGGATAGATTTTAAAAAGTTATACAAAAAAATAAAAAATTTATCCTAAATAGATAATTGAGTGCAAAGTACTTCAAAATTTTTAACTCAAAATACATGTTTTTGGTGGGATGTTTAGGTTTATTCAATTTTTACTAAAAATATTCTAGTGGAAAAGTGAAAAACCAACTTTGAAAAAAATATTATATATCACATCAAGTTTAGAAAATGATGTAATGTTGTTCTTTAATCTAACCTAGTCTCACTAATTTGGGTATAAATGGAGCTTTTTAAGTCGAAATGGTGTCCAACCAAAGCTCAAAGTTACTCAAGATCCGACCTAATATATTTCAAAATATACTTTGTTGAAACTACATTGTTCTTTTAATGGCCATTTGGTGGTTGAAAATGTGACATATTAGATTTTACTATGGTAAACTATCTTAGATTTTTGGTTTGTAATTTAAATTATAGACCTTCAAATTAAGCATAAACTTATTCATTGTAACCTTAAGAGGCAGCTTAACCTAGTTTAATCAAGATTTCTTTTCATGAGATCATTTATATAGGGTTTTTAGTAAACTTAGTAAGTTAGACATTTTTAAGAAATTGACATGATAATTACATCATGTTTAGATGTTGGTTATTTGTAAAAGAACTAACATTGCAAGTGATGCAAGCATTGGTCTTTTTGTAAATATGAGCTTAATTTTATACATTTATTGTATAAAACCTACATTGTTTATTTAAAACATCAGTTATTTATTAAAAAATCAACGTCTAAAGTTTTTATCTATATAACTTTCATTTCATCCTTTGTTTCACTCTTACTTTTGCTTTTTGAAACCTATATTCTCTAGCTATAACATCTATTTTCATCATTTCTTTGACGATTTCTAAACATCTACCACATTCCTAGTTGCACTCACAATGAACTTCAAGCTTATTTTTGTCACCATAATCATTTTTAAGTATGTTGTCCACTCTTGTTTTCAATATTTTTTGGTAATATTGGAATATTATTTAACCTTGCTTGGTTGTGAGATATATATATGTATAGTAACAATGTGGTAGTGTCTTTCAATTTAGGCTTTATTATCTATTTGGTTGGATGATGGTTTTAGGATTTAATTACCCTCAAATAATATGGTTATGGTGATACTCTATTTAGTTGTAAAGCCTTTGCCATTTTAGATTATTATCTTTACCATTGCATGCTCCTCTATTTATCAAAAGGTTTAAGGCTATTATATCATGGAATGAATCTTATTTGTGCCCTAGTTATACAAAGGAGGAATTTATAAAGCATGATAATTGTTGTAATCTAAGTTCAAATACTCATCAGGAAAGTTATGTGATTTACTATTCCTACCATGTAGTATTTGTTGTGAGTATAATTTGTATAACTTCCACTTTGTTAACATTATGTAATGTTAACTTTTAACTTTATCTACTTATCATTATACATAATTAACATTGATTTTCTGAATAGCCAAGATATGAGCCCTTTGGAAAGGTAATTGCTCTTACCTAAAAGACCAAGAGAGATCCTACAAAACCTTTACTATGATGAGAGAAGTTACATGTTCACTTTAATGCAAAAGGGTTACTAGTTAATCCAATAAAGGCAAAGCCATGCGATCATGTTGGATTACTAGCACAAACTAAAGTATTAATAGATTATATAAATTGGAGGTGCCTATTATCAACTTTGCAAGATAACCTTTAAAAGGATGTATTGATATGTACATTTGATTGTTCTACTTTGTTTCAAAGATATGTGAAATTGTATTTGTAGAGTAATTATATATAACTCTTTTATGTGTTGTTTATGTAAAGTTTCTTTAATCTTCCTAATAATTGTTAGATACATAAAAAAGTCTAAATACATAAGGCTAACAAATGGCAAGACTTCAAGAAAAGGTTAAACAAGATTATGTCAATCTTGAGACTAATATAAAACTAAACCTACTTAAAAAATTCAACTTCATTGAGTAGCAATTGTGGGTGAATTTTCTACAATAATATAGGACTAAGTGTTTCTAGGAAAATTTAAGCAGTCTAGCAATTACTTCCATTCAATGTCTTTTATGTATATCTTTGTAATTATGAACTAACATATCCTTTTGTTAATAAGAATTAAGTCTAGCAAAGTAGGAGAGACAAGGGAAGAACATATATCCACATAGGCTATCTTGAGAAGGTTACCAAAAATTGAAACAAGAGTTAGTTAAAAAGAGACTTGCTTTAGCTGAGGATGTTGAAAACAATGAAGTACTTTCTACTTCTCATGCAAAGTCATAGAAGCAAGATTGAGTTGACAAGAAGAGGAAATACATGACTCTGAAAAGACAAGTCATTATTGAGAGGATTTTAGGTGTTTAGAATTAATTCAAAATATATTATTTACTATTAAAGCTTTTGTCTTGTGTAAAAAGTATATAATAATACTATAGGATAGTTTCATGCAGTAAGCCTCAAATGGGCAAGTTTTGACTAACTATGAAGAGGGACATTTGGAGATTGGGATATAAGGAGTATCCCAATCATATCCATGATGTTAGACATCGTGTTAGCCTCAGGGATTACTTCAACATATCAAAGTGCCATCCTCGAGCTTTAAATTGGAGGATTTTAAAGTGAGGATCACCTCTAACATGGAATCTCAACTTAATGCAAACTAAATGGCAAAGATGCATCAAATGTAGGAGTAACCTTGCAAATATAGTAGCAACTTCACATTCTAATGGACTAGATTGCATATTAGCAAACCATACAATTAAGTTCTGTGACCCTATTGAGCTAACCTCCATAACCATTACTTAAGTTACCCTTGGAGCTACTAATTAACAATGGGCACTTGCAAAATGCACCAAGTGATTTTTTCTAATGAAATCGACGTGTTATGTAAGACATTACACATTGGTTTTTTAAACAAAAATAGCATATTTCATTTCTAATGATACCTTAAAATAAATTATGGTTATAAAATTGACATTAAAACAAATATATAACAACACTTGATTAGACATTAGTTCAAAATCAATGTGTAATCCGCTAAACATTTGACATTTATTTGCATTTCTATAGTAGTGTTAATTCTAATTAATTCTCACATGTAGAATTGTTGTAAGTAATGTTATTAGTATTAACTAGGCTTTTGTAAGATACTTCGGAGAATTATTCATTGTTTAAGAGAAATAAATGATGAATTGGGAATTTTCACTTTTGAAATCTTTAATTCTGTCTTAACTTTCTTTGAGATACTTAATGCTATTACCAATTAGGTTCATAATGCTTGTTTTGAATTGAAAGAGTAAAATCTTTTTGGTATTAATGATAACTGAGAATTAGACTATGATATTCCTTTAAGTTAAGAATTTCATATTTTATTTTAAATTAATTTGAATTTTGTTTTGTTTATTTAATTGCATATGAAAAACCTTCATTTTTTTATTTTTATTCTATTTGAACTGACTACTAATCTTTTAATTTTGATCTAAACTCATTGATATTAAATTATAGCAAAAACAATTGTTAATTTTGGTATAAGTAATGCATATCAAATTCATTATAATATTCATCTTGATATACTTCTTCTTCTTTTCCTCCTCCTCCTCCTCCTTTATTTTTATTTAATGTTTTTTAGTGCTCTCTATTTTCAATATCTTGGTATTAAGAGCAAGGTTGGGTTATGACGAACTCAAGTGGGTTTTTTCATGCTTCTTTTCCAATCTTGGATGGAAAAGGCTTCAACAAGTGGAGCATTCAAATTAATACTTTCTTTAGTTTTTAAGAAGTATTAGATATTATTATACATGGAATTGAAGAGATTATTAAAAGAGCTTTTGAAGCCCAAAAGAAGGCTTATCCTGAAAGCGAAAGTAAATATTGTAAGGCTTATCATATTCATTAGAGTAGTGATAGCTTGATCTTTGAAAATATTGTTGTGCTAAAGCTTCCAAGAAAGCATAAGAAATGTTGGACAAATATTATAAAAAAGTTGATAAGAAAGTGCAACTCCAAATGTTAAAGAGGAAATTTAAGCAAGAGTGAATATTTCATAAAAGTTCTAGATTTGACATACTAGATGAAACCAATGGAGAAAATATTGAAAATATTCCTATTATTGAAAAAAATTCATAGAACCCTAATAACAAGGTTTAATCAAATTGTGGTAGTGACTAAAGAGCCAAAGGATCTTACCAACATGATAATGAATAATCTACAAAGTTCTTTAGAAGATCATAAGTAAAGGATCAATGAGAGAAGTTTTTGAAAAAACTATTAGAGCAGGTATTCCAATCTTATGTTTAGAATAAACAAGAAAAAGAGACTAAAGATTCAAGAAAGGGGAAAAATTTCTAAGGTTATGGAAAAGAAAAAGGTAAAAAAGAATTTGAGAGGAAAGATGATCATGAAGTGAAAAGAATAAACTAAGTTATGAAAGATCAAGGCCATATAAACATTGGCAAAAGACCAGAGATAGAAGAAATGGTAAAGCAATTAGATTTGAGAAGTTTATTGGATTTCACATACATCATGTAGTGCAGCAAAAAAATAGTTTTTCAAAATTATGTCATATGAAACCTTCCCACGGATTAATGCACAGGGACATAAATTAAGAATCAAATATTACCTATTGGAGTGCAAATCTAAATCACGAGTACAATCAGGTGATGATGCCTTTACAATATCCATACGGAATGAACGATGACTTCTCAACCACCATGAATCTGCTAGGATTCATTTCTCACACAAAGAAAAAGGGTTTAGTGCATTTTTGTAGGGAGTTTTTGTGCGATTTTGCTAATGGTGAATTTACTTGTTTTCATACAAAATAATGATGCCTTCATGCCCCTTTTATAAAGCTAAAGGCATGCATCTTTCCTAGTCCTACTAGAAAAATCACAACTAATCTTAATTCTACTCGAACACTAATACCTTATCTCTAATGCAGTGAGAGTGAGGAGAGATATGACTTATCCATTAATTATCTAATATTACTTTAATATTAATAACTAAACACTATTAGATAATAATATTATCTTATAATATAATTATCTAATATCAAATTGTATAATTATCTAATATTATTTTAATATCAGATAATATCACATAATATAATATAAAATATATATTACATGAATAATATATATACATTATTACTTTGATAATATATATATATAATAACAAGCCCAATTAATAAGTTTTAGTCTAACTAAAAAATTAATTAATTAATGTCTCATTTTTACTCCCTTTGTGTGACCTCATAGGTTCCTACTACATTAGCAATGACCTATGACTGGACCATAGATAATAAGCGGCATCTAATAATACATCACTACCACCCAAGTAGTAAAAATGTCTGTAATTTAACATCCATTTAATGTATGATCAACACTTTGCATCATAGTCCCTTTTGTAATGATATCCAAATTAAACTGGAGACATGGAGTGTGTCATCCTCATCAATGTTCAATTTATATTTCTTGATACTAAGTAGATTAACTTAAATAAATAATCAATATCACATATTGATCCAGTTGAGCATGGCCATGTATTTCTAAGTTTCACTCAATCAAAGGGCCTAAGGATATCTCTCCTTTATATAAGAGTAACAAAATCTCATCTACATCACTTACATCTTTCTGCATGATTTATGATACACCCAATCAATGCCCTACATGTCATCTTGATTAAAGGTGCATAGGATGACATCAAAGTGTGCAACCCCTCATATAGGGAACCATAGTGACTTCATGTCAAAGGACTACGTGTAATGTAGTTACATAAGAATAGCTAATGACACATAACAATCTATGTAGTATTCTCATAGCAGGACAGTCCAATACATCTGTTCACTAACAATGTACCTATGTATTGTCTTGATATCATATATCCATAATTTATAATCATCAATCATCATACATGATAGTCTCAATGTATTATTATTATCCCTTTTGCAGTAATATTCTATTATAGACATTTTAGGAATAGCAAAACTATTCCAAGGATAATTATTATATTTAAGTTATAAATTGTGCAAATATTAAAATAAAATAATTGTATTGCCTAAAATAAAATATAATACATTATGCATTATTATAATCATCTTATGATTGGCTTTTTAAACACACACACACACCAACAAAGTCATACATCAAATGTTATGAATGTCATAGATATGGTTGTTTTGCTGATGAATACAAATCCAAAAAGTTTATCTCTTAGGCTAAAAAAGCAACTAGATTTGTTCAAGAGAATAAAGATGATAAGCATGTGTTGTTTATGGTAGTTTCACTCTTAGTGATTCTAAGTCTAATTCTTAGCTTGCATATTCTTGATGTTCTAACCATATGACATGTAGAAAGGAGTTTTTGGTTGAATTAGAAAAATTTGCAAGGCTAAGGGTCAAATTTGTTGATAACCACATTATTTTGTTAAAGAAAGTAGCAATATCCTAATCCAACACAAAAAATATCATGGATGAATTTTTTTTAAATGGGTTTTATGTACCAATAATCAAGAATAATCTTTTCAATTTAGGGCAATTGCTAAAAGGTTACAACATGCAGATGAAGTAAGGAGGATTGGCAATAGAAACATCTTAAAAGATCTTCTACAAAAAAAAAGATCATTAAGATTGAGGTTCAAATATTTACCATTGCTTATGTGTTGCTATGAAGTATCAAGCTTGGATTTGGCATCTCAAGTTTAGTCACTTGAACTTTAAAAGCTTAAACCAAATAGGCAAAATAGGGTTAGTTCTTAGTTTGCTTACTATTTATGAACATGATAAATTCTACAATGGATGCATGGTGGGATAAGGGCATAAACGATGATTCCAAAAGCAAACTTCAAATAAAATAAACAAGCCTCTTAAACTAGTTTAGTTTGATATGTGAAGACCAATAAATGTCTCATTACTTGTGGAAATAACTATTTGATTACTTTTGTTTAACAACAAGATCTGGGTTTATTTCATCAAGCATAAATTAGAAGCCTTTAAAACCTTTAAAAAGATTAACTAGTTAGTAGATAAGTAAAATAGGGGGAGGGTCTTTAAAGGTGTTAAGAATTGATGGTGGAAGTAAATACAATTCCAAAAATTTCAAAGAATTTTGTGACAAGGAAGATATTATACATAAAATGGTAGTCCTATACCAATTTCAACATAATGGGTTAATAGAAAAGAGAAATAAAATCATATTGAACACAATAAGGAGGATGCTAAAAATAAAGAACATGTTAACCAAGTATTAGGGAAAAGATATTTCATTTGCTACATGCATCTTAAGTAGATGCCTAACTAAGAAGTTGATCAATAAAACTCTAGAAGAGATGTAAATAGATAAAAGTCTTATCATCATCCACTTGATAATATTTGTTTCTTTATATCATGTACATATTCTAAAAGAAAGGAGGGAAAAGCTTGGCAGTAGGAGGGAGCAAGCAAATTTAAAGGGTTATCATTCAATAAAAGGCTATAAACTAATCAATCCTAGTGACACAGGATCATGATTATGAAGGATGTCATTGTTAATGAAACCAATGTGTGGGACTAGGAGGTAAAGGAGAAAAATGAAGAGAAGTAAAGATATATGCTAATTAATGCTAAAGGTGATTGTGATCCTTCATGTCATATTGTGAATGATCAAGCTATGCATGATGAAGGCTAAAGCCTTGAACCTAGACTATTAACTAGAAACAACGAACAATTTGTCAAACATGAGAATATGAAATGTTAATATGATCAAGTGAATAAAGAAGATGATTTAATGCACTTAGCCTTATTTATAAATTGTGAATAGGCGAGCTTCAACCAAGTAACCAAAGAAATGACCTAGGTTAAAGTAATGAAGAAGGAACCAAAGGCAATTGAAAATAATTAAATGTGGGATCTAGTTAATCTTCTAGAAAATAAGAAAACTATTAAGTGTATAATTCCAAAATGAGACCAAATTATGACATTGAAAGTACAAAACTAGTCAGATGGATAAAGTATTCTTAAAGAAGCAAGGATTGGATTGTAGAAAAGTATTCTTTCTTATTACAAGGATCAAGATATAGAGGTTAGTCATTGTAGGCGAAGCTTACAAAGATTGAAAGATGCATCAACTATTAGTGAAGTTAGCATTCTTGGATAGTCCTTTAGATATGGAGGTATATTTGTACCAACTATCTAGTTTTGTGGTTGAAAGGCCGAGCAGAAGGTGTACAAGCTCAAAAAGACTTTGTATAAACTTAGGCAAGCTCCAAAAGCCCTAGAAAAATTGATCTTTTCTTTAAGGATCATGGCTTTGAAAAATATTCTTCTATGCATAGATTGTATGCTAGAGCTACTAGTTAGAAGACTATAATGATTGTTTATTTATATGTGGATGTTCTTTTGGTTACTAGAAGTAATGAAATAAAGATCGAAGTGTTTAGAGAAATTATGAAGATAAAGTTTAAAAATGTCAATTTTGTGATTTTATCTTATTTTCTCATAATGGAATTTGTTCAAATTTCACATGAAGTGTTTATACATCAAAGGAAGTATACTAACAATATTTTGAAAAGATTTAACATGTTGAATTATAATAGAGCAAATACCTTAATTGATACAAGGTGCAAATTGGCAAAAAGTCATGCTATAGAGCAATCAATCCTTTGGTGTTCAAGCAAATTATGAGATGTCTAAGGTATTTATACAACACTAGACTTGATATATGCTATGGAATTGATTTGGTCAACAAGTCCATGGATAATCCTAAGTATTCCCATATGTTAGCAGTTAAAAGAATCCTAAGATATGATTTCCAATACTAAACATCAAGATATGTTATTCACTAATAACACTTGTTATATAAGAAAAGGAATTTTAAGGCACTCGAAGAAGGATTGGTTATGGTGACAATGATAATAGAAAGAGCACTAGTGGTTATATTCTAAAATATTGCAACATATTTTTTTCATGGATTTTGAAGAAATAACCTATCGTAACATTGTCATCATGTGAAGTTGAATATATAGCAACATCTACAAACCAAAGTGTTAAGATTTGATGAGTTACATATCAAATTTTATAAGTGTCATAAATATAGCCATTTTGCTTATGAGTATAGATCCAAGAATTGACCCCTCAAGCTCAACAAGTAGCCAAATTTATTCAAGAGAATAAAATCATGAATAAGTATTGTTAATGGTAACTTCAAACCTTGAGGATTCTACGTCTAATTTTTAATTTTTAGATTCTAAATGTTCCAACTATATGATAGAGAAAAAGGAATTGTTTCTACCTTTTTTTCTTATTTATCTTCTTTAGTGATTTTTGGTGTTCTTAATTTCTAACAAGAATCACCGCCAACATCTTTTTCAATCTAGTTTGGCTTTGTTTTTTCAAATCATTTGTTTGGAAGCAAACTTTTGAACTAAAAGACAATCAAATTTTTATAAGATATCCTTTCATTTCTTTCTATTTCTCTCCTTTGCAATGTTTTGAAACCCGAACCAACCTAGTTGGTTCAACGAGTCAAACCGATACCCAAACTGACCAATTAGACCCTTAAGCCCATTTTGGGAAAAAACCTAGGTTGGTCCGATCCAACTTGATAAAAATCAAGGTTGAATCGGCCACCTAATTAACCTGGTAACCTAGTTCAACCACTTTTTTTTTTTTTACATTTGACAAAGTCCAATCCAAAAGCTTAATGTGATTGTTATTATATTTACTTTATATTAGAATATATGTAAAATATAGTGTTCATACTTTTTAAATTTTAAGGGTTACAATTTTATCAAATATTTATTATAATATAAATTGCTATTATATTTACTTTATGTTAGAGTATATATCAAAGGTAGTGCTCTATTAATATATTTGAAATCGAATTTATTAAAATATAAATTTCTAACAAATTATAGTCTTAAAATTTGAATAGAAGACATTATACTTTAGCTGCCTTGGATCTTTTGATATCAATTTTCATATAAATATAAATTTTTTATCATTTACATTTTATTTGAACCAAAATTATAGCAAATGATTATTATCATTACAATAAAATCAACATTTATTTGTGTTTTATCATTTACGTAATATATAATTTATTATATATATAATAAATATAACAACTAGTTCAACCATCTAATTAGACCAATTGAACCGGTCCAACTTTGGCTTACTTGCCTTGCTGGGTCAACGCCCGAGCTAAGTTTTAAAACATTGCTCCTTCGGGTATTCAAAACGTATACTACGGATGTATTGGTCTTTCTGATCCTTTCTGCCCTACTGCGCAACATGAGAGTACTGTGTTTTCATTTCACTCACTAGTTATTAGCTTCAAACGAGACAAAAACTATAGTACCATCTGTTTTGTTTTTATTTAACTATTTTTTCATTTTTTTTCAGGGTGACTATATGAGTAATGATTCATGCTTTCCTTTTTTCCCCTTTATAATTAACCAAAAAAGAAAATAAAAAAACTCTGAATACCTTTCCATCGTATTCTGAATCATAAACATGGTGTCTAGCCTCTGGAGCCCGGCAGTCGTCATCCTAAAAAAAGAAATACATCGTCAACCTAAATTTTCAGTTTGTACCTAATACCCATTGAAAGCAATGTTTTAAAAACTAAAGTGGGTACCCATTCAAAAAATTAATGGGATCACGATTTGACTGATTTAACCTGCTAAACAACGGAGTAATTCAATGACAAAAGTCATTAAATAATAATTAATTTATTTTGTATAAATGAATCCATATTTTATATAAAAATAATTAAAACAAATTAAGAAAACTAATGAATTTTTTGTCAATTTGGTGTTAAATTTTCTTTTTTAAATTTTTTTATTATATATGGGCTTATGAGGTCCACCCAATTCAAGAAAATGATAAAATTTACAATGTGGTCCATGAAATTATAAGACTCTAGTAAAATAGTTTTTAAATTGCATAAAGTTATAATTTTACCTTTAAATAATAGTTCGTATTTATAATTTCATCTTTTTATAGATACAATTTCATCATTGAATAATAAGATTGAATGACGAAATTTTATGTACTAATTATTATTTAGAAATAAAATTATAACTTTATATAATTATGAACTATTTTACCAGTATCTCATAATTTTTTTTGGGTGATTGTAATAGTGATTAAACTAATAGATGCACATATACAATAATAAGGAATCAATAGAAGGATAATAGCTTTCAAGGACATCTGGTACTACTTGAGGTTAAGGATGTCAGCCAGTGTCTCATAATTTTAAGAAAAAGATTGTTAATTTTGTCTAAAAAACAGAGGAAAAAGTAGTTGTCAGGTTCTCGAAAATTGAACTGATTTTCCTTTTAATTTTTTTAATTCATACCAATTCATATTAGTTCAAATTGATTCGTACCTGTTTGGTCAGTAAACGATTTTATAAATCAACTAAAATGAATTAACACAATGGTTATCATTGGACCTTTTGATCCAATCTTTAAAATACTAAATCCGGTCCAATTTTTAAATTATTGGTTTAAAGAATTTAAGGTAAAAGTCTAATATATATGACTGAACCTTAGATAGAAGAAAACCATTATGTTAATCATATAATTTAATAAAATAAAATATTGGAAACATAATTATAAATATTATGAAAATATTTACGATTCATTACTTTAGTATAATAAGTAATTTTTTATAAAAATGAACAAAATTGTAATGCAATTTCTATCAGTATTTTTTATTTGTAACATAAAAAGTATATAAAAAATTATAAAATTTTTATAAAGTTAAAATTTCTATAAAAATATTTAAACTAATTTAAAATACTTCTAAAGTATATATCAAGACATTATATTATGTTGAAAGATTTATCATTTTTAAATAATCTTATTTATTTAGACAGTTTGTTTTAAAAAGGTATAAGATTATAATATTTTAAAGGGAAAATCGATATATCGTAAAAAGGTTAATATCTAGGAGGTTTGAATTACCGTTGAAAATGTACTCGAGGATAAAATGTCAGAGAAGATATATGATCGCCGAATCTTAGACATATGAAAGCTACCAATTTTCAAAATAGTGTTGGAGGTCAATAAGATGTTCTGCAAACTCAAGTTTCCATGGGAGATTTCCTGTAGGCCAATTGAAAAGGACAGATTCAATGAATCAATAAAATCTAAAATATTATATAATGAAGTACAAAAAAGTTATTAAATTGGTACCTGAAAACTTTGATGGACATTGAATTAGTATCGAATTTTTTTTATCAATTTAGCATCTATGTTAAAAAAATTAATACTAATTTAAAGCTTATACGATCTTTCAGGTACTAAATTGACATAGAAATATCTTTTGATGATAATTTGAAATGAAATTTTTAAATTGATATTATATTGATATCAAAAAAAAAAATTCCGCACTAATTTGATGGTCATGAGAACTTTTAGATGGTGACTTGATGATTTTTTTTTTTTGTAGTTCTCAACAAATATTACCTTGAAATGGATATAGCTAACTCCAGCAATTAGCAGTTGGAACATCTTTCTAGCCTGTAATAATTTATTAAGACACAATTTAGTGACCAAGAAATTAAAGACGGAATTTATTTATCAATTGTGCCTGTGAATCGACTAGCCCAAATTTGTTCATGCATTACTTTTAAGCAGTTGTTTTATATTAAAAAAATTAATGATCTGAAAATTTTAATAGGAATAGGTGAGTATTATTTAGTATATGCCAATTCAAACGCAGGCAAAATATATATGCTATGGGTTATTAACATTGGATCTCTGAAATAATTAAGAAACCGATTAGACCTTAGCTTCATCGAATTTTCCACCCAGAAGAAGGTTATCATGGAGATTGCCACTGTCCGCATACTCCATAACTATCCCAAGTTTGCGTTCATCCAGAACCACCTAGGTTGACGATATATAATACATAATATATTAGAAAAGCCAACCTAATATTTCCAATTGTAATAAGACATATGATCATAAAAGAATATGAGTACAGACCTCTCTAAACTGAATTACATTCGGATGGCAGAGATCTCTGAAGTTCATGATTTCCCATTTCACATTTTCTTCCACCTGTTTACATCGGTACAGACATTGAGTTATAAGGAGCACGTGCATCAGTGCATGTGGAAAGAGTTATAAGGATCTTGATACTTACTGTGAAACCGCGTGGAATGCATTTCATGGCAAACATCTCGCCGGTCTGTCTGTCGCGCACTTTAAAGACATGCGGCCAAAAGCGCCTAGCTCCTAACTTGTGCACTGGCTCATACTTCTCCATTCTAGCCTCGTTATTTTGGTCGTTGAGATAAAATGTTTGAACTTCTTCCTTCAAATAATCAGGCAAGTCCCATAAATACCATGGGTTCTTCTTGATTTCTTCAATAGTGATTCTCTGCAAAATCAACCTGAATCTTTTAGACTGACAAAACGCACAAAAATCTTCAATTGAGATATGGAAAATAATTGCAAAATAAATAAATAAATCTTATGTTAATAATTTAAAATTTTTAGATTGTGCCTTTTAAGCAAAATTTAAAAGTCACTCTTTATCTTTATAAGTTATGAAGTCTAAAAATCCTTTTAGAAAATGCCGCCTTCCATGAATCATTAAGAATAGTTTAAAAATGTATCCCTTTCAATTGCCCTTGTAATTAGCATTACAGTCAAGTAAAATTTTGAGTTTCTTTTAAATATTTCTCTCCTCTTTTAACAAAGTGATAATAAAGCCCAGCTCCTAAATGTTGAGATATGGAAGGTGATGAATTATGTGCTATCCAAATTCCTCTTCTGAAGAGAAAGAATCACGATCTTTGGTACATTCTCATGAAGGTATTGCTTAATGGACAATGTGCATATTTGAGAGAGTATAGAGAGAGCTTTTTCCCTACATCTGGCCAATATGTCTCAAACGGAGAAAGAGGCTCAACAGACACATGATAGAAATATTAATTATCAAAACCTTTATCCATCAAAGTGGTTGATTTGGTGTTTAAGATCATAGTAGATGCAACCACCGCAAAATAACCCCAAGAGAATACAGGGAAGATTTTTGGAAGAAGAGAAAAAGGAGAAGAAGGGGGGGGGGGGAAGGAGACAGTAAGAATTTCAATAAATTAAGGAAATGATGAATTTGTTGGAAAAACAACAGGTCTAGAACAAGGAGATGACTGTTCATGATTCTGAAAAGAAACAAGAAGACATCATATTATTTATAAAAGGATCTGAAGTACAAGAAGAGATAATGTATGATTTGTTTAATCTATTTTAGGAGGAAAAAGAAGAGACTCTAACTCCTACTGAAGATATTGCGTTGAAAGAAAATTTCCAAGATAAGTAAGATACAATTTGCATTGCCTTTTTAGACAAGAAGTTCACGTCAAGAAAAGACTACACAATCAATAGAAAATGTTAAGTTAGAAGAAGAGAGTATACCACTCGCAAAAAAAAAATGAAAGTAGAATAAGTAAAATGGAACTTGAAAGTCCAAAACGAGACAATCTATGATCTGTCTTGTTTTTTAAATGATGAAGAAACTGAGATCAAGGGAAGACCAAGAGATATAATTATGACAATTCAAACAGTGATGAGGGAAGGATTCAGCTGAATTGAGGATATGATAAAGCAACAAAATAAAGATGAAGGGGAAAAAAAAACAATGGAGCAATCTTGCCAATGAAGAGTACAAAATCGTAACTAAGTGAAAGACTTGGGAATATCCCCAGGGTCATATTGGTATTAGAGTCAAAGCAACGTCGAAGATAAAAAAAAATGTTAAAAAAGATACAATAAAGTACAAAACAACAATTGTACCTAGAGGTCACAAATAAAAGCAAGAGGTTGATTGTGAGAAAATCTTTGTACTCATTGTAGAGGGTACAATACAAAAAATTTTCTAGAGTCCATTAAGACTGAAGATTATGAATGAGGAGCATTGGAGGAAAAGAAATTCTAAATTTAAGGGAATATGTGTAGGAATTAATTTCTAGATTGTGTCTTTTAAAATTTTAAGCAAATACTAGAAGTCACTTTTATGTGATTCATAAATTAAAAAGACTAGAAGCCTTTTTAGAATTTGTCTTTTTATATGAATCATTAATTAAGAAAAGTTTAGAAATATTATCTATAGATAAAACAAGGACACTTATCTGTTAGCCTTAGCCACTATTTCCTTCCTAACCACTATTTTAGAAGTTATTTTGATGATAACTAACCATCTTAGCACTGTTGGACTTAATGCAAAAGTGATGAAAGTCTTATCATTCAAATTACGATTATAATTTCTTTGTAAAGAGTAATTATTCATTAAAAGAGTTCAGGGTTCTTATAAAAAGAAAACATCATTTGTAGTATCTTTTTAGTTAGAAAATGTTTTTGATTTATGCATTTGAAAGATTTGCTGTTCTTTATCAAAATCACTTGCAAAAGTCTTTTTCTCTGTGCATGAATCAATTCACCAATCAATTCAAGCATGAAAGCATTTCTGGATATATGAATCAATTCACCAATCAATTCTAGGCATCCAGAGAGCAATTTGAATTGCATGAATCAATTCACCAATCGACTCCAGTCATCCAAAATCTAAATAGGGATAAGTGAATCGATTAACCAATCAATTTATCACTTTTTTTTTTTCAAACATGAATTGATTCACTAATTGATTCATCAAGCCTTTTTAAAATTTTTCATGTGTGCCTAAATTGATTCACCAATCAATTCACAAGGCGCCAATAGCTCTATAATGGCTATTTTCTCTGAGTAATGAATTTTTAGCTTTCCCAAACACTATATAAAGGTTTCATTTCAATTCAAAAATATGAGAGTGAGCATATATTGTTACATAGATACAACAAACATCTTTTCTCTTCTTCATATCTTAAGAATCTCTAAGCTTATCTGATTGAATCATTCCTATCTTAGTAATCTCTTGTGTAATCCATCTTTTAAGAGACTAAAAGCTTTCAACTGTACTAGTTCTCACTTGTTGAAAATTAGGGTGAGGCATCCCTAGAAACTTCAAGAGTGGTGAATCTCTTGAGATATTCAAAGCTTTGAGAGAGGTTTCTCAAAGGGATTATTGAAAAAAAAATAGAGATTATACTGAGACTTCTTCAAGTGCCCAAAACTTGAAGGGATAGTGATCAAGAG